>JAGDYQ010000180.1:127500-557500 GCA_021962125.1 Bulinus truncatus
AGTCATATATTGTGGGAAGAATAAAAAAAATTAGGTATAACTAGCATCTAACTTACATATAACTAGCATTTAACTTAACATGTATGTAACGTACATATAACTTACATATAACGTAATAAAACTTTCATTTAGATATATATATATATATATATATATATATATATATATATATATCGATAGTTAAGAAGTTTTTATATAGTTTTGATTGTCTGTCACAAACTTAAATATTTTAATTTTATTTTCTGAGAACAATAAAATGAAAGCTATTCGACACAAAGCAATGACATACTTAGAGGTACTATCCTAGAGGTACTGGGTTCAACTCATTTTACGGACTTCATTACTCTTAAGACCATATAATGTCTGCACTGCAGTAGTAGAAGGACGGAGTCATTAGGTTAACTAATGCTGTAAATAACACCACGTCATAACCAGTACTGTTGTCAGCAGGGGCGGACTTCAGACCCCGGGCGCAGAGGAAAATTTTGGGCCCTTTAAAAAAAAAAGAGAGACATATCAAAGGGTTTAAAATGGGGCTATGTGGGGGAGAGGGGGCTTCTAAATATTTGAAGCCCAGGGAGCGCACCCGGTACGCACGCCCCTGGTTGCCAGCCAACAATGCGACCTGTCGCCCATAGTATACGCCCATGTATCAATAACAAATATCCGACGCTCAAAGTCAGCTTAATTTCTAATCAGGTAAATGAATATCCGCAACATATGCATGAGTGGGGAAAAAAATGAATAAGCAAAAATAAAATTAGCAGCTTTTTATGGTTTTTATGGTATTTAGTATAGACTTTGTTGGAAATTAATTTTTTCTGATAAATAAAAATGTAGATCTAGCTGATAAGGTTTTTTTTTCTTGCTCGTGTATAAAATCTTTTCTCTACTGCAGCCATTGTCAGTGACCAGATCAACAAGACAAGATGTCGGGCCGTTTTGTACATTTGGTTACCATCTGTCTAATTGTTTGTCTGGCTGTTTGTATTCACACTGCAGGTAAATGAAGTGATATTATTTACTTTATTAAAATTTCATGCTTTGATATATATATATATATATATATATATATATACACACACACACACATATATAGTTAAAAATGTTTTTCTCTTATCAAGTAGCATTCACCTGTAAATTAAACCTTAATACAAAAAAAGACACAGACCTGACAATATGTATTACTTCCCACGTTTACTTTATTTTCATAAAGTTTTTTTTTTTAAATCTGCTAAACATATATATGTATCTAATCTCTTAACTTGGAATAAATAATTTGATAGACGTTTACTATGATGCTACTGAAATAGAATGTATTACATCTGATCGGAATGGCCTACTTTTAACAAAAAACCACAATAACATGTTTTTACATTTTTTTTCTCTTATTGCCAAAATATTAGAGCAAAAGAGGTGATTCCCTTGGCCTAACATTAACAAAGACGTTATATAACAACATTCTGCAAATAAGTATACAACATTCTGCAAATAAGTATACAACATTCTGCAAAAAAACTATACAACATTCTGAAAATAACTATACAACATTCTGCAAATAACTAAACAACATTCTGAAAATAACTATACAACATTACGAAAATAACTATATAACTTTCAGCAAATACAACAGGTACTTACCCTGCCCATTCACCGTCTTAGAAGAGAATTTAATGGTTGAATTCATTTTCTTCAATTTTTTAATTGCGTTATATGTTATATATAAACTACCTCCCCCCCCCCTTTTCCAACCCTACTCTACATTAAAGATTATATTGAAAATCAGACCTTCCCCAACATTGCGCTACATCATATGTCCATCTATTACTGCAGCTACGGCTAGCATAGCCTCACTTACTTCTACAACAAATGTCAGGTACCCTGGGTAAATTGTATCAGATCCTGATAAAAATCCCGAGCATTCACTGGGATTTTCTGGTCTCCAGTTGGGCACTATTACTGGCTCTTCGTATATACTCTATAAACACACAATCATATAAACAGATACAACTCAAACACTTGTTGATGTGCAATATAAATTTAGTTGACCTTTATTTAAGCTACTCGTGACTGCACTTTTAGTAAAATTCCCATCTATTTCAATCTCTGAATCTACAAAACTAACTCTCTGTCAAAACTCCGATCCAACACTGCCAAAAACTAACTTAAAAACTCGCTCGTCCGTTTCGATGGACTCCTGGCGCCTGAATCCGAAGGGTGGGGAAATAGGGAGAGGGGCGTTTCGGGCATCAAAGCCTGACTCGGACGTTTTACCAGAGTCCAGTAGGGCTTTGTTGTTGGTCGGTGACCAAAGGCGGGAAGTCGCACCTTTGTCCAGCTCCCAGTCGCTTTGATCTGCGCTCTGCTGACCACAGCCCTTTATGGGGGCGGGGATGAGGGGGAACATGATATTGGGGGTAGCTGTGTTATTGGATATTGCGATCTTAATTAGGCTCTTATTGGGACTTTTAGGTCTCCAGTTGGCTACTGTATCCACACGACTAGCCAACCAGGCAGCATTAAGCAGGGTGATTTTCAAAGGAAAGAAAAGTATATTTGTCACTTATTAATCAATTTTTTTAAAAGAAATATAAATTCTATAACCTGCTATCAATAAACAAAAAAGTAATGTCCTGATCGAAATGCATGAATGATCAAATCACTAAATTTGTGAATCGATAATAGCGTTGTTTTATTTCAATACTAGTGATCTGAACTTCATGGTAATAATACGTTGTGGGTTTGAACTTCATGGTAATAATACGTTGTGTGTTTGAACTTCATGGTAATGATACGTTGTGTGTTTGAACTTCATGGTAATAATACGTTGTGTGTTTGAACTTCATGGTAATGAGATGTTATGTGTTTGAACTTCATGGTAATGATATGTTATGTGTTTTCTACCTTTCACGCAGCGAGCCAGGAATACTGTGCCATAAACCACTGGACCAATGACATCCACCCTCACCCATATGACTGTGATAAATACGTCCAATGTAGCAACGGTGCGACCACAATCGTCCACTGTCAAGTTGGCAAACTGTATGACCCGAAAATCAAGGCCTGCAGGGACGCCAGCATGGTGACTGACCGATGTAATGACGCAATAAGCACAACACCTGCGTCCACGGTGAGCCCAGGTAAGTTCACAGACAGTTTAGTTTTGAATGAACTTGTGGGTTGTAAACTTGAACTCCACCCTTAAATACACCTGTGGTTTGTGAACTGGAGAACTACCTTGAAGTGAAACTATGGGCTGGAAACTTTGAACCAACCTGAAGTGAAACTGTGGGTTGTGAACTTGAATCTAACCTGAAGTGAGCAGATGGTTGTAAATTAACCTTAAAACTAAATATCCAAATAAAAATATAAAAAAAAAAGATTCAAAAGCTAATGTTATCTCAAATAAAGTGATTCGATAGAGCTTTGGTTATTAGCCTATTGGGCATGCCGTAAGGTTCAAACCCCTAATGCTTTTGCACTAACTTTAAGAACTACGCTGTAACAGAAGAGTCATGAGTTCCAGTTAAACCATTTGAAGAACGGAGAGTACATGTACAAGTAATCCGGAGAGTATGATTTGTATAAGAGAGAAAATACAATGCAATATAATTGGTAAACCCATACAGCCCCAACGACTTTGGCTGAAGAAACAATTCATTTAATAAAAGATTTAGAAAAAGAGTATCTAAGTTTTTAAAACTAACCAGTTTCTAATTTTTTTTTTTATTTTGCAAGGCACACGTGTGTATGGCTGCTTTGTCCTACCAGCACGCGGTAGTCACGTGCTAGCGTAGATCTCGATCTGAAACTTGTAGTAGGAAGTAGCCCAATTAGTAGTATTGATAAAAAGGAAGTAGCCCAATTATTAGTGCCGTTTGTCATAGTTAAACACGATTATATCCGTTAATTAGTTATGAGAATTTTTCGACTCATAAGTGTAAAAAATAAAAACAAAACAACTAAATTAATTAATTGCAAAATTAATGATTGAATCATTATCATGAACAAGAACATGTAGGCCTACACAAAATTTCAAGAAAATCTATCACTTAAAAAATGCCTCAAAAAACCGATTACAAATTTGTCCCCACGCTCTGACAAGTAAAAAAGTAATGTATATCATGTGTCTATCAGTCTGTAATTGTCTCAAGTGTGTTACATTTTTTCCTCCATTTCCCACTTGACAGCTGATGATTTCTGTCGGAAAAACAACTGGGCCGCAGGTATACACCCACACCCGGTCTACTGTGACAGATTCGTCCAGTGTCACAGTTTTGTGACGTCCATTACGATGTGTCCGTCAGGTCAGCTGTTTGATATTTACTCCCAGATCTGCAGTCAGCACGCCCCGCCGTGTAATGACGCCACGATCCCACCAACGTACGCCACACTGGGTAGGTAGATTACATTGCCATTGGGTGGTGGCTAGCTGTTTGAAAACTGTATCGACCAACATTCACAGCAATAGGTGGGTCGATGAAAAAAAAGAAATTTCGCCAAATTACATTATCATAGGTAACTAGTTATTTCACTGATGAACTTTATATGGCGACCAATGAGACATTTATTACTCTTCAATTTTTTTTATCACTAATGTTGATAAAATGACTGTAATAATAATGTTTGCCCATGGTGCAGAAATTTTATATGTTTTTAATTTTTTTTAGTAGCCGTATTGTGACTCTCATCAACTTGATGCTTCACCACCTCTGGTATATAATAGGGTTTAACAATTGACCTAATTTTACTTCAGTCGATCAGTGTTTAACAATTGACCTAATTTTACTTCAGTCAGTCAGTGTTTAACAATTGACTTTATTTTACTTCAGTCAGTCAGTGCTTAACAATTGACCTAATTTTACTTCAGTCAGTCAGTGTTTAACCATTGACCTAATTTTACTTCAGTCAGTCAGTGTTTAACCATTGACCTAATTTTACTTCAGTCAGTCAGTGTTTAACCACTGACCTAATTTTACTTCAGTCAGTCAGTGCGTCAACGACACCCAGGGTGACATACTGTTCATCCTGGACTCATCCTCCAGCATCGGGTACGACGATTACAAGAAACAGCTGTCATTCGCTGCCAACATAACCAACGACTTCCCAGTCGGTCCGAGGAATGTCCAGTTCAGCGTGTTGGTCTTCTCGGTGGTGGCCGAGAGCGCCTTCCCCTTTGACCGCTACTACAGGAAGGACGAGCTGCGAAGTGTAGGATCAGTATTGTTCTTTACTTTACATTACATTACATAGAAAGGGGTTAGACACTGTGACGGCCTCTATAGACAGTCATTTTTGACAATAACAGGGACAGTTATAGTGTCATACATTTTGACTGTTACAGGGACATTCATTGTTATGGTTTCTGAGTCCGCCATTGTGACGATTCTGATGACAGTCAGAGTGAGCGTCATTGTGTGTGTCAGTCGTCAGAGGTGACAGTGACATTGCACTTGTGACAGTGTTTATTAACGTCTGACTGATCTTCTTTTCCCCGTTCATCCTGGTAGTTTTCTATACAATCAGGATGCGACCTACCTGTGACAGTTAATATGACAGTCATTGTGACCTGACTGTAACATCTCACTCTACTGCCACTGTACGTCTATTAAAAGCTCCTATTGATATAAAAGATGCTAATATTCAGTACTTAATAGATTAAAAAAATTTCTTTAGTTTTCCAATCATATATAAAATATTTCTGTTAAAAGTTGGTTTATGTTGAGAGAACACAGACACACACAAACAAACACATGCAAACACACACAGACACACACACACACACACACATATATATATATGTTATATGTCAACAACCCGATGTCAATAATAAGTTCGATTGTTTCTTCTTGAAACGAATTGTTTTATTTCATTAATTTCAATGTTCAGGCGACGAACGGCCAGGTGAAAAACCGAGTTCCGAAACAGACTAATAACCCGATGTATTACTGTATATATGTTCTTTCAATATATATATATATATATATATATATATATATATATATATATATAAGTAAATAAATTAAAAAGTAAATAAGTAAATAAATAAATATATATATATATATAATGTTGTTCCACACCAGGCCATAATGAACACAACATACGTGGGGTCCACAACTAACACCTTCCTCGCCCTGGACTACGCCAGGACCACCTCGTTCAGTGCGGCCCAGGGCACACGTTCCGGTGTCCCCCACATCGCAGTGGTCATGACGGACGGGTTCTCCAGCAACTTCCAAGAGACACAGCTGGCCGCCCAGAGGCTGAAGGACTCCGGTGTGGTGGTCATGGCCATTGGGATTGGCCTGTTCAACCGGACTGAGCTGGACGTCATCGCCAGCAACACGAATCTCGTGAAGCAGGTCGGAAGTTACGAAGTCCTCCAGGAGCTGCACACTGACGTGTCTGTGATGATCTGCAACAAAGGTAAAACATGAGTTGTGTAATATGTCCGGGCCTTGAGCCTTAATGTGGGCTCCATCTCTTTGGAAACTTGATCTTGGTTTAGTTTGCTTCAACGATATGGTCCCGAGAGATGGAGGAAGAGGAGCCCTAACCGCCAGAGCTAGTAAAATGGGGGGAAGGACGTTTTATGATGTATATGACCATGGGGGTTCGGATACTCTATATTCTGTGTGACTACATCTTTTTATCGTATAAAAAATGTCGAGGCATATCTAATGTTAGATGGTAGCCAATATAATGAAACTACATATTTATATAGCATGCAGCCACCATAAATATATGTGTAAAATGTCCTCTATGTTATTTTTTTAAAAATTATAGCGTAGAAAGGTGTGTGATCCATTTAAACCACACAATTAGTAAGCTGATTGTCTATTGTTAAATTTCAAACTTTTGTCGAAATATTTTGCCTAGAGTAGTTTTATGGATCAATACTATTATTAAATCCTATGCATTTTAGTTTTAAGGACACATTATATAGCTAAATGAAAAGACTTTGGTGGTAAGTCTTTGCATCGTAATCGATAGTTTAGAGAACAATCGGTAAATGTATCGTAATCGGCAAATATTTTGACAGTCCCTTCAGTAATACACATCCAAGCCTTGTAAGATCATCTACGTCACAACATTTATTCGCAAGTTTCGAATTGCAGTTATTTCCGTATTTACCAGAAGTATAATAGCTCATAAGAGTGAGTCGGTGGCGCGTTGTTGCCCCAATTTGCATGCTGTAGGGTACGTGTTCAAATCCCTTCGCATAGATTCACCATAGCCATTGCACACTTGGCAAGGTGGTGATGAAAAGTGGGCAATACGAAAAAAACAAATTAAAACAAAACAACTTATCATTGGTCGTTTATGGAACAAAGAACCAATTAAACATCTCGTTTTAACGTGGACTGAAATGATAAATAATCAAGACCAGTGCTTGATTTAAGAAAAAAACCAGTGCCGGGGAAGAAAGAAAATTTCTGCAGAGCCGGGGATAAATGTCTATGGTTTCATCCCCGGCAGGGATATATTAGCTAAAGCAGAGTCGGGGATGACAGTTCTCAGTGCCGGGGACTTCCCCGGCGGTAAATCGAGCCCTGATCAAGACTGCTTATGTTTGCGATAATCAGCTTTTATGGATAATTGTTGTTTGGATAACAAATCAACTTTTTGTATCTTATTCAAACATTGTTCACCTAATTTTACTATTAAATAGTCCTTTACTTTCCCAGTTCTCAACAACACGTGCACCAGTCTAAAGGTGGCTGACATCATAATTGTCATGGACTCGTCTACGAGCATTGGAGCTAATAACTTCAGAGAGCAGCTGCGCTTCGCAGCAAACTTGACTCAAAACTTCGCCATTGGCCCCAATGACGTCAGGTTCGCAGCCTTGACCTTTGGCAGCACCGTGAATAAACTCTTTGACCTGGATTCATACAGTAGCCATGACGCTATCTATCGGGTAAACAGAAGATGCCATTTCCACCTATGATAACATTACCACATATCTATGATAATATTGCCAGCTATGTTAATATCGCCAGCAATAATAATATAGCCGGCTGTAATAATATCGCCAGTAATAATAATATTACTACCTATGATTTACTGCCGGCTATAAAAATATCGCCGGTTATAATAATATTACCAGCAATGATAATATTGCTATCTATAATAATATCGCCAGCTATAATAACATCGCCAGCTATAATAATATTACCAGCTATGATAATATCGCCAGCCATAATAATAATGTTAGCGTCTAATGCACTAAATTCACGGTTTTTACGGATAAGCAAATTAGGGGAACGCCACTGCTAAAGCTTCCCCCCTCCCTTTCAACCAGTACATACTTCTATCGAAGTTCATGGTTCAATAGCCAACTTAAGGTGCTTTTGCCGAGGGGCCAAAAATATCTCAGTTTTTGCCCTTTGTCCCACTAATTCTGTAAAGAATGGTGTGTCGAACCAATCACAGTGTTTTATGATGTTTCGTACCAATCACAGTGCTATATGGGGTGTCGTACCAATCACAGTGCTTTATGGTGTGTCGTACCAATCACAGTGCTTTATGGTGTGCCGTACCAATCACATTGCTATATGGTGTGTCGTACCAATCACAGTGCTTTATGGTGTATCGTACCAATCACAGTGCTTTATGGTGTGTCGTACCAATCTCAAAGCTTTATGGTGTGTCGTAGTAATCACAGAAATTCATAAGATCATGAGGTTTAATAATCAAGTTGCATCTTTTTTCAGGACACTCCTAGTACTCTATCAATAGTCGAGGCTATATAAACATAATTTAAGGACCTTTCAAGTCTTTCAATGACGATTAGTACCATATTAGACCTTTGAATACAAATTGCATTTTCATGTACGGTAGACAGACCCGGATTTACAATTCTAGGGGGTCCTAGGCCAACACAAATTTGAGGCCCCATTTTGCAAAATAAAAAAAAATATTGCTAAGCTATTTTTTATTATTCAACATTTTGGGGCCCCTTATTTCGCGGGTGGGGGGGCTAGGCTACGGCATAGTCGGCCTATCTGTATATTCGGCCCTGATGGTAGACTATACGTAAGTGAATACATCCCTAGACGAGGTTAAAAGAATTGCGAAAATACCTGTGTAATCAAATATGTGTTCTGGTTTAATCCACCATAAGGCCATCACAGGCGCCACGTACCAGGGGAGCGGGACCAACACAGCGATGGCCTTGAAGTACATCACTGACAACAACATGTTTGGTGCCGCCCATGGTGGGCGTGACGGGGCCACAAAAATCATCATCACCTTGACAGACGGAGTGTCTGACAATCAGGTCAACAGTAAGTATAAGAATGTAGAAACAATAATTGTAGTATGTAACGGTGATCAATAACTGTAGTACGTAAAGGTGATCAGTGATTGAATTATGTATATATCTGTGAACAATAACTGTATTAAATATGTGACATTGAATAATGATTTAATTAAGTAAAAGTTTCTGTAAACAATATTCGAAGTATTTAAGGGTAGTGAATTATTGAAGGAAGTATTTGAGAATGAGCTAATGATTGAAGTAAAAAAGATTTAGGGGAAAGTATTTGACACTGAACATTGAATGACGTATTAAACTGTAATAGAACGAAGTAATTGAACAAGGTATGAATGGTACAGAAAACAATGATTGAAGTATGTGATGGTAATTAGGTATTTGACAATGTTAATATTTCATATTCTCAGCCAGTCACCAAGCCACCTACCTCAAAGAGAGAGGCTACCACATGATGGCCATTGGTATTGGTAGAGCTGTGAATACCACAGAGCTGGTCACCTTGTCCACTGACGTCAGAAATATATTTATAGCCGACAGCTTTGACGTATTGAGCAGATTACAACAGGAAGTGTTTGTTCAAACTTGTCAAAGTAAGTTTAGCAGGTCGATAAGTAGGAATGTTGTATACATGTATACTAATATATACTATATATATATATATATGCAGATGTACATATACTCGGTAAACAAACACCCAGATTCATAAGAACTTCATAGACACATTAGCTCCGTGTCATTCACCCAATGGTTGTATTTACCAATAGCGAAAGAAACTACTTCATTTTAAACGTAAAAAACCTTTTCTTTTTATTAACGCCATTATGATTATTTTATAAAGAATGTATTCTTACAGTTAAACTGATTTACTCTGATTTTCAGTTCCAAGTCAAACAAATGCTGGGGGTAAGTCAATATTTTATTTCGTTTCAGCGCATGTTTAAATCTTTAAAACAAAATGTATATTTCTCTCTTTCGTCAATTTCGACCCTGGTATTAGGGATCAGGTCATGGATATCATACAATTTTAATCTCTTATTCTGCTTTATTATACATGGCACTTATATTAATTGATGTATTACTGATGCTGTTTATTTCTCTTGAAGCACAGTTGACTTTCTCATCGCAGTACAGGCTCTTTACGTGTGTTTTCCGTCAAATTTATGAATGCCCAGTCATTTTTCAAATGTAACAAGCACCCACAATTCATGCCCTACATACGGTAACATAAAAATCAGCATTCTTGCTACAGTTATAATTCATTAATTACACACAGACATAAATAATGTTGTGCATTACCAGTATTTTATGCAGTATACTGTAAGTTGTATTTCATTTTTTAAGAGCATCATATTTCATGATTTATAGTAGTCGCAGTTCTCAACTTTTATTCGCGACTGTACCCCGAAAGGTGCGAAAGTATGTCCGCCGGTACTCCTCACATGTAAGTTCTTCAAACTGTTTTAAACGAAAATTATATGTCGCTGCGTGACCTTGCGTGACCTTTCACGAACCACCGGTTGAGACTCGAGGCTTTACAATGATCACATGCTATACACACTCTCATATTTGATGCTCATATAAAAGTGAAACTCTGCATCGGCACAGACAATCATATTTCAATCTGTATACAACTGTCCTCTTTTAGGCAGCGATATCAGTTCTTATGATGACGTTTTGTTGTCTTTGTGTCTGCCTAGATCTCTGGAACGTGTGCCTGGAGCAGAACTGGAGAAACGGAATCCACGCCCACCCGTTTGACTGCACCAAATTTATCGAGTGCACCTACCTGCACACCGCTGTCCTGCACTGCCCCAGCAGCCTGGTGTACGACCCACTGAAGGAGACCTGCATGTATAAACACGACGCCATCTCTTGTTTCGACTACAACGACTACAACCCGTTTCCTAATTACACGACTTCGATACCGCCCACAGTACCTACAAATATTGGTAATTTGTTGTTGTCCGGTCACAGTAGTTACTACACAACTTCGATACCGCCCACCTTACCCACTAAAATTAATATGTTGTTTGTGCCCCAGAAATGTAGTTTTACATTAAATTTTATTAAGAAGAAAAGAGAATCCTATACAGTAATACAGTCACAACCAATATTTAGTGTGTATATTTTGTCTTGGATCGATTCTTTAGAAATTGAATCGCAATCTAGGCTGTTTGAGTGGGGTATTATTTAGAACTTTCCCCACCACACAGTTAGCTAGCTATAAGCTGTGCCAATGGAAGCTACAGTGAAAGCAGGTCATGTACCTTACACAATTTTTTCTTTAATACTTATCTAAGCCGTACATTCTATTTTTTTAAAGAAATATAATAACAACCAAGTACGTATGTCATTCAAATATTATACAATTCAGCTAATTTGTGCAATTTAAAGTTAAAGTCAATTTTTTATATCCCTTTTAAATTAATTTCTCTCACTTTATCCATCGATCGCATCTCAAGAAAGTAATGTTTGTCAATTATCTATTTACAGACGTGAGTCACATTTGCACCACCAATCACTGGCCAGACGGCACACATCCCCACCCGTATGACTGCTCGGTCTACCTGACATGTAAAAATGGGGCCACCACCCAGGAGAGCTGCCCAGGTCGTACGGTCTACGACCCAACGTCCAACAGCTGCAAAGATCCAGCGGTGGCCCAGCCTTGCAATGACGCTCATCACTTGTCTACCCAGCCCATTATTGTGGGGCCGTCAACTAACACAACTGGTAAGATCAGACGTGGGGGAAAAATATTCCGGCATTCTGTATGTGATTCGGCTCGCTCTCTGCTCCTATCCGTTCATTCACACCAATAAACGTTTACCTTTAATTTATATTATCTAACACATAATCGGCTAGCCTGGCGTACGTACGTGTGTATAACTTCCGCGGCTAAAAATAGTCTCACTCAAGGGGAGTGAACTCTTGCTTGGCTAAAAATAGTCTTGGGAATTCCAAGTAGTGCGCAAATTATGTAAAGACGGTCAAAGGGATACAACTCAATTATAAGGAGTCACTAGCCGGTCCGGGTACCGGGCCTTAGATCTAGTTTCATATAAACACACCTACCTGATCTTCTTTCGGCCCGTCTGTTAAGAACACAATGTGATCGGTGGTTCGAATAGTTTGCTCATTCCAGAGTTAAATTATTAAATGCAATATAGTCTGGATACAGGGGCGTCTTTGAAACTGACGCTGCAGGGCGTAACTTTAGAACAGGGGGAACTACCGGGCTCTCAAGTCTGACAGCGGCGTCACTTTCATGAAAATTTACCCAGATCTCATCTTGAATTAAAAACACTTCAAATATCATTCAATTAACTGATCATTCGACCTAAGATGATATGAAATTTACATTTTTTTTTAAATTTGCGTTGTTAATTTTCAACTATCATTTCTCGAACTTAATTCTGTATATGACAAAATGAATGAACATAAATAACACAATTATACTACTTCAAAAAATATGAACTTGACCTTTGTGATTAGTATTTATACTTTTAACAGTTTGAACCTGACAATATACTTCTATAACTTCTTGAAAAATAAAGCCTGCAAAACTTAAAGACTGTAGTGATTAACATTAAATGTTTACCACTTAATGAAATATGAAATCTCCCCCCTTTTTTATTAGCGAAGTTGTAATGTAAATTTAAGACTCAACAGTACTCTTCATTCTGTTACAGAAGTTTCACCAATTATATTTAAATAGCTTGTACAATTGCTATTGAATTGTTTACAGACCAATTATTTAAACAGCTTGTTCAATTACTGTTTAATTGTTAACACACCAATTATTTAAATAGCTTGTACAATTACTATTGAATTGTTTACACATCAATTATTTAAATAGCTCGTACAATTACTATTGAATTGTTTACACATCAATTATTTAAATAGCTTGTACAATTACTATTGAATTGTTTACACATCAATTATTTAAATAGCTTGTACAATTACTATTGAATTGTTTACATTAACCTGTTTATGTTGCAGCCATGATGAGCATTTGTTATGACTACAACCTGCCAGACGGCATCTATCCAGATCCGGGCAGTTGTGTCCACTACGTGGAATGCTCCAACGGTAACACCTTCCACATGATGTGTCCAGAGGGTCTGGAGTTCAACACCAAGCTGGACACCTGCGATGACGTTCACATGGTCAACTGTAATGACAATTATGGTTACGTATTCACCGTTCATGCTGGATAGGTCACTAACTGACCAGACAGATCACTTGGTGACAACATGTACACAAAAATAACGATAATTTCCCAGCGTTCTCTACATTTCTGTAGTACACATGTGTACATTTTGGATTTGTTGTCAGTTTCAGATTCATCTTATGATCATGCTTTTTTTTTCTTTTGATAATTGATACTAAAATACATTTTTGTGTGTTTTTTTGTTTTGATAATTGATATTAAAACACATGTTTTTATTTGTGATTGAAATTTCGTCCATGCATGTTAATGTGTGCGCTTTTTGTTTATGTTTGTGTGTATTTGTGTGTATATGTGTTGTGTGTATGTTGTGTGTACATGTGCTGTGTATATGTATTCTACACTCTTGATGTACTTGACGTAAAACAAAATTAAAAGAAACATTAAAGAGAAATATGGTATTGGCATAATTTCTTGTGATAACTTTAAGTTATTGGCGTTGTTTCTTGTGATAACTTTGAGTTATTGACATTATTTCTTGTGATAACTTTAAGTTATTGGCGTTATTTCATGTGATAACTTTGAGCTATTGGCATTATTTCTTGTGATAACTTTGAGCTATTGGCGTCATTTCATGTGATAACTTTGAGTTATTGACGTTATTTCATGTGATATCATGCAGTATGGAAGTTTGGGCCCTAGTTTCACGGGGTAAACATTGGTCAGGGGCCGCTTCTTTTTTAATTTTGCATGGAAGATGGCAGAAGTGCCCCAGTTGTCAGAGTTCGTAAGTACTCTAGATTTTCTGGCTTCGGCCCTGTTACCATAAAAAATACAATAGATAAGAATACGCAAACAAAAAATAGCAGTAGCACAAACTAAAACATTTCACTAACTTTCAGATATTTATGTTTATTTAATTATCAAGAGAAAGTAATATCAAATTTAGTTTACAATCTAATGAAACGGATCAGATAAAATGAACAACGAATGTTTTTTTTTTTTAAATTATTGATTTTTAGTGCATCACCACAGAATATTAACTATACAGAATACGGGGCCCTTCATGCATCACCACAGAATATTAACTATACAGAATACGGGGCCCTTCATGCATCACCACAGAATATTAACTATGCAGAATACGGGCCCTTCATGCATCACCACAAAATATTAACAATACAGAATACGGGCCCTTCGTATTTCTGATTCCTGTTAGTCGCCATATTTGTTGTTTATGAACTCTTTTTTTCAAATAATTGATTGCTATACATCGTTGTTTATCGAGCAGGGAAGGCGGGAAATAGTAGCCCGCAGACAAAGATCTTCGCGTTGTGCTACTTTGCTACGTACGCACAAAACTAGACGATACAGGTAGACTTTAGCTGTGACCGACTAAGTGGCAAGAAATTTTAAGACATAACTAGTATGGAACCTAAAGATATGTAAAAATAAAGTAGCGCAAGATATTTTTGACAATACACTATTATAAAAAGTTCGCACAATTGATTTGAAAAAAATAGCATGCTTGCAATCAATTCGCACATTGTCGACAATTCTGCATGTTACTGACACAAGCAGAAAAGAAATGTATAAGCACTGTGAGCAGGGAGCGTGTGGGTGAAGTCCCTGTAAGGGTGAGATGAAGTCTCTTAGATCCTACAAATCACCCATGCGACTCTTTATATGATGGCCTTCTTTCACACTCATCCATAACGGCAAGTTTAATTGCATTAGAGGCATCAAGGAAGATATAGCGGGAGTCGTTAACCATGACCTGAAATATCCATTGGTCCCCATCGTACATCGAACCCGGGACCTTCAGGTCAAGTCGAGTGCTCTACCACACGACCTTAAGTCACCGCAAGGCGGGTGGCGCATAAGGAAATAAATTATCGACACAACCGTCCATCACGCAGAGATATTTCCCTGCTGACTGCGGTCAATGACTAGCCTAAAGTTCTCTGGCCCTTCCCTCCTGATTCACAGCCTGCCAGGGCCAGCTTTAATTTTGTTGAAGGGAGTTGCGGCGATAGCGGTGTGTGTGTGTGTTTTTTTTACGACATACAGGCTAGCAGGTACGTCTCTAGGCCCCCCACACATTCAACCATAATGCTTAGGTTGTCTTTGGTCGTAGGTCTTAGGCACTTAAATATTAAAAAAAAATAATAATAAAATACATAAAATGAAAAAAAATATCCTACAAAAAAATTTTGTTTTTATTTACATTATCTTGCATTTTATATTTTAAATTTTAGAGATAGACAGTCATAGGTGCCCAGCACAAGAATAGTCAACAAGACACAGTGGATTTGTGTGTCATCCACGACAGGATATTAGAAGATGTGTAATATAATTATTCGAAAATTGAAAAATTCTGGCACACACACAAACACAAACATACAATCACGCACACACACGCACGTACAAACGCACACAAACACTATCTATCTCCCTCACACACACACAAGCACACTCACACAAATACAAATACACACACAAGCCCACACACACTACACAAGCACACATACACACACACACACACACACACATATATATATATATATATATAATTTTTAACTGAAATTATAAGAAAAATGGTCACCAAGTCATTGTTCCAAATTGAGCTTTCACTGAACACAGTCATTACATGGTTGGCGTTTAGACACTAAATAATGTCATAGTGCATTAATTGTCAATAAATATAGACTGAAAGTAACACATTGTCAGACAGAAATATATAGACTGAAAGTAACACATTGTCAGACAGAAATATATAGACTGAAAGTAACGCATTGTCAGACTGAAATATATAGACTAAAGGACAGACAGAAATATAAAGACTGAAAGTAACAAATAGACAAACAGAAATATATAGACCGTAAGTAACAAAAGGACAGACAGAAATATAAAGACTAAAAGTAACTAACGGACAGACAGTAACATAGCGACTGACTGCCAAATAATTTACTCTGACAGTCAACATTTACAATGAATGAAAGATTTATTTGACTTTATCAACTGAAGATACAGAAAAGGAAGAAGGAAACAAAACCAGGTCCACAGTTTTGTGTGTGTGTGTGTGTTTGTGTGTGTGAGTGAATATGTGTGTATGTGAGTGTGTATGTATGTGTGTGTGTGTTATATAATGTTGTGTGTGGTGGAGGATGGGGGGTAAACTTGCTATCAGCCACCTCCTATATAACACATTGTCACCAACAGAATCTTTTAGTCTTTGATATCTTGTATCAACTGTAAGTCCGGGAGAATGTGGAGCTGCTCAAGACTTGCTTTAGTCCTCACAGGTTTCATTCTTCTGGCCGTATGTAAGTAAGCATCTTTATATGTCATGTATTTGTATCATCATCAAACGATGTTATATCATTAGCACATTTACAGACATATTCATTATCTTTCATTTAAAAAACTTTCTCGTCTGCTTAAAAAAAAATCAATCTAGGTGTAATAAATATATCGTTGTAAATTTAGCGTCCAGATTGAGGTGAACAAATTTGTGTTTGAATCTGGAAGGATTCGGTTAGTTACTCTTACTACGCTGATAAAATGCGGCGGAAAACACACAAAACGGAAACTAATATTTGTTTCTTTTGCATTAAGGCGCAATGAAATAAATTTATTTTCAACTTGAACTAAATGCACTCATTTGTTCATTTTGTATTTCATCATTTATTCATAATTTTCTTAATAAAACAAGCATCTTAAGCCTGTTCCATTCTGGACAAAGGACGTGCTAGCGCATTTACGTGTTATGTATCAGCACCTCTGTAGTGATTTTCTTGGTGCCATTTTTATTTTGTAGAATTTTTTTTTTAAATCTGAAATTTAAAAAAATTAAATAATTTTATTCGAAACAATAAGTTTGATCAGTAGTTAAAATTTTCTGCTTAAATTCTGAACACTTTAGTGAAATAAAAAAAATTTGCATGAAAATTGAGGTCATATGGCACTTCCAGGAGGTCAAACTGCCACTACAAGAGGTCAGATTGCTAAATGGACTCTTGATGCAGGAATGGCAGGCCAAGACCTACAAACAAAGTATATACACCAAGGGTCTAGGACTTATGGTTGCTCAGACGGACAGAAAGACAGACGGACAAAACGGAAACAATAGCGCATTCGGCTTCTCGAAAATGCGCTAAAAAAGCCCATTTTTTTGGTTTAATTATTTTAATAGGTTCATCAACCTCGTATCAACAGGTGCCAAATTTTCTAGCACAATTTACGTGCGAGAATATCAGGACACATTTATAGACGGAACCACAGAATAGATGCGTGGACGAAACATGTTTTAAATCCATTAAAAAAAAAAAAAACTAATTCTGGAGACTGATGTCAGAGTAAACATTTATTAAGGCCAGCTTCTAGGCTGCAGCGTGAGTAAAACCCATGAAATCTCCATTCGTGTGTTTACTGACGCAATAATGTGTGGTCGTGGCGGTGGTAATGAGCTATGGGCTATAAAACAAAATGAGTCATTAACAAAATGACTCATTAACAAAATGAGTCATTAACAAAAAGAGTCATTAACAAAATGAGTCATTAACAAAATGAGTCATTAACAAAATGAAACAATTAACACATTCAAACGTACACCAGTGTCTTCTGTATTTAAGGATACGATACATTTCGTAATGTAATCTTACAAACCTAACATCAAAACATTATGGGGCACCCCATTGTGTGTTAGGCCACAATCACATTCACCATTAGGATTGTATCAGGGACGAGGCGTGAGGGTTGCCGGATATAGTCATATTTATAGAAAATGCCAATAATGGTACCGTGTTTAATGGAATACGTTTAGCATAATCATTCATAATAAAATAATTAAAAGTTTAAATATAAATATAACTTTCATTTAAATATATATTACCGTATGTAATAATATACAAATATATAAATCTATGCTCGGTCGTGCTTGGTATATAGCATCGAAACATCAATAAGAGTTATGACCGGCAACACTCACGCCTCGACCCTGGATTGTATTATGTATGAACTATTGGAACGGGGGTGGGGGGAGGGCTCTCCTTTATTTATGACGTCATATCCTTCTTTTCTTTACAATTGAGCGAGATGACCCTTCATTGAATCAGGAAGTCACGAGTGAGTCGCCCCGACCCCCTTTCCACCGGGGCCTAAATCTAAGCCCTCTCAGTAATCACCTAATGATCACGTGACTCTCTCTCCCTCCCTCCCCCCCCCCCCTTTCGCAAAACCCCGCTATCTATCGTGACATTAAAAAAGTCGGTTGAACGAAATCTTGTAATACAGGATGTTACAGCAGTAGCTAGGCACCGGGGGTAGGTTGCAGCACAAAGTATTGATAAGATAGAGTCATGTCAAGTCATATCTTCTAGTTCACTGATATGTCGGAAAACAATTTGCTGGAGTTCGGGAAACTATTATCTAATTTTGTTGTTCACTATGGACAGAAAGAAACTTGAATCTGTTGTCAACAATTTGCACTAGGGTGTGTGTTATCAGAGAGTGGTTCCAATTCATGACCTCCAACATAAAATGTCATGAGGGGGCGGGGGGGGGGGGAGAAAGAGATCCTATTGGTTATGCAAGGGAGATAATAATATTTCAAAGTGCTATAAATGAGTTTTATTAATGATAATAGAAGCGAAACTTGACTTTTTTTATTTCATTTTAATTCTTTTTAATCTTCAAAATGTGTTCGTCTATTCCAACATTTGTAAATACATGAATAAAAGAATACATCAGTATTTTATTAGTGTTTTTTTTTTTAAAACTAACTTTTACGATGGCTGATTTTGAATATTGAAAGTTGGATCGAAAGTCATTTGATATAAGCAGTGCCGATCTAAGGTCTTTTAGGGTTCCAAGTAGAAATCTCAGCGATTTATGGGGCCCTAGGATAGAACAAACTTAAATCAATGGGGCCCCATTTTTGGCTATGGGGGTCTATATGAGGTTACCTAATTTGTTATCCATAAGAACGGCCCCAGATTCAAGACCGACAAACTGACTTTGGGGCGAATAGTATCAGGATGACTTATGACTGATGATTTTTGATTGATGACTTATGACTGATGATTTATGAATGATGATTAGCTTATGATAATAACAGCATGATGAATGTGTCATGAGGATCGATAAACAAAAGATTTATTTTCAAATGATTGTATAATGAATGATAAAATATATAATCACAATCATTAAGACATAATGATTGTTGAATGACTCAGAGTATATGATGGTTGAATGTGAAATGATGTGACAAAAACGTCATCGCGATAATAAGACGATAGCAGTTTGATACTTCAATCATACAATTTGTTAGTAAAGATATTACATTTTCTGGAATGAAGAGAAATGCCAATCTTGAGTTCATACATATCTAAAAATAGCTCATAGTTTCAGTAACTCAAAAGTTATATGTAGGCCTACATAAGCGAACATATTTATGGCAACTTTAGATTTTGTTGAAGGGCTAGAAATTTTTGTTTCTTTTGAACTTTAACATAATGTCTCTTATTTCTGTTTCTCGGGAATTAACAATTTCAGATTTCTGTTTCTCGGCAAATACAAATGTCATATTTCTGTTTCTCGGGAAATAAAAATGTCATATTTCTGTTTCTCGGGAAATAAAAATGTCATATTTCTGTTTCTCGGGAAATAAAAATGTCATATTTCTGTTTCTCGGGAAATAAAAATGTCATATTTCTGTTTCTCGGGAAATAAAAATGTCATATTTCTGTTTCTCGGGAAATAAAAATGTCATATTTCTGTTTCTCGGGAAATAAAAATGTCATATTTCTGTTTCTCGGGAAATAAAAATGTCATATTTCTGTTTCTCGGGAAATAAAAATGTCATATTTCTGTTTCTCGGGAAATAAAAATGTCACATTTCTGTTTCTCTCAGCTGGCGAAGAAATATGCCGTGACAACAACTGGGCTACAGGGACACACCCCCACCCTACCAGCTGCAGTCTCTATGTGGAGTGCCACAGCTTCAACACCACTGTCCATTCATGTCAGGTCGGTCAGACATTTGACCCCATCAGAGGTCAGTGCTGGAACGCAAGCGCTGCCGCAGCCTGCAACGATCACAAGACAACGCCTTCACCAGTAACTCCAGGTAAAATATATGGATGATCAGGCGTACCAATAGCCTCGTCCATGAATCTCAATGTCGTACTGCGTTTCAGAACATAAACAAATGCTAATGATAAGAATTATCTTGCTTGTACTTAAATAAAGAATACAATTAAAAGCTAATCCACTCAACCACCCATATACGCACTATAAAGTGAGGTATTTACTGTGCCACCTATATACGCACTATAAAGTGGGGTATTTACTGTGCCACCTATAAACGCACTATAAAGTGGGGTATTTACTGTGCCACCTATATACGCACTATGAAGTGAGGTATTTACTGTGCCACCTAAATACGCACTATAAAGTGAGGTATTTACTGTGCCACCTATATACGCAAAATAAATTGAGGTATTTACTGTGCCACCTATATACGCAAAATAAAGTGAGGTATTTACTGTGCCACCTAAATACGCACTATAAAGTGAGGTATTTACTGTGCCACCTAAATACGCACTATAAAGTGAGGCATTTACTGTGCCACCTATATACGCACTATAAAGTGAGGCATTTCCTATGCCACCCATATACTCACTATACAGTGGGGCATTTACTGTGCCAGCCAACCATCTATAGACGCACTATGAAGTGCACCATTCATTATGTCATACAAATAACGTATGCGACCAACTCACTCTTATTTCCTCCACCATCAGACAATGTCCAGTGTACCACCACGGCCAAGGGCGATGTTCTGTTTATCCTCGACTCGTCCTCCAGTATCGGCTACAAGAACTACACCATCCAGCTCCAGTTTGTCGCCAACTTGACCAGAGCCTTCACCCTGGGGCGGGACAAGGTCCAGTTCAGTGTGGTCGTCTTCGCCTCATTCGCCGAAACTGTTTTCACCTTCGATAGATACTACACCCATTTAGAGCTAGAGGAGGTGAGACAAAGGTGTTCAGTTCATTGAGACAGAGGTTTTCAGTTCATTGAGACAAAGGTGTTCAGTTCATGGGAATAACATGAGAACTAATTGAAATATATTTTAGTATTACAGTTACGTGCAGTACTTTTATTTTGTTGAAAACTAAAAAGATAACGTGTAGTTTATTGTCATAAAAAACTCAAATTACTTATTTAAAATATACAGCTTTAAACTGCACATAATGAAGACTACATTTTTTCCGAATGTTGACGTATTCAATTATAATAATAATACATAACAACAGTTAAGAAAATTGTGCATTGTTTTTTTTTTGTAAAAAATAATTTTCTAAATAAATACATGTATGTGAGATAGATAGCCGAGTGGTGTAGATACTCGACTGTGGATCTGAGAGTCATGGGTTCGACGCTCGGTGTTGGGGAAGTTCATTGTGTTAATCACACAATCCTTTCATATGCCAAGTTTATAAAAACAGATGAATTCTACACTTCATCTTCCCCAAATGGTCCAGTAGGGCTAAGGGAACTTTACTTTACTTACTTTTATACATTTTCAAAGAATGTTTAAATTTGTCAATATGACGTCATCCAGGCTATCATGAAGGCCCAGTACGTGTCCGCTGGCACCAACACCTACCAGGCCCTCGAGTACGCCAGGACGACGGCCTTCACCTCGGCCCACGGGGCGCGGCCTGACGTCGCCCACATCGCCATCGTGATGACGGACGGTGAGTCGTCCGATAAGGACAAAACGAAGCATGAGGCCCAGCTCCTGAAGGGGACCGGTGTCCACGTCCTGGCCGTAGGTGTCGGGGCGTACAATCGGGACGAGCTGGACGCCGTGGCCACCACCGTTCAGGATGTCTTCACCGTGGGAAGTTTTGACGTCCTCGGCACGATAGAGAAAGACATCACAGTCAGGACGTGCAATGAAGGTGACTTTGTTTTATTGACACAGAGACTAATGGTAACAATCAAAATAATTAGCCACTCAAAGAATTAATTAAAATGATACTTGTACCATATATATATATATCGGTGTTCATCCCAATAGTACCATATGTATTTTTATTAATTCCAATAGCACCATATGTATTTGTATTAATCCCGATAGTACCATAAATATTTTTATTAATCCCAATAGTATCATATTAATCCCGATAGTACCATAAGTATTTGTACTAATCCCGATAGTGCCATATGTATTTGTATTAATCCCCATAGTACCATATGTATTTGTATTAATCCCGATAGTGCAATATGTATTTGTATTAATCCCGATAGTGCCAAATGTATTTGTATTAATCCCTATAGTACCATAAGTATTTGTATTAATCCCGATATTCCATTGAAATTTCTAGTAAGTCTTATAAAAATTATTTTCACATTTCACAAATTTATAAAAAAATAATACTTTTGTTTTAAAAAAATGTAGTAAACATTTATCTTATTAATCGTTTTGCTTTTATCGATTGAGATATTTATATATATATATATATATATATATATATATATATATATATATATATATATATCACATTTTAAATCTTTACTTTTCTGTACAGTGATCCACACAACGTGTCGTAACTTCACTCTGGCTGACATCATCTTTGTACTGGACGGATCCAGCAGTATCGGCTACCCGGACTTTTACAAACAACTTTTGTTTACCGTCAACCTCACCAAGAGTTTCCGGGTGGGCGCCAACGACGTAAGGTTTGGGGCGCTGACTTTTGGCACTTCTGTCCAGAAACTCTTTGACCTCGGAACATACAATGACCACACGTCCCTAGAGCAGGTGAGTTGATACATTTAAAACGGTTTAATACAATTTTTTTTAAGCCCTTTCATTGTTACTGGTCAGGATTTTTTTTTTACAGTCTTGAATTATCAATATAATAATAAATGAATTACATCTTGTACACGCAAGTCCCGATTAAGGCCCAGGCAGTGAGGCACTATAGACACCGTGCCTAGGGCCTATAAACGAAAATAGGGCCTACAAAAGTGAAAAATAAATAGTTTTTTTTTTATTTACAATTATATAGTATCTATAGTGCCTAGGGCCTACAAAGTCCTTGATCGGGCTCTGTGTACACATCACACAAACAACGTACATCTAGCATTCTTAAAAAAGCTGATTAATAAAAAACTGTGTACACTTCGTCAGCAAATTAAAACAAGAAAAGATATTGTCTATAAATTAATATCAGTAACTTCAAATGTCAACACACTAACTTCTAGATTCCAGGAAGTCGTAAAGTAAAACTTGTGAAAACGAATACTGTTAAAATCAGAACTTTCTGATATATTTCCCCATAATATGAATTAAATCAAACATTACCCTCATCCAATTGTTTCTGAGAAATAGAATGACTCCATTGAGCCAGTTAATGATGCTCATTTAATGTATTTGTGTAGATTCTGTTTGTATTACTAATTACAATTTCATTTTTTACCTCTGCCAATATAACGTTGGTCTAGAATAATTTGAGAACAAAAATAGTCTATTAACAATGTTTATTTCTTTAAATACCGTTCGTTGTTGACAGCTATCAAATGCTGAGAGTGTATTATTAGTAAACACATTTACTCATTCATTGAACGATTTGTGAACTGTGCTACATAGTTAACCTAGCAATATTTATCCGTATATTTTTCACTGAATGATTTTTCAGACCACTAATAGATTTAATAGATTCATTATCATATAACTCGACAACTTCTGGAACAGTGACTTCAACAGACCGCTTCGATTTTTCCTGTGCTTTAAAAAATAGGCACGGGGGGGGGGGGTAAGTTAGATGGACCATGTCCAATTAGTGAGATAAACCATGTCCAATTAGTGAGATAAACCATGTTCATTTAATGAGATTGACCATCTCCAATAAGTGATATTGACCATGTCCAATTAGTGAGATAAACCATGTCCAATTAGTGAGATTGACCATGTCCAATTAGGGAGATTGACCATGTCCAATTAGTGAGATAAACCATGTCCATTTAATGAGATTGACCATCTCCAATAAGTGATATTGACCATGTCCAATTAGTGAGATAAACCATGTCCAATTAGTGAGATAAACCATGTCCAATTAGTGAGATTGACCATGTCCAATTAGTGAGATAAACCATGTCCAATTAGTGAGATTGACCATGTCCAATTAGTGAGATTGACCATGTCCAATTGTTGAGATTAGCCATGTCCAATTTGGGGATGTAGATCTCGTTCAATATACTTCAACGTAAACATGACCGTCCATCTATTTACAGGCCATCCTAAGGGCCAGCTACCTGTCCAGCAGCACCAACACCGGTGTGGCCCTGTCTTATATCATCAGCAACAACATGTTCAGCACGGCGGCGGGCGGCAGGGACACTGCCCCGAAGATCATCATCGTGTTGACTGATGGTCAGTCCACGTCACCAACAGATAGTAAGTATAAAATACAAACACACGCACACACCACACCACACAAATTACACACAAACACCAGTTAAACCACACTTGACAAACACAAACAATGTTCTAGCTTTAGTAGTCATCCTCTTATACTGTACAATAGTTGTCATCCTCTTATAGTGTACAATAGTAGTCATCCTCTTATAGTGTACAATAGTAGTTATCCTCTTATAGCGTACAATAGTTGTCATCCTCTTATAGTGTACAATAGTTGTCATCCTCTTATAGTGTACAATAGTTGTCATCCTCTTATAGTGTACAATAGTAGTCATCCTCTTATAGTGTACAATAGTTGTCATCCTCTTATAGTGTACAATAGTTGTCTTCCTCTTATAGTGTACAATAGTTGTCTTCCTCTTATAGTGTACAATAGTTGTCTTCCTCTTATAGTGTACAATAGTAGTCATCCTCTTATAGTGTACAATAGTTGTCATCCTCTTATAGTGTACAATAGTTGTCAACTTCAATGGGAAAAAAAAAGTTGCCATATGAGGTTGACCCCTAAACGTGTATCGTTCAATAAACAATTAAGAAAGTTTTAATAACTGCATCTTGTGTATACCTATCCAGCCAAACTACAGGCTGGATATATCAAGGACAGAGGTATCCACATGATGTCCATTGGCGTGGGCAGTCAAGTCGACCAACAGGAACTGGTGGTCCTCTCGAGTCACCCGTTGAACATTTTCTTGGCCGCCAGCTATGAAGTCCTGCACAGGCTGCAAGAGGAAGTGGCCAACAGAACCTGTGAAAGTGAGTAGAAAATAAATGACCGTGAGTCTTTGTACTCCAATACATGACTCACGGAACATGAAAAAAATTGAGTCAGTGACTCAAAACTAGAAAGTCGTTAAGTACCAGTTGGTCACATGAAGTCACGGTAATTTAACGAAGGCCACTGTTAGTCACCGTAAACTGTCAAAGGTAATTGTAAGTCATTATAAGTAATTGTAAATATTACTACGTAACCATAAGTCATAGTAAGCCACTGTAATATATATATATATATATATATATATATATATATATATATATGCAGTTCATGTCTGCATGGGACATAACGTATTATTTCATATACTTAGGTTTGACATTATTATTAAAACATTTGACTATTTACAATCTGCACAAAGTATTTGTAAAGCCTTACATCAGTATAATGGGCACACTATTTGATAAATTCACGTTGGTCCTTTATTACAGTTATGCATGTATATATTTTATTCTTCATTACATCGTGTAATATGTGCCATATAATATTTCACAGTTCCAAGTGAGGTCTCACAAGGTAAGTCTTTTATTAATATCAGTCTTATTAAATCTAAAATAAATAAAAAAAAATCTCTGCAAAGTAAATGAAATATTATTTCTTGTCTTTGTTGTAATCATCTTCTTTATTCCACACACATGCATGCTGTAAATATTTGTCTTAACAACAATCACTCTTATATTCTAAAAAGACAAATAAATGTTTATAAGTTTAAATGCTGTAAATATTTGCTCCTCTCTTTTACAATCTTCTAAAGGTGGGGACTACTGGGGGGGGGGGGGGAGACATGTGTTGGAGCTAGCACAGGGGTCGGCAACCTTTTGAGATGGAAGTTATAATTTACAGTATTCTCAGTTTTTAAAGAGCCACTCAGATTGTCCTTTCAATATTATAGGTATTTGATTAGGAATAGGTATATAAAATTAACATCATTAAAATTATTTGTGCATTGAACTGGAAGGCCGCAATATTACATGGAAAGAGTCGCAACTTGACATCGAAAGAGGCGCATGCGGCTCGCGAGCTGCAGGTTGCCGACCCCTGAGCTAGCACCCCTTTGCTGTGGCCCTGAATTTATTTTCTCTGAAGATCACTTCTGGAGATCAGTTCATTCATCCATCATTTAAGTTCATCATCTCACATCATATAACCACCGCGCCCCGCCCGCCCCCCCCCTCCCTGTATCTATCATCAGATCTGTGGAACGTCTGCCGTGAACAGAACTGGGAGAACGGGATCCACGCCCACCCGTTCGACTGCACCAAGTTCATCGAGTGCACGTTCTTGCACACCGCCATCATGCATTGCCCGCCTGGTCTGGTGTACGACCCGCTGAAGAAAACGTGCATGCACAAGCAGGATGCCTTGTCGTGCCGCGATTACAACGACTACCACCCTTTCCCCGGGTACACCACACTGCAACCTCCACAGCCGCCGACAGCCACCACGGGTAGGTACTCACTCGGTCAATGTATCAGTTATACGAGAAAACCAGAACTAAACATAGGCAACAGGGCTGTTTTTTTGTGGATAAAATATTTAAACTAGCTAACGGAACTGTTCTTATGGAATAGGCACACTAGGCAACGGACTTGGGTCCCCAGTGCTTAATCACGTGCTAATTAAATCTAGATCTGAAACATGTACTACTATTAATGCAAGGGAAATAACCCATTTTTTATTGCCGTTCGTCATAGTTAAACACGGTTATGTCCCCGTCTCCTTTAGTTAGTTTAATGGAGCAAGAACGCAAATGCAAAATGTCAAGAAAATCTATCATTAAAATTGCATCCAAAAATGGATTACAAAAAATTTTCCAAAAACAAAACAGAAGTTTTGAGTGGAGAAAACGGTTACAAAAACACAACTAGTGACGTTTTTAAAGTTATTATTGGTTCTATAAATCAATATAAAAGTAGACTACCGATAACGGTCACATTAGCACAACAAACCGGCCAACAGTTTCAGAAAATTTATCGTAAATAAACGTATTAATTTACACTGTTTACTAACTAAAGAAATTGCGCGATTGATTCACCTTATAGAGATCAGGAGTTAATTTAATTACCCAGCCTCAAACATCCCGTGTTCTCAGTGACATTTTTTTTTTTAGTGTTCAAACAATCCATTTTTTTTTTCTAAAATATTTCTACAGATGTTTCCCACGTGTGTCGTGACAACAACTGGCAGACTGGGGTCCACCCTCACCCCGTGGATTGCGCCTTTTATCTCCAGTGCGATAACTACGTCACGCACGCCGTCAGGTGCCCGGACAACAAAGTGTTCGACCCCATCACCAAAAGCTGCATGGACCCGGCGCTGGCTGCACCCTGCAACGATCATTACACCTCGTCCACATCCCACACGCAGATAGCCTGGGGCACGACAACTTCGCCCAAATATGGTAAGGTCTCCCCCTCCCCCCCCCCTTCTAGACGTCTTTTTTTTTTAGGATATCTCAAGTTAAGTTGATGGAGTGTATAACAACACCAGTAATGAATGCTCCACCAAGTTCACACTAGCAATTACACGCACACAACGCACTCACACGCAGTCACACACACACCCACACACGCACGCACACATACGTACACACAGAGTTCACAATTCCCTAAAGACATTGGCTGTGCAACTTTTGGAAGCAAATTTTTGATCTACGGAATGCAATTAAATTGTTTTTTTAATCTGTCTATTCCGGATAGAACTGACCAACGTGTGTACACAGTTCAATTTGCCGGACGGCATCTACCCCGACCCAGGGAGCTGCCTACATTTCGTTGAGTGTGTGGCCGGCATCACCTACCACGTCCCGTGTCCAGACGGACTCCACTTCAACTCCAAGAATCTTGTCTGCGATGACGTACATGTGGTCGACTGCAACGACAATTATAACTTCGCCTTCGAGCACGTGGTCTCAGGGTGAAGGTCACGGCTATCGGCACCTCCAGCTGAAGAAAGTCACGACTATAGACGCCTGAACAGAAACATATACACAAGTTGATAGTCCACCGTGTGTGTACTCTGTATAGGCTTTACACCATTTTCTTTTTAAAAATTAATTAAAAATATATTTTTTTTAATTATGTTTTCAATTTTTTGATATGATTAAAAGAAAATGATCATACAAATTACACTTTTAAATTTGATTTTTTTTAATCGTTTAAAAAAAATGAATACAAACAAGAAATGAATAAGAAGGTTTTAGGACAATTTTGAGTAAATCTGTGGACATGTATTGAAAGGGAAATGACAAGTAAAAAAGAGATGTTATTGTCACTACGTAACTTATATAAAACCAAGACAAAAATTTTAGGGCTTATATTAATTTAAAATAATCTATTGGAATATATTTCTTTTTTTCTTAGACTATCAAGGGACATTTTCTTTTTAATAGACTTTATTGTTTTGCTCAATTTAATTAATTAGAACATATAATATAACTTAAAAATTATACAAAGGGGCTTAATCTTAAATTTGACACACATTTTAGCCGTAAAGTATTTTATTCAGTTGTCTCCCCATTACCTCGTTTTGAATAAGCTTCCTTACCTGGGTAAGATCAAGTGCTTCCAGCCCCTCCCCCCCCCCTCCCTTAAATCTATTTACATGAACTTCACAAAAAAAAAAAATGCATTCATGGAATATCCTTAACCTCGGGCGAATCCACATGTTAAGATGTCCCTGTTAGGCCCCTGTGAAAGGAAGCTCACTGGCTGTCTGTGTTTTGTAATGTAATTAAAACGGACGTCATAATTAGTGATAAAAAAAATTGGGCGTATAGCTGAATAATGAATGAATATTGGGGGGGGGGCCCTTCAAGAACAATAATTCGGATACAACGATGCCATTATAGTGTGTATATGTAAATATGTATCCAACACTACATTTTGTCTACATTCCAGAGGCGTAGCTAGGGGGTGGGCAAGGAGGGCATCATGCCCCGGGCGATGCTCACAAAGGGGCGCCAAATGATATAATTTACATATAATATTATATGGTTTTAAAATGGGGGAGGTGCTAAAAAGGTATTGTGGCCCGGGCGCGAATTAAGTTCGCTACGACACTGGTACATTCTATACTTGACATGGCTCAACCGCCAAACTTTTTGATACGGCCCACCCCCATGTTTTTTTCCTGCTCGTTTACATCAGCGAGGTTTATATTTCATTTTTTTTTTTACTTCATATCAACACATCCATCTGGTCCTGATCTGGACTGCGTCCATCTGGTCCTGATCTGGACTACATCCATCTGGTCCTGATCTGGACTGCGTCCATCTTGGTCCGGACCTTAAGTTAACTTTAGGAGCCCGATGTGGCTAGCGATTCGAATGTATAACAGTTTTATACGACCATAATATTGAGACCCTCAGTTACCAGGGGCGTCATTTGCAGATTGTTGTTTTTAGAGCATTTTCGAAAAAAAATGCTCTATTGTCCCCGTTTTGTCTGTCTGTCTGTCTGTCTGTCTGTCTGTCCGTAATCACCCTAGAGCTCAACAACCATAAGTCCTAGACCCATGATGTATATATCATTTTGTAGGTCTTGGCCTGCCAAGAAAACACTTTGGTCCATTTCGCGATCTGACCTCTGAGGGCCGAAAAAGGGGGCGTTTTAAGTACCGTTTTTACTATATAAGCTATATTAATAAAGGAGCGCCCTATATCTCAGCAACCATAAATCCTAGACCCATGATGTATACATCATTTTGTAGGCCTTGGCCTGCTAAGTGTATATCAAAAGTCAAAAGTTCATTTCGCGATCTGACCTCTGAGGGCCGAAAAAGAGTGCGTTTTAAGTACCGTTTTTGCTTATATTTTAAATATAAATAATAAAAGCTAATCAAAGGGCGTAATCATTATTTATTTTTGTAACAGTTATTCAACATGATTACTTCCCTCTCAATATCTATGGCTGTAACCCGGAAAAAAATACGGATTTCGTCCGGCGTAACCGTAGCCACTGCGTACACGAAAATGCTCTAAAATGTCTTTTGTCCGAAACGGAAAAGACTTAAAATTGCTTATTTTTTCTATCATGGGCGGCAAGTAATCTTCCCTTAGAAGACATAATTTTTTAACTATAGAAAAAAAAAATGTCAGAAGAAGGGCGGGCAATACGCGTTGCACCCGGGCGATGGACTTGCTAGGCGCGGCACTGAGTGTATATATGTGTTCTCGATTTAATGCGCTTTACAAGGTATTCAAAGGAACATGTTTTTTTTTTTATAACTTCAGATTATAATAACAGAGACGATTCCCATTATCAGGGGAGAGTATTCAATTTCACAGAAGCATTTTGATATCGATAGTCTACCCATTGAAGATTTTTTTTATTATCTCTGCATGACTTTATTAAAGAGTATATATATCACTGAAAGTATGAAGGAAATATACGCAAGATATATTTGAAGTAAAAAGCAGCTGTTTAATGTGAAAAGTTATGCCTAGACTTTCTATGACGCAATACCATAACAAACAAACATGCTGATGGGGGGAATCATGTTCATGAGATACTAGTTTAAAAGCCAGCTGAGGCAGGCTGCCAGCTGAATGAAATCCGTCAGAAGGGATAACAAAGAAATATACGAAATACTGCAATAGAAAAGAACACTTGTACTTATATTTATTCTTAAGCATAATGTTATATTTTTAAATGGCAGCTGGGAGTAAATGTTAAATTATATTCAAGGAATGTTTGGCTTATTGATAAAGAGAAACACATTTACAGAGAAATTAAGGAATATACCGACATATACCACCACAACCACCTCCCCTTCCAGGTTTTAATTTATTCCTTGTTTGCTGGGATATTTTAGAGTTTAATAAAGGTCTTCAATTCTCCCACAACAATTATTTTATTTATAATGAAATGTTACTTTACTAGAATATTAGAAAAAATGTAGTTTTCCTGGAAATATGAAAAAATCAATAATAAAAATAAGTTTTTTTTAATAAAACAACTGGTATGGTTTTCAATGTAATTCATTGCTGCCTTCAGTGAATTTAATTACATATTGATACCGTTGCCGTCGAAATACGAATGACTTTTAAACAAAAGGGAGATAATGCTGTCCATTTGATGCATCGATTTTCTGATGGGCTTTGCTCAATATAAAAAAAATCTTCATAAGCAAATTGTGGCAATATCAATATTACTAAAAAGCAGTCTGTTACGTAAGTATTTTTTAACAGTAAATCTTGACCTTTGGTAAATAAAAATCATAAAAAAAACTTAATTTCATTACATAGTTTTCGCACCTAAAAATTAAATTTACATCCATTTTAACGACCGAATTTTTAGCACCCGTAAACTAGATTAAATTCCCTCCCTTTGCAGAAAAAATGTCAACAGTTGAACGAGACGTCGTTGTGCATTTATTTATTGACACAACTAATTGATTTAAGCCGTTGAAAAAAATGAGCGTCTTTTTGTATACACCCCTATCATGGTGTTACATAACTTCCGTTTTAGTCGCACACTTCAAGACATGTAGGTGGTGGTGGTTGGGGGGGGGGGGGGTTCTAGAGTTGGGGCTTCATGGAAACCGGACAAAAGTAAGAAAACTTGTTAACTGTAAAGTCCCAGAACTTCATTCAAAATTGAGGTATGAACATTCTGAGAATGATTCGTTATTCGCAATGAAACAGAAAATAAGATTGTATTATCAGTCTAAGAAATCAATTTTATAAATAAAAGATTATTAGAAAAAACAAAACTTTTTTTTTTCCTTTAAAATTAAACTTTTATAAAGAATGCACTTACAAGTTTGCCTGTCCTCATCAACGGCCGAGTGCTGGTTGTTTAAATGTCCTCATCAACGGCCGAGTGCTGGTTGTTCAATTGTCCTCATCAACGGCCGAGTGCTGGTTGTTCAAATGTCCTCATCAACGGCCGAGTGCTGGTTGTTCTAATGTCCTCATCAACGGCCGAGTGCTGGTTGTTCAAATGTCAGATCAATGGCGATCTTCTTCTGACCCTCTGTTTTAATGACCTGAACTTTTTTTTTTATTTCCAAGATAAACAAGAAGACAGTGTCCCCATTAATTGCATTAACATTATAATCTACATCCGCGGTTCTCAACTGGGGATATGCTTACCTCCAAGGGGTACGGGCATGGGCGTATTCATGCGGGGGGCAAGGGGGGAGCGTTTGCCCCCCCCCCACATTTTGAAAAAATGTCATATAAGAGGGGGCATCTGCTCCCCCCCCCTTACATTTAACAAAAATGTCATAAAGTTGTTATATTTGCTCCCCCCCTGGAAAATTTTTGCCCCCCCCCCTGGAAAAATTCCTAGCGACGCCCATGGGTACGGGAAAGGTTATGCAAGGGTACGCACCAATTTATAATTTTCTTTCCCAAAACAACCAATGAGTTTGAAGAAGGTTGCCAGTTGGCTGCGTGACTCATCACCAAGCCACGTGACCAAGTATTGCATTAGAACAGTGATGTATTGGTGATGTATTGGTAAATTAAGAAGTAAGGGAACGCATAGTGGGAGCAAAAAAAGTGGGAGTTGTCGGGACATGAAAAAGTACTGGAGGAACGCGTTCCCGTTCTGAAAAAAGTACACACAACTATACCATGATACTTACCTTTGGGCTCTTTGTTGTTCTTTAACGTTCTCTTGCTCAGCAATAATATCTAATCCTTGTATGTCATCACCAATATCCTGTGTTCCATTCCAGTTGGCCGTATGTTTAGTAGTGAGCATGTAAAATCTTTGCTCTGTTTTGTTTTCGCTTCCTGTACGTTTTTTAATTCTTGCTGTGTGTATATATCCTTCTTTTCCAACCATTCGTTCCACCGCGTTCCCCTCCCAATACACCACTGAATTAGAAAGGCAAACACATTCCATTATAAAAATAAACACATTTATTCTTGAACTTGGGGATCCTTTGGGGTACAGTCACGAGAACCGCTGAACTCCATGGCATTGAAGCTACTAGAGGGAAAAACGCAATCGAAGAATCATTATTGTTCCATTTGCAGAGAAAATATTTTTATGTCCAAACCAGAAATTATTTTCAAATAATAAAAAAGAGGATAGAATGAAAACTTAAAAGGTTTTATTTTTATTTGCTGTGTCCATTCTTGACCTTTTCATAGCATCCAAACCTTGCTGAAACAATCCAATTAACTGGACTCACCAAGAAATGTATCATACCTCTTCACACGGTTCAACGACTATGTTGTTCAGTCACTGATCTACTGTGGTGACTTCAGTGGACTTACATAGGCAAGTAACTGTCAACCAAATAAATTAAGAAACCTCTGAAGAGTTTTTGTTCTTACCTCTATTCTGTAACTAAGAACGACAGAGATAGAAATTAAAACTGATCAACTGGAAATGAACTCTTGTAGCCCTGGTTGACAATTAATGAGATTCACCTCCCCTTCATCGACATCTTCAAGATTGACTTTTATTAAGGTCATGTTTTTTTTTATTTCTATTATTTTATCTGAGCCTAAATGAAAATGTTCTCTGCACTTAAAGACACTCAGCAAAGAATATTCTTCTCTCTTTTATTTATTGTATTCAACTCATCATTTCAATGGTACAGCCTTTAATTTCTTCATAACAGAGTCGGACTTCAGTTAGTTGATGCCCTGTCAGCAGAAGAAAATATTGAGCCCCTTTTAAAAAGAGATTTACAAAAGAGTTTAGACTGTGTGTGTGTGGGGGGGGTCCCTTAACACTCGGGGCCCAGAATGCGCGACTGTTCTTAAATCCGTCTCTACGCTCCATTATTTTTAACCTAGCTCCCACATCATTAAACTTAATTCAAATAAGATTTTGTATACAATATTAATGGAGTTGTCTTGACAAAACAAATTTCATTACTAGAGCAAAATTTAAAAAAAAAAAACACCTAAACTCTCAATTTAAATAGTAAGCCAGTCAATCACTTAAACCCCCAAACTTAACAAATATCTAGAACATAATCTTAAACAGCAACAAATTAAAAAAAAAACACAACAACATGTGATAACCCATTTAATCACTTAATCTCTTATACTCTCTTCTAACCCACTTAATTTTATTTACACTCCAGCCTTCGGTGAAAAACCTAATTAATCATGTCAGCTCTAAACTTCATTCATAACAGAGTTAATCTTCTGAATTCCAAACATCAGTGATAACCCAATTAATCTTCTGAATTCCAAACATCAATGGCAATCAGGTAATGTTAAAAATGTATTGTAACACGACTTCTTACACGATTATTTCAACCCCCCCCCCCATTCTCATTGACTATACAATCTTCTAATTTCCAAAGCTCATTGACAAGTCAATCTTCTAATTTCCAAAGCTAATTGACAGCCCATTTTATCATCTCAAGTCCAAAGTCTAGAAATAACCCAGCTAATCACGTCATTTTCAAAGTTCAGTGGCAACCCATTTAATCATCTGAATTACAAAATAATAATAATAGTAATTTGAGTTTAGTCTTTGGAGCGACGCGAGTATCAGAAATAAAAAAAGTCTTCAACTCCATGTTCAGCTTTCTTCATCTCTGTCATTGCCCCAAATGATGCCAATAATGATCTCATGCAGATATAATTAGACGAAACATTTTTTTTTTATGTTCCAGAACAGCAGACGGACCAGTCTGAAGAATGTCAGGTATAAATGCATGTCAGGCCGTGACGTCATAAACGTTCCTTAGACATTTTCTTGTCGTCATTTCATCATTCATCATTGGCCTCTTAGCAAGTTGGTGTGGGAGGTGTGGTGGTGGGGGGGGGGGTCACTCCAGGGCCACTACAGTGGATATCTATCTCAATTGTCGTCAGGTTGCCTATATTCCCTATAGGGTCGGACATTACGGACGACAGATTTTTTTTTTAATTCTGAGCCAATCAACCACTGGAATAGAAGGCAACGGCTACTTTTACATGTCCCATGTCTATACCATTTACCCCTCTATGCGGCACTGCACGGGGCAAAAAAAAAAAACAGCTATCGGGACCCTGGGGTGTCCGTATGAATACTTCGTAATCATTTTATTGTTATACATTATCAAATTTTGTACATAAGCTAAAAAATGCAAAATATTTTGTGTTATTTAGCTGTTCACTGTTATATTTCATCAGACTTGGACACACATATTAACTGGCTGTGTGTGTATGTGGGGGGGGGGCTCTTTAAGCCAGTGGAGGGGGAGGGAGAGGGGGGACCTAGGCCATGGCCTAGATTCCTATTTTTAAGAATTCCTCCGTTAGTTTATGTTTCTGGAGAGAAACAACTAGATTTCTGTAGACCCGTTCCCAGACCTCTAGTTTCCCTATGCATATGATCGCCTCTGCTAGATTGTGTATGAAGATCTGGTCTCAGTTTAAAACGTATGACTTACATGTATGTTTATGTAATCTGATATAGTCAAGTGGCTTCAAGTGGGCGAGTACACGTTAAATAGCGACTCCCAGATCGTGTTGGTGGATATTTATGTTGATGGCAGTGACAGATGTATTGCCACCTTCAGTTGACATTAAATAATATGTCATGACGTGATGTCATCTGCTGCAAAAACGGTCATCAGTGTGTAGTTTAGTTTTAATAAGTGTCGCTGGGTTAAATGTCAGGCATAAGTGTCGCAGGGTTAAATGACAGTAAGCAATGCTGCTATAATTTTACTTGTCACTTATTTTGGTTAAAACAGTGGTTAAATTGGTTTAACTAGTTGTGATCTGACAGGTTTTTGGATAAGGGAAGATATTTCCCTACATGAAAGCAAATGTGACAAATGTTTCAATGTACTGGAATACCGATACGACAATGTATTTACTGTAAACATCTGGAATACCAATACGATATTACTGTAAACATCTGGAATACCAATACGACAATGTATTTACTGTAAACATCTGGATTGCCAAAACGACAATCTAAATACTGTAAACATCTGGAATAAAAGAAGGTACAATACTACATAATATTCATTGTGTTTTTTTTTACAACAGTCCTAAGACTTGGTCTTAAAATATTGGTTGCCAGCATGCAACAGGAAGTTAATTTATGATGAAATAAATTACTTTTCTAGCCATTGAAAATAATAAAGGCCGTCAGCACACAGGTGGTTTACAATACGAAACTAAACCTTTTATCTCGCCTTATTACACAGACACAGACTCACACAGAGACAGACTAAACATATACATAAGAAGAAAGGTTTATGTGTGAGATCCCTGTAAGGATGAGATGCTGATCTCTTAGATCCCCCCTAAACTCCCTCATGTGACAGTTTTATGATGCCCTTCTTTCATTCCCACCATAGCCGAAGTGCAGTGGCCATGGAGGCACTAAGGGAGAAATAGGTAATAAGCTGGACACACCGGGAGTCGAACCCGCAACCCATGGCATGCAGACCGGGCTGCAGCTCTTGAAGATCCGAAGCGCCACCCAGCCAGCCATATAAGAGAAAGGGTCGAAACCAGGAGAGTTTCTTGTTTTTGAATGACGGATATCTATGGGAGCAGATATCTATGGGAGCAGATATCTATGGGAGCAGATATCTATGGGAGCAGATATCTATGGGAGCAGATATCTATGAGAGCAGATATCTATGGGAGCAGATATCTATGGGAGCCATTTTGTTCTTGCTAGTGAAATAAAAAGTTGAAAAAATGGGGTTTGGTGGAGGGGGTGACACACGCTTTTATTCTAGACAGATCAAGTTAAGGGTATTGAATCACAATCTGTACCTATGTGGAGCTTCAAATCCTACATCTACACTGATCGTGCAGAGGAAGGGACGGGCCCTGGGGGGTGGGGGTTGAATAGTAGTTGGAATGGAGCCACATGACGGCCATCTATAAAGGTGTAAAGTAAAAAAAAAATATTTTAAAAGCCAAGTAGTAGTATAAAAAAAGGAAACAAAACATTTCTAATCTAATAGAAAAAAAATCAAATTGGCAGCTACATAGAAGGGAGAACTTTGCTACAGGGGTCGGGATGGAGGCCGGGGGGGGAGAGAGCAGGGTAATCGTTTAGATTCAGAACGGTTCCGATGGCAATACAGGTCAGTGGTGTGGCACTCGGGCCACAGTCGAAACGCGAATAAATATCACTTCCTTTAATTTTTATTAACGGGACAGTTGGTCGTGCGGTGTAGAGCTCTCGACTGTCGACCGGATAGCCCTGGGTTCGAATCTCAGTGAGAACCATTGGATTTTTTTCAGATCCTGGTGTAAGTCCCCAAGTCCACCCAGCCTAAAATGGGTACTTGACTTAAGTTGGGGAAGTAAAGGCGGCTGGGCGTTGTGCTAACCACACAATCCCTTTATATGCCTCGGTTATAGAAACAGATGAATTCTACACTTCATCTGCTTAAGGGAACTTTTTTTAAAATTTCTATTGGAATTTGGGGGACTTAGCTATAAATAAGTGTGTTTTTTTTGTTGAATTTTGGGCACGAGACCACAAAAAAGGTTCCCATAGCATATACACTAGGTGAAACTCAAATTTGAATCCATGTTTCATACCGAACTAATTGATTGCTCAAACTCCATGTTAACCTAAATAAACAAACATAGTTACGAATAAAAACATGAACAGATGTAGAAAACAGCACAAACACATAAATACTTACACAGACAGACACACGGGTACAGACTCACACAGACAGACACACGGGTACAGACTCACACAGACAGACACACGGGTACAGACTCACACAGACAGACACACGGGTACAGACTCACACAGACAGACACAAGGGTACAGACTCACACAGAAAGACACACGGGTACAGACTCACACAGACAGACACACGGGTGCAGACTCACAGACAGACACACATGTACAGACTCACACAGACAGACACACGGTATCACACAGAAAGACACCCATATACAGACTCACACAGACACATACATAGACACCGAATCACATAGGCACATACTCACATAGGCACATATATTCACAAGGCACACAGACTCACACAGACTCACACAGACACACAGACTCACATAGAGACAGATGTTTACAGACACATACACAGAGAGGGAAAGTGTGTGCATGTGAGTGAGTGTGTGTGTGTGTGTGAGAGAGAGAGAGAGAGAGAGAGAGAGAGAGACTCAGAGAGAGAGAAACACACAGGGGAAGAGAGAGAACATCGAATCTAATGGAAGCATTCAAGTCATTGAAATATTTCACAATCAAATAATTAAAGCAAATTAAACATTTACAGAACTCTGACGACCTTGAATGAATCAAAATGTATAATACAACAAATTATTTATTTTTTTTATTTTCATTTAAAAGCTACAAATCACTAAATAATAAATGAAAACATTTCAGTCAACAAATGAAGAGAGCAATAAAACAGGCCTGTACTGATCAGGCTGTACATGTGGTAATAACATTATTTTGTGTATGTGTACAAGTAGCCAACCATTAAAAAAATTCAATTCATCAACTGTTTTATGAAGATAATTTTGTTGTTAAAATCACAACAGCTACTTGTACAATTAGGTTAATATTACATATAAAATAACAACAGCTTCTTGTACAATTAGATTAATATGAAATATAAAATCACAACAGCTACTTGTACAATTAGGTTAATATTACATATAAAATCACAACAGCTTCTTGTACAATTAGGTTAATATGACATGTAAAATCACAACATCTTCTTGTACAATTAGGTTAATATGACATATAAAATCACAACAGCTTCTTGTACAATTAGGTTAATATGAAATATAAAATCAGAATAATAAAAGATAAATATAAATATGAATTAACATTTTTATTTTAAATCGATGCTGATTGATTGATGACGTTAATAATATGAGTACACATGTGAGGGAGGGAAGTCACCAAAACAAGTGTCAAGTTTGGTCTTAGATAGTCTTATGAAATCTGGGCCCACCGAAAAATCCACCTCTGCTGACATCGTACCGACCTAAAGCCTATCAATGACAACAACAACAATGTTCTGAAGTTGTTGCTCACTGTGTTCAATGGATACAACAACGTTCTGAAGTTGTTGGTGCTCACTTTTTTCAATCGACACAACAACGTTCTGAAATTGTTGTTGCTCACTGTGTTCAATGGACACAACAACGTTCTGAAGTTGTTGGTGCTCACTTTTTTCAATCGACACAACAACGTTCTGAAATTGTTGTTGCTCACTGTGTTCAATGGACACAACAACGTTCTGAAGTTGTTGGTGCTCACTTTTTTCAATCGACACAACAGCGTTCTGAAATTGTTGTTGCTCACTGTGTTCAATGGACACAACAACGTTCTGAAGTTGTTGTTACTTACTGTATTCAACTTGTTTGTTAAACTGGACTTCACCTACATGATTCCCTGTCCCTTTGTATCTGTGTCTATGTGTGCTTGTGTATGTGTGTGCCCGTGTATCTACCCATGGTGTTTGTCAATTTGTATATGTGTGCCCATGTATCTACCCATGGTGTTTGTCAATTTGTATGTGTGTGCCCGTGCATCTGCCCATGGTGTTTGTCAATTTGTATGTGTGTGCCCGTGTATCTGCCCATGGTGTTTGTCAATTTGTATGTGTGTGCCCGTGTATCTGCCCATGGTGTTTGTCAATTTGTATGTGTGTGAACGCGTATAGCCGTAAGTGTGTGTCCACGTGAGTGTCCATGTCTGTGGGTCTAGGTGTGTGTGTCCGTGTGCGTATGTCGATGTGTTTTTGTCCGTGTTTATGTGTGTACAGTTTGTTAATGTTCTAACATTTGCTGTCTCTGACACATGTCAATATACTTTCTTCCTTGAAGCAAGACATAAGGAAACACAAAACTATGTTTATTTATGAAATACAAGATTGAAGTTAATGCAAAACTTTTTAATCCCCATTTTTTTTTTCCATTTTGTATAAACTACAGCGGAAAAGGCAACAGAATAGAAGGAAATATACAGACGGGGGGGGGGGGAGTAAAAAGGCAGAAAACAAATTAGTAAACAAATCTTCTAGCCGCAGATATAGAAAACAACATTTTTGTTAACCTTTACGAGAGAATTGAATTTTAATCCTAAATTTCATTTTTTGTAATATATTTTGTTATTTACTATCTTTTATCAGCCCTGTTTTTTTCTAAAGTAGGCCTTAATAAAGGTTTTGATGTGGAAAAGTTTTATATAAACAAGCGTTGTACAATTTGCTTGATTGTCTGAGTTTCAACTTACGTATAAATACACTAATACATATCAAACATTAAATTCTTGCTGCTATTATAATAGACATACAATTTTGCTAACGGCTAACACATACAGTATTGTTATTACTGCATTTAGTCATGTTTGCTGCTAAGGTATTCCTTGATAATACTCACTGCTGACTTATTTACATGGATGCTGAATGCTAACATTTATAGTAATGCTTACTGCTGGCAGTAATACGCATTACCGGCACGTTCAGAAGTACTTTCTGCTAATAGAACTATTCGACCAATGGTTATAGACAACAATCCATCATTTGATTCACATCCTGTCGGATGAAGAAGTTTGATTGGTTTCTTTAGAATTTGATGTTTGTTAATTACAAGTAGGGTGTGTGTGTGTGGTCTCATGGGACTAGCGTTTGGTAACGAAGACCATGGTTACATTTATAAGTAGGTCATGGAACGGTCAGTTAGATGGTCGACGGTCAGTCGCTAATGTGTGTAACTTTATACTGACTGGTCAATTTATTGACCGCAACGTCCACAGAGGGATCAAACATCCCTCCTCTTCAGGTTTATGTAGTTTGTTGAGATGACTTGTTGTAGTTTGTTGAGATGACTTGTTGTAGTTTACTGAGATGACTTGTTGGAGTTTGTTGAGATGACTTGTTGGAGTTTGTTGAGATGACTTGTTGTAGTTTGTTGAGATGACTTGTTGGAGTTTGTTGAGATGACTTGTTGGAGTTTGTTGAGATAACTTGTAGTTTGTTGAGATGACTTGTTGGAGTTTGTTGAGATGACTTGTTGTAGTTTGTTGAGATGACTTGTAGTTTGTTGAGATGACTTGTTGGAGTTTGTTGAGATGACTTGTTGTAGTTTGTTGAGATGACTTGTCGTAGTTTGTTGAGATGACTTGTTGTAGTTTGTTGAGATGACTTGTTGCATAAACTTGACCAGTTGTGGCTGATGAATGAATGTTTAGGTGATGTTTTGTGACATATATCTTTGTTGTAACTGATAAATAAATGTAACAGATAACAGAATGAGGCGAATAGCAGGTTGTGTCATATGTAACTGAATATCCACATAAAATGTTGAGCCATATAACTTAATATCACATTTAACAGATTGCAAAAGGAAATTTGATAACATAATATAAAATGAAGTATATTGTGACAGAAAGCGAGTAGTGACAGATATAAGTTTATGACGAACAGTTAGTTGTAGATACCATGTAGTGACAGATAACAAGTTGTGCCAGATAACTGAATATATATTTGGTTGTGGCATAAACAGTTAGTTACAGATATCATGTAGTGACAGATAACAAATTGTGCTAGATAACTGAATAGATATTTGGTTGAGGCATAAACAGTTAGTTACACAGAACATATTGTGACAGATAACAAGTTGTGGCAGATAGGTGAATACGACAAATAATTGGTTGATACTGAAAACTTGCTGTGACCTATGCATTAATTGAAATACAACTGATCACTGAACACAAACGAAGAAGGCAAACTTAGAGTGTAAAGGTAATTGGAGGATGACAGTGCAATTTTTCGCGATTGAAGAAAAACCTCAAAACAAAAACAAAAGTCGAAATTCGAACATGATCATTAATTTTATGGGGGACCCATTTCTGTTTAAAAAATTAGGTCATTGGCCTGACCTAGTTATGGTCAGTCTATTATTTTTAATTTGTTCCGTTTCTGTTTTTCATCATTTGAATGTCGACGAAACCAATCGCTACAAATTATACCCTCACGAGACATTCAGTAATTAATTATTGAAACTTGCAGTTTTGCTCATACTATAAACTTTTTTTTTTTAAAACTCCATTTATTTCCCTTGTTTAATTTTCTTTCCCTTGTTGCTCCTCAATTCGCCACCTTTGTGAATGAAATCTGTATGTATCTCTCTCTCTCTCATTCTCTCTCTTTCTCCATCTCTCTCTCTCTCTCTCTCTCTCTCTCTCTCTCTCTCTGAACTCTCTCAGTGATAACTGCGGGGTGAGACTTAAGTCTCTTAGAGCCCGTGAGATCAACCTCGCTTTGTTCCTCACCCTCTGGGAACGGCCACTGTTTCCCCAACCTCTCTGCAGTGTAGGAAAAGGGAATCGACACTGGGCCTACTGATTCCTAGAATACCCCTTCCCCCCCCCCCCAATTGTATCTCAGTATATGTAATACCTCCCTCCCCAATTGTATCTCAGTATATGTAGGACCCCCCCCCCCAATGGTATCTCAGTATATGCTGTTACCCCTTATAGACCTACGAACAGCCTATATAAATATCTGTCAGCAATACAGTATACTTGTCCGCCTGATAAACATTGTAGGCGTAAAGATTTTCCACTTGCAAAGATTTGGTTACAAGATGAGAATCAAATGGGAGTGGTGGCAAGTTGTCATGAGAATGTGAACAAGTATTTTAAGGTTTTCTTTTTTTCCTTTTCCCACCATGCATCTCTATTCTAAAGTTAAGAATGCATCTTCGTCCTCTGAGTAGTCAGTCCAAACGATTCAGCACAAAATCCTATCAAGTACTGTCAACTTTGCTATACTTCATTCCTGAGATAACAAAAGGCCATGGTCACATCTGGATCAAGGTAATGACAAGTCGGTAAAGATGTCCCTGTTGAACCAGAGATAAAGTTGTGGAGACAGTATCTTTCTTTGAAATTCTTATAATAATTATTCTTTAAAAAGTGCGCAGAAGTTCAGATGACCCGAGGCGCAATGTCTGTGTAGTTGACCTTTTGTTGTGTTATGGCTGTTACAAGAAGAGCAATAGGATTCATATAGTCTCTGAATTCTTTCGGCTTTACGTGAGTGCAGAACAGAATCTAAAAGAGGAGTATAGAATCAGTAGATAGGATTATTTATTTAGTCTTTTTACTGTTGTTACCAGATCATATTATGTAATTTATTCATTTTCAGTTCTTCAGACTCATGTAAAAGATCTTGGCCCAACGGTGTGGGATAAACCATTTGATGACCTGGCTGTCTTTGTACAGACTACACTTATATACATGTAGTTATGGTACATCAGTAGTGTGGTTGTGTCAATTATTACTAGCTTGCTTGTACCGCTTATTTCTAACGTAAGCGTATCAATATTATTCCTAGTGTGATTAAACCATTTCAACGTATCTTGGTTAAACCATTCATTGATATCAACCATTCAAACATACCTTGGTTAAACCATTCATTGATATCAACCATTCAAACATAGCTTGGTTAAACCATTCATTGATATCAACCATTCAAACATAGCTTGGTTAAACCATTCATTGATATCAACCATTCTAACGTATCTCGGTTAAACCAATCATTGAAATCAACCATTCAAACATTTCTTGGTTGAACCATTCGTCAATAATAGCCATTCAAACACATTATGGTTAAACTATTCATTGAAATTAATCATTGCAATATACCTTGGTTAAACCATAAATTGTTATCGTGGTTGTACCATTCAACATTTGCTCCTAATGGATCCAATGATAGCTACAAGATGAATGTATACAATGAACACATTATATACAATGTATTTTAACGTAGATATGCTTTCAGTGTATGTAACTCAAGCCATAAACTCTTTTTGTGAACATGGACGAGCGTTGTCTGCGCTTGCTCCTTTCTCTACAACACGGAGTTAGCTGGCACACACCAAGAGAAGACAATGTGAAAAAGGAACTAGAAAAACTTAAAAGAGTGGGGGAACATGCAGACTGATGAGAGAGCGAGAAACTGTTCAATCTAGACTGCTGCTGACTGCTGATCAAATGTATTTGGTTTCCATGGGGATTAGGTACTGACCTGGTGAGCTTGTATTAGTTTTTGTTGTTACTGTTGTTTATTTACATTAAATGCCAGGTTGGTTTAATTTTTTTTTTAATTTCAAGATGACCCATTTAGGATAATGTATTTATAATACTTCTTTTAAGGCTGAAACTAGAAGGTAATTACCTTAGAATAATATATTCTGAAAAACATAAGACTTTAATGAAATGTCAATATTAAAAAAATTAATAAAATGCAATTAATATTGATAAAAGAAAATACGAAACACAATGAACAAAAAAAATGAGTTAAATCTATAGTAGCTAACAACAAGAAAACTAAGAAAAAAACATGGAAATATTTCGATTTTAAGATTATTTTTTTTTTTACATTCTGCATTGTAATTATTATGTGAAATATATCATGCATTGATCTCTCTCTCTCTCTCTCTCTCTCTCTCCCTCTCTCTCTCAGTCTCTCTCTCTCTCTCAGTCTCTCTCTCTCAGTCTCTCTCCCAGTCTCTCTCTCTCTCTCTCTCAGTCTCTCTCCCAGTGTCTCTCTCTCTCCCTCTCTATCTCTCTTTCTCCCTCTTTCTTTCTCTCACACACAAGCAGACACACACACACATATACATCAATTTCAGGTTTTAAACAAAACAATAAATAAAAACAATGCAACAAAACGAAGGACAACATAATGTTTTGTATACAAAGAAACATGTAGGGTAGGGTGTTCCAAAGAAATGAAGTTTTAAAATGTTGATGTCTCACCCCACAGAATATGTCTGTATGGTAACAGTAGTTAACCTGCAAAATTTAAGCTCATTTGGACAATGTTTAGAGGTCCCCCAAGAGGTTTAAAGTTCCAGATTTTGGTGTAAAATCATTCGCGGTCAAATCTAATATAGCGTTAATGTTGCATTATATGCGAAACTGATATATTGAGTAACAAATTGATGCTTAGTATTGTTTATAATATTAAATGAGACAAAATATATAAATCTTGAAGGGTTTATATTTTTCAATTTGAAATTTAAGTAAAAAATTATGAAAAACAAAGTTTTATTCATTTTGTCAAGTTAATTCTTGAATCAATGTCAATCTGCTTGAAAAATAATAATAATAAGCAATGCAAATAAGCATTCCTGCTATTTATTTTGTACTTTGTACTATAAGGTAGACAAAAATTTAAAAAAGTTCTTCAAATTTAAATTTTAGCCAGCAGTTCACGATTACACTCTGCAAAATTTTTCCGATGTTTTTCAACCACTAGGAGCAAAAATTGTCTTTGTTCTTCATTGTTGGTGATACTGTCATTAAAATTTTGTATCAATGCTACACTTCGCTCTGCAGAGTCATTGATACAAGCCAGATTCTTTACAAAATCTGCTGCAACTTTAAAAGATGGTGTATCTGACCAGTCTTCAACAGGAACATCTAGAAAACTGGCATCAATGTTGGATGTTTCAAAAATGTGGTAGAAGCACGCAAATCAACAACACTTTTTGATAGTGTTTTTATGAGATGCGGTCCACGTTCTGATTGCATTGTCCGAACAAGGCCAGTTTTTTCTTTGTCCGACAAAAGGGTTTAAAATAACGCAAGCGTCGACAGTTCCGGACTCAAGTACCACGAGTGACGCACCATCATTTTCAATCCAGTCCATAGCAGAACAGCATCATCATATTCGTATAAACGCTGTATCAACAAGATTTCATTCACAGGTGCATCTGCGGTGAGCCTGCATGAAAACCATGATTGAAGATAAACACATATGTTAAACCGATTAAAGCGCTGATTACCTTGTCATTCTCGAGCTGTTAACTGAAAGATGGTTTCATTGCCTGCAAACAATAGATCGATTTTCATTGCATAGATTGCTTTCGCCATCCACCTTGCCCTATGTAGGGCACCAGGTCTGCGAATGCTGACATCAACCTCCAACCCAACCATTTGTGTAGCAAGCAGAAGAAATTCCAAATAATCATCACATGAATGACTGACCTCAAGTTGACATTTAATAAATTCTTTAATCGAATCAGACACGATTATCAAAGGGGCGGATCTGGCTTCGGGTGTGTGGTTTAATTCTGCCCATTTTTCTCGAAACCTCTTAAAAAACAAAATCTCTGGTCCAGTGGATGGTCCAAGACAAACATTGAATGCATCGGAAAGGAGTACTTCCAACTTGTGATGACGGCATGCCATCCATAATAGATTACGTCCCAGGGCTACTTCTAACAGAGTGCAAGCTCCATTGAGTCTTCCAGTATTGGAAGCCGTAGTGTCGAAGCACATGCCGATGACCATAGATTCGCACTTCCATGATTTTATATGTTCATATACTGCATCAGCAGCTACCCATCCTGACCGGATGCTAACTTGGGAACACCAAGAAGCTTTGTAGTGCCATCGACAAGTGACGAGAGCAGGACAGGTAATCGATCGCCGATGTTGGTAACATGTCCGGTAACATCGGGCAATAGCTTACCATCCCAATGTACAATTGATTTTGAGGGAATATAGTCTTCTTTTATAAATGCTGCAGCTTGTTGACGACAAAGCTTGCGATGACGATGCATTGTGCTCTTGGAAAATATTGTGTCAGATGTCGGAACACCAGCTTCGTTGAATGCGGATGCAAGTATCATTGTTGATTTTCTAATGCTGGTGTTCGTTCTGTCCAGCACTGCAGCAACTTTTGGTGATATGATGCCTGACAATTTAGCATGCTAAGTTTAAAAAAATTAAATCTTCAAAAAATATGCACATTGCTTAAATTTTGCACATTAGGTATTTTATATGTTTTCTAGCATTTATTACATTTTCTAATTAAGAATTACACAATTTCAACTCTAGTTAATGGTAGCAATGAGATAAATATAAGTATATTTAAACTTCATTTTATTCAACTATGGCATGCAAAAACTGCAAATTATTTGAGTCATGATTCGTCTGGATGTTTATGTTGGCGTAATACTATAATTTTAAAAGCTCTTGGGGGACCTCTAAATGTTGTTCAAATGAGCTACAACTTCACCAATTCACTCATTGTACCCAAGAGACACATTTCAGGGGGTGAGACACCAAAGATTTAAAAAAAAAAATTTTTCGAGCATTTTTGGGACACCCTAATGTAGGGCCTATATATATATATATATATATATATATATATATATATATATATATATATGCGTGCGTATGTGTGTGCGTGCGTGTGTGCGTGTGTGTGTGCGTGCGTGCGTGCGTGTGTGTGTGTGTGGTTCACTAGTAAATAAAGTTACCGGCCTCCGTAGGGGGAATGCTCATCCTTACCTTGTTACGCTCCTTACATTATGTACTATTGTACTTCCTTTTGCTTTGTGATAAACTGAAATAATTCAAACAGTAACACCTGAGTCAAGGAAACATGTATACTATACTACACATTTAAAAGGTGTTTCAATGTATGCTGAATGGAAAAACACGTATATTTAAATACAGATTAAATAGACTTAAAATGTATAATTTCTGCTTATTATATATACATTGCCAATAGTGTCTTATGTATTAAATGTTTAAATTATTATTTGGCTTTAGTTCTAATTTAGTATATTATAAAGACTCATTGTGATATCAACAACGTTAACATAACTGTTACTTTTTAGAGCATTTTCGAAAAAAAAAATGCTCTATTGTCCCCGTTTTGTCTGTCTGTCTGTCTGTCTGTCTGTCCGTCATCACCCTAGATCTCAACAACCATAAGTCCTAGACCCATGATGTATTTATCATTTTGTAGGTCTTGGCCTGCCATGTGTGCAGCAAAAGTTCATTTCGCGATCTGACCTCTGAGGGCCGTAAAAGGGGGCTTATAAAGTACCGTTTTTTTTTACTATATAAGCTATATTAACAATGGAGCGCCCTATATCTCAGCAACCATAAGTTCTAGACCCATGATGTATATATCATTTTGTAGGTCTTGGCCTGCCAAGTGTACATCAAAAGTCCATTTCGCGATTTGACCTCTCAGGGCCAAAATATAAGAGTTTCTTATATGCCGTTTTTGCTTATATTTTAAATATAAATAATAAAAGCTAATCAAAGGGGCGTAATCATTATTTATTTTTGTAATAGTTATTCAACATGATTACTACCCTCTCTAAATTTATCGAAATTCATGCGCGTGGAGCAATATTTATGGCTGTAACCCGGAAAAAAAATACGGATTTCGTCCGGCGAAAATGCTCTAAAATGTCCTTTGTCCGAAACGGAAAAGACTTAAATTGCTTGTTTTAAATATATATATATATATATATATATATATATATATATATATATATATATATATCAAATGCATGTTTACTAGATGCATTAAGTTTAAAGATGAAAAAGTTTTTTTTTATAAAAAATGCACTAAAAAAATAGAAACAGAAATGAGGCATTGTTCAATACAAATATTGATATCAGTTATCAGTACTACATTTAAAACAGTGAGTGATTACAACATAATGAACTAAATATGTGTTTACATCATATAATATGATAAAGCGATAAATAAATAAATAATCTATCATCAAAATGGACACCCGAGTTTATGGTTTTAATAATGATAATTTATAAAAAAAATATATGTGTATGCTATAATGAGTTTTTATTTATTTATTTTATTTAGCCCAATTTTGTAAAAACTTGTTATTTTAAATAGACATTTTTTTAATTTTATTTTTTTAGTTTTGATAGAATGAAACGTTCTATTGTTTTCCGACACAGTATTACAATTGAATTAATCTGCCAAGTCTATGTAAGACTAAAATATAAGCTTCACTATTTCACATTAATTACTACAGACACAATTCAATGAATTCGTAATACAATTCACAATACTGTCTGTGATTAGTAAAATTTTTTACAATACTATCTGTGTTAAGAAACAGTTTTTACAATACTGTCTGTGATAAGAAACAGTTTTTTTTACAATTCTGTCTGCGTTAAGAAACAGTTTTTACAATTCTGTCTGCGTTAAGAAACAGTTTTTGTGAAACTAAAACAACTGGTAATTAATGATAAATGCCAATATATACAACAAAAGATGTATTCAGCGTTGTTTTTTTTTTTCAATTATTATGGTATTAAAAATATCTACCTGTGTACATATCTATTTGGGTATATATCTAACTGTGTATATATCTACCCGTGTATATATCTATTTGGGTATATATATCTAACTATATATATATATATATATATATATATATATATATATATATATATATATATATATATGCGTGTGTGTGTGTGTAAAAATCTTTCTTGGTATATATTTATTTGTGTATATATTTATTTGTGCATATATTTATCTGTTTATATATCTATTACACAGCTCAACAAAAAAAATTTTTTTCGAATTGCCAAGAATATTTGAATGAATTTATAGCAATTCATGGGTGCTGATTTCAAAACTGCCACTGCTTTTGCTGAATTGGCTCTAGTTTCTGAGATTTGGACAATCTTGAAAATATGATTGTACCCTTTGTGTAAAACAAATGTAATACGTTTGGTGTCTGTTGTTTTATTTAACTATACCAAGTTATAACTTGGTTTATTTTTAGAGCATTTTTTTACGAAAATGTCCCCGTTTTGTCTGTCTGTCCGTCTGTCCGTCATCACCCTAGATCTCAACAACCATAAGTCCTAGACCCATGATGTATATATCATTTTGTAGGTCTTTGCCTGCCAAGAAATGACTTTTTTCCATTTCGCGATCTGACCTCTCAGGGCCGTAAAAGGGGGCTTAGTACCGTTTTTTGCTATATAAGCTATATTAATAAAGAGCGCCTATATCTCAACAACCATAAGTCCTAGACCCATGATGTATATATCATTTTGTAGGTCTTGGCCTGCCCAGTGTACATCAAAAGTCCATTTCGCAATAACCCATTCATTTGGTGCGAAATACTGCAGCACGTAGTTTCACCAAGATTTATTAAGAAACTCATCAAATGAAATAGTAAGCTTGTGTTCTGAGTTTAATTGAAAGTATCAGAGCTATGCAACAATTGACGGAGTTTTCGGACGATTAAATGACTATAATTTCGAATATTTTCAATTATGAGTCCTGTTTCAGTAACCACAAACCACTTGTATTTAGATTTAAGAGAAAATAATTTTTTTTTCAAATATAAAGAAACGTTTTTATAATATTTTTTACAGATATATGCATTACGCAATTGAATTTATAAACATTTCCAAAATGTACAAATATTTACTGAAAGTAACATACGTACTGATACATAACAAGAAAATGAGCTAACACGTCCTGTGTCCAGAATGGAACAGGCTTAATTGCTTGTTTTCTCTTTTATATCTGCTTTCTAAAGACATCATGAGTTCATCATGAAGATGCTGCAAAAATAATCCGAATGTATTCTGTTACATCTGTGGAGAATACATGATTGAAAAGCAAAGAAGAAATATAACTGACTTTGTGTAGCAGGCATATTTGGCTTATTTCGTCGTGAAGCTGGAAGACCAAGACAAGTCTTGGGTTCCCCATAAGGTCTGCAAAAACTGCGTGGAGAGCCTACGGCAGTGGACAAATAGTGAGAAGAAAAGTCTAAGTTTCGGTGTACAAATGATATGGCGAGAGCCGAAAGACCATTTTGGTGATTGTTATTTTTGTATTGTGAATGTTAAAGGCTTCAATCGCCACAAGAAATCTAAGTGGGGTTATCCTGATCTTGAATCTGCAATGAGACCAATTCCAAATAGCAGTGAAGTTCCTATACCAGTGTTTACTGGATTATTAGAGCTTTCACCATCAGACTCCGACGAGGGGCAAGATCTGGAGTTTTTGGGAGGTGAAAACAGTGGAAGCGATTATGAAGGCAATTCTTCAACACCTCAACCATTCAGCCAAGAAGAACTCAATAACCTAATACGAGACCTAAATCTGCCCAAACAAGCATCTGAGCTTTTAGTGTCCAGGCTCAATGAAAGAAATTTTTTCAAACCAGAAGTTAAAATAACATTTTATCGGAAAAGAGAGATTTTCTTCTTCAATATTTAAGTTTACTGTAATGACATCCCTGGACTTCCGCTCCAAATGGGACTACAAGACTACCATTCCGAAGACTGGCGTCTTTTTATAGACAGTTCCATCACAACCGATATGCATCTCTTCCCATTGCTCACTCAACAACACTTAAAGAAGAGTATGAGAATATCAAAACAGTATTGCAGAAAGTCCGTTATTATGAGCATCAGTGGTCAATTTGTGTTGATTTAAAAATGGTAAACTTCTTGCTTGGGCAGCAGTCAGGATACACAAAATACCCATGCTTCATGTGCCTTTGGGATAGCAGGGCAAAGCAAGATCATTGGACAAGAGTAACATGGCCTGCAAGGGAAACCATGACTGTAGCCAAAAATAAGATCATTCTCCCACCGCTTTATATCAAATTAGGTTTAATGAAACAATTTGTTAAGGCTTTGGACAAATCTGGCCAATGCTTCAAGTATATTTGCAGATCATTCCCAGGATTGAGCATGGAGAAGCTGAAAGCTGGGATTTTTGACGGTCCTCAGATTCTGAAACTCATCAACGATCAACATTATACTAATTTCATGGATCACCTTGAAGCTTCTTCATGGAACAGTTTTGTTTCAGTTGTCATGAACTTCTTAGGTAATAACAGAGCATAGAATTACGAAGAACTGGTGCAAGATATGCTCGCTAACTTCAGAAACATTGGAGCAAATATGAGCATCAAGGTACATTACCTGCACAGTCATTTAGACAAATTTCCAGGTAACCTTGGGGACTTCAGTGATGAACAAGGCGAGAGGTTCCATCAGGATATGATGGTCATGGAGGAGAGATATCAAGGAAGATAGGACATACATATGATGGCTGACTACTGTTGGATCCTCCAGCGCAATTGCACCAACGACACATACAAAAGGAAGTCGAGCAAATAGCGATTTGCTAATGCATTACTATAGACAATTAACATATTAATTAATTAGACATAATTAGTTTTTCAAATGAAAATGTTTTCTTCTATAACACTATTACACATATTTTTGAACAAATTTCTGCATGACTATTAACAGTTTCACTACTTTTTGCTAGTATACTATTATACTTCATGCAATTCTTGACAAATTCCAAACACGGTGCATACATTATTTAATTAATTTTAATTATCTCGTAAAATAGAGCCAATCTAGCAAAAGCACTTACATATTCTAAATCAGCATGGTTGACTTTGTATAAAATGATTCAAATATCACTGGCAACGAAATCACTGTTTACCAGTGTTATATATGTGTCTATTTATTTTGCCATCTATACGACTATTTCTAAAAATAAATCATGTATTAAGGTCAGATTGACCAATTACTGTATTAGATCGTTGCCATGCCATCGAAGAATGATTACGTATGTGTGTTTACAATGAGATATATGTGTTCGTGTTCAACACTGTACATGCTTTGCTAGAAGAATGAGTGAGTCGCGGTATGTGGTGTATCAATGCATTCACAGTGTTGCACACAAACACATACGTATGGTTATAACTCTCCCCTTAACCTCGGTGGTGCACTACGAATAGAGAATTTCTGTAGACGCAGAGCACCGTATAAATTACGTATTGAAAGAGGTAACTTTGTGACGTAAGGGTTGCAGAGTGGTGATGATGAGGCCGGTAGTGAAGAATGGTGGTCATTGTAGCTGTTGATTGTAAATAAATTATTCAATGCTGTGTTTTTTGGACCCACGTCTGTGATGTTGTGATTTTCCGTATAGCATTTAACGATATATTAGCTAATGCAATTAATGCATACATGAATGCGTGTGCTTTTGAATGTGTATGAATGAATGTATTAATAAAGGTAGTAAAATATAAATATAGTTATCGTAATATTATGCTTATGCCCCTACGACAGTGAATCTTTGAGAGCCACTGTCTCAAGGCTAGAATGTCATTATTAAAACAATCGCATAGAGACAAGATTTGCATCGGATATTAAAATCAAATTATCCCACATAAGTGGAGAAAAAAAACACATTTTATTTTTTTTTTGTTTTAAGATAAATAAATAGCAGGCTGTAATTGTGATGATTATATTATAATGAAGAAAAATTAAAAACAGAGATCATAATTCACGATCGAAAATTAAATTGAAAATGGAAAAAAAACAATTAAATGATGCAATGAAGAGAGAGAGAAAGAGAGAGAGAGAGAGAGAGAGAGAGAGATGTAAGAGAAAGAGAGTGAGAGAGAGGAGGGTAAAGAGTGAGAGAGAGAGTGAGAGAGAGAGAGAGAGAGAGAGAGAGAGAGAGAGAGAGAGAGAGAGAGAGAGAGAGAGAAAGGGGTGAGAGAGTGAGTGGATAGAGTGGATAGAGAGGAGAAAAAAAAACATGAACTGTTGAGTCCAAGTAAAGCTTGACCTAATGGGTCGGGGAGTTTCTATACAATACAGACTGATGTATTCATGAGCCCTTTGACCCTAGAGATTTGCATAGAGAATGACGTGTTTCCGCCTATATAAAGCTAATGACCTAACAGATTATCTTACATAGAAATTTATTTTAATCTCTACATTTAAAACTATTATTTTATTCATTGTCGTTGTCTGTTCAGACAGTAGACGGTTGAAATAAGTGACTTGGTCGAGTTACGGCCGGGTAGGCAGGGCCCGGATTTAGACTTGATAAGGCCCTAAGCTATTTGAACATGGGGCCCTTTATTAGTCCAAATATTATATTTCAAGTATTTACGACCATCGCTAATTTGGACAATTATTTGGGGGCCCCCAAGAAAGGGGGGGCCTAAGCTATAGCTTGTTTAGAATATACGTAAATCCTGTACTGCGGGGAGGCCAAGAACGGCCAGTTTGTCTTGTATAATCCTCAACGCGCTCCTGTCCTCTGGTTCACATTAAATACGTTTTACATTCAATTCATCTTAGTTCATATGAATACTTCATCAGTTCAGCGTCCGGAATTTTTTTTGTGTGTGAAATTTAAGAGCCCACTTTGGTCCGCGTTTCAAAAAGTTTGCCTGGCTGTTCAATCTACTAGAAGATCCGCTCCAGCAAGCTCCCTGGCTAGCGACTTTTGCTGGGCTCCAGTCAAGCGATATTTTGCTGGGCCCCGGGTTTATCAGTATTCAGGGCCCCCAAGACATAGAAGCGTTTGCGGGCTTTTGGTTGCAGGAGTTTTTTCGTTCTAAGGGCTAGACATTTTTGAGGACTCAATTATGGTTTTGTCGTCCCATTCGACTTGCCACACTGGTCCCCAAAAATCTCAAGGGCCCCATGGATCTCATATCTGCAGACCTACCAATCCATATCGTCTCTCATGTGGGTACCAAGATCTATATTTAATAATAAATATATAATTCCTTATTATTTGCTGTTCTGTTAATAAATTTCTTCCATTGACATTTCAAAAAGTAGCTGTCAGCTTAAGGCCCTCACATTCATATTATTATTTTATGTTAATTAGCTGTACCCTGCAAAACCTTTGCATAGAATTATATCCCCCTTAGGCTTGATCGGTAGGCTAGGTTATTTTTGGTTTCGGGCAGATCCGATTTTGTCATGATTGTATTTTAAACTGGAATACTGTTATATTAATTCTCTACTTTCGATTTAATGCAGAGCCGAAATCACTTTTATATATATTACTAGATGTACCCTGCAAAACCTTTGCATAGAGTTATATCCCCGTAGGCTAGGTTATTTTTGATTTCGGACAGATCCGATTTTTTTCATGATTTTTATTATTATTGTTTACGTTTGACGATTTTAAACTGGAATACTGTTGTATTAATTCTTTACTTTCGATTTAACGCGGAACCGAAATCGCTTATATATATATATATATTATTGATCTTTTATTTTATTCAGAGACAGCAATAAATGATCCACTGTCGGTCAATAGAAACACATTTCCAGACATTTAATGTTTCATTTTTTTTTTGTTTGTTTGTTTATTTATTTATTTTTATTTGCACAATAAAAACACTCAAAGAACAGCATTGTGTAATCTTACAGATTCAGATGCATTGAAATTTAGATGGTGGTGGGGGGGGGGGTTACTGGCGGTGGGGGTGGGGAGGACGATGAAAATATTGTCAATGAAATTATGCGGGATGGAAAACAAAAGGTACCCACATCTGTGTGTGACTATTTACCACATCCGTGTGTGTGGCTATTGAGCCCGAGGGTGGACCACCCGTAATTCCATTTAGCTCTCCAGCTCCGGAAGATTACATAATAAAATTGTTTCTATAAGACTCGGGGCGTGGAATTCATTCCAACGTAAAGGAAGGGGAAGGGAGCGGGATGGGCGGGGAAAGAGATAGAAGTGATAGAAGATTTAAAAAAAAAAGCTTGTATTTTTGATGAATTCATCAGCAGAACTCAAACCATTGCACACGATATAACAAACATGATCACGTGATTAGACAGGATTTTAAAAATAAATAAAAAATATTTGCAATTTTTAAAAAAATGAAAAAAAAACTTCATCATAATTTTTTTTTTCTAAAATGGGAGAATAGAATGGGCTGTATGTGTGTCTGTGTATGTGTGTCTGTGTATGTGTGTCTGTGTATGAGTGTCTGTGTATAAGTGTCTGTGATGTGTGTGAGTGGTGTTATGAGTGATGTGTGTGACTGTGAGTGATGTATGTGTGAGAGATGTGTGTGAATGATTTTATGAGTGATATGTCTGACTGATGTGTGTGTAAGTGATATGCGTGAGTGCGTCTATGATATGTGTGAGATTGATATGTGTGATTGTGTGTTGTGTTTGTGAGTGGCATTGTGTGAGGTGAGTGTGTGTGTGTGTTATGTGTTTGTACTAAGGTAGTTGAGTACCGACCACATTCGCCTCCACCACCAACTGTGATACCATAGTTCAGGATTATCCTCATAGCCACAGTACTACCATAGTACCACCACAGTACCACTACCACAGAACCACCATAGTACTACCACAGTACCACCACAGTACCACTACAGTATCACCATAGTACCACCACAGTACCACCACTGTACCACCACAGTACCACCACTGTACCACCACAGTACCACCATAGTACCACCACTGTACCACCACAATACCACCATAGTACCACCACAGTACCACCACAGTACCACCATAATACCACCGCAGTAACATCACAGTACCACCACTGTACCACCACAGTACCACCATAGAACCACCACTGTACCACCACAGTACCACCATAGTACCACCGCAGTACCACCATAGTAACACCACAGTACCACCACAGTACCACCTCAGTACCACCACAGTAACACCACAGTACCACCATAGTACCACCATAGTACCACCATAGTACCACCACAGTACCATCACAGTACCACCACTGTACCATCACAGCACCACCACAGTACCACCATAGAACCACCACTGTATCACCACTGTACCACCATAGTACCACCACAGTAACACCACAGTAACACCACAGTACCACCACTGTATCACCACTGTACCACCACAGTACCACCATAGTACCACCACAGTACCACCACAGTACCACCACTGTATCACCACTGTACCACCACAGTACCACCATAGAACCACCACAGTACCACCACAGTACCACCACAGTACCATCACAGTAACACCACAGTACCACCATAGTACCACCACAGTACCACCACAGTAACACCACAGTACCACCACAGTATCACCATAGTACCACCACTGTACCACCACAGTACCACTGTACCACCACAGTATTACCACTGTAGAAAAAAACATTTTTTTCCTGGCCTGGAGACCCCAATGATCTTCACCAAAAGACCATGTTATGCCCCCAGATAATACATTCCCAGTTATAACTGTATACTTATGGAATGCATTTCGTTCATCCATTCTTGAGTAGGAATGTGTTTTATGGGTCTTCATAATGGTCCACACAATGGACCTCAGATCCTCACAATGGTCCTCATAATTTTAAATAATACTGACATAGACATTTTTAACTTAATCCTTTGGTTCCATTATTTAAATCATTATTTATATTTACGGAATTTAAAAAAGAATCAGTTTGAGACATTTCGTAATAATAATTAGATATTACGATCCTCAATTTAGTTCGAAGATTTTTAATTGTGACGATTCAGGACTTGATCACTCCGCCAACACCACTCCCTCCTTATTGTCAGCTACGATTTTTTTTTTGTTGGGGCGCAGTAACACAATCCAAGTTCATCGCTGTGTCTGTTGATTGGCTGCCAGCTGTTGAAAATACTTTTTAAAAAATAAATAAACTTCCATAAAGAACAATTTTTATTTCTTAAAATGCTCATTAACCTTAGTTAATTAAAACCAAACTCGAGCTGTAAGAAATAGTTTTCGTTTAATTAAATGTCCATCGCTTCGACATAAAACAAGCGTTCCACTGATGGGCAGGGGGGAGGCGGAGAGGAGAGGGGGATTCAATGTGTTGGACTAATTGGTTTTCTCTGGCCACCGCTGTTAATGCCTGGTTGGATATCATGATTACCTCCTCTTTGTACCTGGTACAACATCTGTCAACAACTATTCCGGACGCTGGTAGTTTTGAAAAGGGACAACAGGGTATTAGGAAATGGAGGGCAAAAAAATTTGAAGCTCAAGTTAAAATCACTATTATTTTTTTTTATCTAAGTGAAGTAGAGCGGAGAGATAGGCGGAGAGATAGGCCACTGTTTAAGGATTTGGAGCATTGCGGTCTCAGTACGCGCACTCAAAATAGTGCCAACATTACACTAGCAGCCTCCCTGCATTGTAATCCTATACTGCTCACATACTCTGTCTATGACTAGACATACACTATATACTGCTCACACACTGTCCATGACTAGACATACACTATATACTGCTCACACACACTGTCCATGACTAGACATACACTATATACTGCTCACACACTGTCCATGACTAGACATACACTATATACTGCTCTCACACTGTCCATGACTAGACATACACTATATACTGCTCACACACTGTCCATGACTAGACATACACTATATACTGCTCACACACTCTGTCTATGACTAGACATATACTATATACTGCTCACACACTCTGTCTATGACTAGACATACACTATATACTGCTCACACACACTGTCCATGACTAGACATATACTATATACTGCTCACACACTCTGCCTATGACTAGACATACACTATATACTGCTCACACACTGTCCATGACTAGACATACACTATATACTGCTCACACACTCTGTCTATGACTAGACATACACTATATACTGCTCACACACTGTCCATGACTAGAATACACTATATACTGCTCACACACTGTCCATGACTAGAAATATACTATATACTGCTCACACATTCTGTCTATGACTAGACATACACTATATACTGCTCACACACTGTCCATGACTAGACATACACTATATACTGCTCACACACACTGTCCATGACTAGACATACACTATATACTGCTCACATACTCTGTCCATGACTAGACATACACTATATACTGCTCACATACTCTGTCCATGACTAGACATACACTATATACTGCTCACACACACCGTCCATGCACTCACTGATTGGCATTCCCCATTTCTCATTCTTTCATCACCCAATATAACCTTTGATCCAATGTTGACTGTTTGAAATTTAATTTCCAGTCTAAAAAAATGAAGGTAATTTAAATTTATTTTTAAGCTTCTGTGAAAGTATGAGTAAGTGTATTATATAATTATCGGTGGGCAAATGGGTGAGTGTATTATGTAACTATCTGCAAAAGTGTGAGTGAATGTATTATGTAATTATCGGTGGACAAGTGGGTGAGTGTATTATGTAACTATCTGCAAAAGTGTGAGTGAATGTATTATGTAACTATCGGTGGACAAGTGGGTAAGTGTATTATGTAAGTATCTGCAAAAGTGTGAGTGAATGTATTATGTATTTTGTAATTATCGGTGGACAAGTGGGTGAGTGTATTATGTAACTATCTGCAAAAGTGTGAGTGAATGTATTATGTAATTATCGGTGGACAAGTGGGTGAGTGTATTATGTAACTATCTGCAAAAGTGTGAGTGAATGTATTATGTAACTATCGGTGGACAAGTGGGTAAGTGTATTATGTAAGTATCTGCAAAAGTGTGAGTGAATGTATTATGTATTATGTAATTATCGGTGGACAAGTGGGTGAGTGTATTATGTAAGTATCTGCAAAAGTGTCAGTGAATGTATTATGTAATTATCGGTGGACAAGTGGGTGAGTGTATTATGTAAGTATCTGCAAAAGTGTCAGTGAATGTATTATGTATTATGTAATTATCGGTGGACAAGTGGGTGAGTGTATTATTAAGTATCTGCAAAAGTGTCAGTGAATGTATTATGTAATTATCTGAGGACAAGTGAGTGAGTGTATCATGCAAGCATCTGTAAAAGTTTAAATGAGTGTATTATGTAAGTATCTGTGAAGTTGTGAGTGGGTATATTGATATGTGTATTATGTCCACAACTTGTTGAGGAATAGCAGTGAGTACATAGATTTTTTTATTTCTATTTTAACAGATTTTGTTTTGACTTTCCGTGTGTCAGTGATTCATTGTGTCACCGTGAGTCAGTACGTCAGATTCTGAATTTCGGCATCGTGGGATTCCGTGAAAAATGTTTAAGTGTAGAAAGATTTGGACATTTTTATCCATTCCTTTGTGATTATTAACAAAAATAATATTAATACCTTAATCAATATATTCGAAATAACGACTTTTTCGTTTGTACGAACCAATAACGTCACGAACTGAACTTGAGACGAGGCTGAAGTTGATTCATTTCATTTTCGTTATGAAATAAAACCTTTTGGATTAGATAAATTAATGAAAGTCTCCGAGATGTAACTTTTCGAAGTACAATGTATATGCAAGTATTTGTATTGCCATACAGTTGGTATTATTTGTATTGCTACATAGTAGGTATTATTTGTATTGCTACTCAGTTGGTAATATTTGTATTGCTACACAGTTGGTATTATTTGTATTGCTACACGGTTGGTATTATTTGTATTGCCACTGTTACAAACTGCATTTAAGACATCCTCCCGTGTTCAACACCCACCCCCTTTTATCTCTACCCCAACCCTTCTCATAACAAACACCCACTCTCCCGGTCTGACATGGCCCGCCCGTTGGAACACCAAACCAATGGCTCGTGACGGTGGACACGTCTCCGCCGGACATCCATCTCCCCCCCCCCCTGAGATTAATTCCTCGGACCAGGCTGGACGATAACAGAACGTTGCGCCTTATCATATGGCACCATTGGTCTGCACACCTGGACCTGACATGACGTTGATGTATGTTTCAGAGTATGTTTCAACTGTATAAATTGAGATGAGTTTACTAATCGGGCCCATTCCCCCCTTTTGCGGGGTCCATGTTATACGAGTCTGTTTCAGACTCCCGATTGTAACTTCTTTTTATACTTGAAGAGGTTTTAGGGAAATAAAGGTGTCCAAAAACTTCAAGAAATGTCTATGTCAGTCGAAGTGTTGAAGACAAGGCTGAAGATTTTGAAAATCAACCGATCAACTCACATCTTCTTTGTTTAATTTTCAAATTGAATGATTTGTACAGATTCTCCGATCTTGGCTGGTGTGTGTGTGTGTGTGTGTGTGGTGTGGTGTGTGAGTGTGTGTGGAAGTCTCATAGTTTGGCATAGACATACATACAATCCACCAACTGATGGAAGTCTCATAGTTTGGCATGGACACACAATCCAACTGATGGATTGACACACACTCACACATTTCCATCGGCATCCACATAGAGACACTTTTAGGTACACTTACCAACTCACCAATAAACACACAGAGACAGAAATTTAGACACACCAGGACACACATACATACGCATAAACAGAGACACAAAGACAGACATATATAAAGTTACTTCAAATCGACATATAATGAAATGATTTTTTTTTCCATTTCCATGAAAAGACAATACAGCGCAAGCATTGTGTGTATATATGTCTGTCTGTATGTGTGTACGTTGAATGAATGCGGACGTGTCATGTATGTACAATTGTACATGTGTGTTTGTTTGTGTTTGTGTGTGTTGACCTGTATATGTGTGTAAGCCTGTGTTTGTGTGTCGTATTTCGAGCTAAATTTCAACAGATAAAAAATATAACAAGGAGATAATGTTTTGAAAACAAAAAGAAAATAAAGAAATCTAAGCCGCAAGATGAAATGGAACGGACATGACAATGGGCTGACACATCTCAGGTACTCATACATTATGTATTTATTTGAAAGCAGGAAATACAAGCAGATAATTACAGTACAAACCCAGACAGTGACCGTCTGACCAGACTGTCCCTCGGTGTACCCAAGTATAGCTGACTAAGGCATGACTTTTAATGAGCGTGAAAACAAACAGACTATCAAGTTAGTTTCCCTCCAAACTTCTGCCAGCTGTCATCTTCCCCTTCTACCACTCCCCCCCCACCCCCACCTACCACTATTGACCTGGTGGACTGCAGTTGTAAGCTGTGATACATGGTTGAAAGCTGTGAAACATGGTTGTAAGCTGTGATACATGGTTGAAAGCTGTGAAACATGGTTGTAAGCTGTGATACATGGTTGTAAACTGGGATACATGGTTGTAAGCTGTAATACATGGTTGTAAACTGGGATACATGGTTGTAAGCTGTAATACATGGTTGTAATCTGTAATACATGTTTTAAGCTTTAATACATGATTGGAAGCTGTAATACATGCTTGTAAGCTGCAATACATGGTTGGAAGCTGAAATACATGATTGGAAGCTGTAATAGATGGTTATAAGTTGTAATACATGGATTGTAAGCTGTAATACATGGTTGTAAGCTGGGATACATGGTTGTAAGCTGTAATACATGGTTGTAAACTGGGATACATGGTTGTAAGCTGTAATACATGGTTGTAATCTGTAATACATGTTTTAAGCTTTAATACATGATTGGAAGCTGTAATACATGCTTGTAAGCTGCAATACATGGTTGGAAGCTGAAATACATGATTGGAAGCTGTAATAGATGGTTATAAGTTGTAATACATGGATTGTAAGCTGTAATACATGGTTGTAAGCTGGGATACATGGTTGTAAGCTGTAATACATGGTTGTAAACTGGGATACATGGTGTTAAGCTGTAATACATGGTTGTAATCTGTAATACATGTTTTAAGCTTTAATACATGATTGGAAGCTGTAATACATGCTTGTAAGCTGCAATACATGGTTGGAAGCTGAAATACATGATTGGAAGCTGTAATAGATGGTTATAAGTTGTAATATATGGTTGTAAGCTGTAATACATGGTTGTAAGCTGTAATACATGGCTGTAAGCTGGGATACATGGTTGTAAGTTGTAATACACGGTTGTAAGTCACTGGGTGTTGGTCTAAAGAATTCTTTTAAATTAATCCTAATATCTTGTATTATTTTAAAAGACATGATCAATTTATTGCATAATTCAAAATGATAGAATTAATCAAAACTAGTTGAATTAAAATTAAAGAGAACAAGTTTGAGCATGTAGTATGGACAATGTTTTTGACTGTGTAAAGAATAAAACCTCTCTTTCTCTCTCATTGAATTATTTATTTTGTGAGAATAAAACTTCTCACAGTTTTGTAGCCTACTTGCTTTGTGTCCAGCTTTCAAAATTCATTTGTGACATAACTACAACGAATTAATTTGTGACAAATCAAAACGAATTAATTTGTAACATAATTACAACGAATTAATTTGTGACAAATCAAAACGAATTAATTTGTAACATAATTACAACGAATTAATTTGTAACATAATTACAACGAATTAATTTGTGACATAACTACAACGAATTAATTTGTGGCATAACTACAACGAATTAATTTGTGACATAATTACAACGAATTAATTTGTAACAAAATTACAACGAATTAATTTGTGGCATAACTACAACGCATTAAAAATAAAAAAAATCTAAACAATCTGACACTTTTAATAGCAATACACATACAAAGATTTCGTCAAAGCCTTTTATCTAATCAAAACCCAGACCTAGTCACAATCTGATGCAGTAATCGTCAAACTTACTTTTAGAATGAGTTACTAAATAAAGTCAAGTATGTAAGTTGAGCGTTTCTTCATTTTTTCCAACAAAAAAAAATTAGAGTGAGTTCCTAGTAGTAACCGACAGTCCCGTAGCCAAGGGGGAAGGGGGTGGACGGGGGCCCGTGCCCCCCCCCCCCCCCGCTAGTTGTGGAGTGCCCCCCTCCCGCTTAAAAAGAAGAAAAAGAGGAAAAAATAAAGAAAAAGTAACTAAAATGAGTATTGGTGCCCCCCTGCTTACTTTGACCTGGCTACGGACCTGGTAACCGACCTTTAAGACTACGTGCTCAACTCTCTTGATCAAATGACAACAGCCTGCCAGGGAATTAGATTTGTTTCGTTTGTGTCACCGCCGTCTCCGCGAAGTGATTTATTTTGTTTCCGCGGTGTGGGTGGGTGGGGTTTTTTTTTGTTTTGTTTTTGTATTTGTTTTATTTTTCAAATCCTGGACACTCGTGACGTGTACATCCAAACTGATGACGTCATTAAAAAAGATTGTAAGAATCGGTTTAAAGTCGGATTGGATTGGATTGTCTTGTCTAGACACGTGGAACAAATCCTGAAACTTTGCGGCTGCTGTGCAGATTGGGAAGAGTGGATCGATTTGTATACATTCCGTATGTTGAGCTACACACATGATTTATAACTGAATACTTTCCAGATTGTTTTGAGGAAAAAGTCCAGAAATAGAAAGATACAGAGACTGTAGGAGAGAGAGAGGAGAAAGAGAGAGGAGAAAGAGAAAGGAGAAAGAGAGAGGAGAAAGAGAGAGAAGAAAGAGAGAGGAGAAAGAGAGAGGAAAGAGACAGTGACAGAGAGAGAAAGATCTACTTTCTTCACATCTCTGCACCACTAATTCAAGTGTAAGACAGTCTTCACCTCTCTGCACCACATAGTTCAAGTGTAAGACAGTCTGACATATTGCACGTACACAAACATAAACAAAATTTGTGTCCAAAAATCTTCATTATTTTGGCACAAAGTTACAGCCTCTTATTCCTTTTTGAAATCAAGCGCTACACCTAAAGCATCTAGAGTGGTCATGTACCAAGCGCTACACCTAAAACATCTAGAGTGGTCATGTACCAAGCGCTACACCTAAAACATCTAGAGTGGTCATGTACCAAGCGCTACACCTAAAACATCTAGAGTGGTCATGTACCAAGCGCTACACCTAAAACAACAGCTAGAGCGGTCATGTACCAAGCCCTACACCTAAAAACAACATTTCGAGTGGTCATGTACCAATCGCTACACCTAAAAGAACATCTAGAGCGGTCATGTACCAAGCCCTACACCTAAAAACAACATCTAGAGTGGTCATGTACCAAGCCCTACACCTAAAAACAACATCTAGAGTGGTTAAGTTGTTATTTAGTCTTTTACCTAATCACCTAGCTTAAAAATAAAACACAGACAAAACACTTTGTCTTCTTCAATGGTGTTCAAAAAAAAAAAAAAAATTCGCCAAATTGATTTCTTGTCTCCAATTCTATCGTTACGCTTTTTAATTTTCTATCCATGTTTTTATTTCTTTAAAGATTTTCAATAAAACTTTTTTTTATTATTATTAAGTATGACAGGGAAGTATTATTTATCTCCATAACATTTTTTTTATATATTTCATTGTCAGGTGAGCGAACTTTGACCTGTGGTAAATAATCTAAGATGACCAGTCCAGTGATGAAAACAGTGTGAAATAAACGGGGATCTCACACATAAAATAACGCCCACTCAAGAGATCCACACAGAACAACTGCTTCCCTACGTGGCGTTAGATGCGGTTTTTTTTTCATTCGCTACAGATGAGAATGATTCAGACAGAATGAGAACCGTTGTCACCATACATCACACACAGCAGTCAAGAAACTTTAATCAAAGACAATTGTCGTCTCAGTTTTGTTTTACTTCAGGATCATTACATCTCAGACAGTGACAGACGAAAAAACTCATTAAAAGAAACAACAACTACTAATAGAACAGTTTATTTCCGTCCTCGTTCTGTCCTTACTTCTGAGTTCACGGTGACCAACACAGACTTCTAGGTTGATCTCGGACTGTTCCCATTCTCATTGATGGACATTCAGGATGAACGGTAACTGGACCCGTTAATCCACCGAGACGGTGAAACTAATAAAGAAAGGGGGACCACTTCTTTTAAGACTTGGCTCATTCTCTCCCCTTTAACTTTTTGCAATCAGCTTCTGTTAACTTTAGTACACACCATCCAGTTTACGTATATTTCTTTGCTCATAAAGATCGCATGGTGTTGACATATTCGGGGGATCAAGATTTCTGTAACATACAAACAACAACAACAACATATCCAAACAAAGGCCTGCACTATACGGTGACTGATTACCGGTGGAGTCATGGGTAACGCCCCTGTTTCCTGTCTGACTGATTCCAACGAGGTCATGCACCTCAATAAATATTTGACTCAGAGACAACTCCAGCTGGTTCAAGACACTTGGGACATTATGAAGCAAGATTTACCGGCCCTTGGTCTCACAGTATTTATCCAGTAAGTAAAATGATTGTCTATTATAAGATATGATTGGAGCCGTTCTTAGAACTCTGAGGGCCCTGGGCAGATGGGTTGTTAAGTATTTGTAGGACCTGGGCAGATGGGTTGTTACAGTATTTGTAGGACCTGGGCAGATGAGTTGTTACTGTATGTGTAGGACCTGGGCAGATGAGTTGTTACTGTATTTGTAGGACCTGGGCAGATGAGTTGTTACTGTATTTGTAGGACTGGGGCAGATGGGTTGTTACTGTATTTGTAGGACCTGGGCAGATGGGTTGTTACAGTATTTGTAGGACCTGGGCAGATGGGTTGTTACTTTATGTGTAGGATCTGTGCAGATGGGTTTTTACTGTATTTGTAGGACCTGGGCAGATGAGTTGTTACTGTATGTGTAGGACCTGGGCAGATGAGTTGTTACTGTATTTGTTGGACCTAGGCAGATGAGTTGCTACTGTATGTGTAGGACCGGGGCAAAGTACAAGTAGGTACCCTAATTTCTCCGTAAGAATACAAGATGATCGTTTTACTCTTCTGAATGTCTTATTATTGATTTATTGATGTATCTGCATAAATGAGTAATCAACTGCAACGTAGGAAGAGTGCTTCAAGTTGTGCGGCCGCAAAGGGCACAGAACTAGGAAGGGGGCGCCGAAATAGCGCTGCTAAATGTTTTTGCCTTTTATTCAGATTGGTAGGAGAGCGCCAAAAACAAAAAGTACCTCGCACAGGGCGCCACAATAGCCAGCTACGGCGCTGGTAATAAATAATATATATATCAGCTGATTTGATCAGATTTTTAACTGCCAGAGAGCCCCTTTGCCAGTGAGGGCTTAGATATTGCCTAGTTTCCTTATGCCTAAGACCGACTCTGTCTCTTTTATATGTATATATATATATATATATATATATATATATATATATATATATATATATTTGTTAAGCCATCAAATCTTATTTCTAGCTTTGAATTATTGTGTAATTATTCAGATTAGTTCATCCACTAAAGATACAAAGTCGAGTTGACTTATTTTCACATCTAAAAAAAATAATTGCACGTTGTATTGTCCCCTAATGTTCAATGTTTTTATGTTTCTTTGTATTGAAAGCAAATATTTTCGTTGGGACTCGGAATATTCTAATTACTTGAGTGCTTACCTCCACCAAACTCTTCGTGCACCTCTTCGGACCACACTTTGGGGTTCGCATTCATTTTCAATTCCTAGTATATGGGGGTTATTAGAGAGCCCCAAAGGATTATTCCCCCCCCCCATGGACCCTCACCATATCTGGAAAGTCTCTGTCAGGGGGGGGGGGGCCAAATACCCAACCGCCCATCGTGAACTACATACATGAAAACTATGCAAAACACTGGATGGGGTCAATAGTGTGACATTCTATGAGATTAAAAGTTGTTTAAATCACGCGGTTGCAACATAGTTTCTGATTACATGGGATTAGTTTATGACAAAGTAGGCTTAGTTTCTGATTACATGGGATTAGTTTATGACAAAGTAGGCTTAGTTTCTGATTACATTGGATTAGTTTATGACAAAGTAGGCTTAGTTTCTGATTACATGGGGTTAGTTTATGACAAAATAGGCTTAGTTTCTGATTACATGGGATTAGTTTATGACGAAATAGGCTTAGTTTCTGATCACATGGGATTAGTTTATGACAAAGTAGGCTTAGTTTCTGATTACATGGGGTTAGTTTCTGACGAAATAGGCTTAGTCTCTAATTACATGGCGTTAGTTTATGACAAAGTAGGCTTAGTTTCTGATTACATTGGATTAGTTTATGACAAAGTAGGCTTAGTTTCTGATTACATGGGCTTAGTGTATGACTAAATAGACACAAATTAACCTGATGAGAGCTGCTTTCCGGCTTTTTGTTTGATATAGTAAAAAAAAAAATCCCTTAAAGAACAATTTTCAAAGTCAGTTTATCAACACCAAGTTGGAGCCAAACTAAACCTATTTAAGAGCCACATGTGGCTCTGTCACCCCCGGCCACCAGTGGACTGAATCATTCCATGTATTGTTTCACATTCTTTGGTGTTCGATGATAGCATCTGAAAGTTTCGCATTTTTTGTTTCTTCATGAATGAAAGTAAATATGCGAAAATAAAGTTCTATGGCTGGAGGCAATAACAAATCGCGTACAAAATTATACTTGTTTTCAATTGGGGGAGGTGAGGTAGAATGTAAGATAGTAAACACAGTATTGAATTCAGGAAGTCACAGAATGGTTTGACTCTAAAACATTTCACCACCCATGGGCAATAATCTTCGCATTGTCTATTCTGACCGGAATGTTGGTTTAGTCCCAAGAACCATAGATTAATTATCTTAAATCTCACAGAATGACATCATTTGTGGACGGCCCATTATAACATATACTTCAATTAGTAACATAATTTTTGGACTGCCCCTTACGACATATTCCTCACAAAGTAACATCATTTTTGGACGGCCCCTTATGACATATACCTTGTGAAATGACGTTATTTGTGGATGACCCATAATGATAATTTGTATCTCTTTATGAGGCCTCATTAAATTATATCTTATTTTATTGAAATTATCGACGGCCTCAATGATGATGGTCACGAAATGGCACCACAGCCTGTCATCAGTGCCCTGTCAGTATGTCATCATTATTTTTGTTCAGGGTTTATCATTATATCCCTGTCATTCTACCAACATGGTTTTGTCAATATGTTATCATTAATGTGTCATAGTGTATCCTTATATCCCTGTCATTCTATCTACATGAGTTCGTCACATAGAATCAGAACAGCTAAATCAATGGTCAATTCTATTTTATCAATATTTTTGACCACAATTTGTGTGCTTTCCTTCTGCAAATCTTTTACTTCATATGTTATGTCTTAGAGCCTGTCTATATTTGTTTGGTCTGTTGCTAAACATGTTTGTATGGGCAAATGCCTTTCAAATGGAATCCAAGCAAAGAATCAAAAAACTCAAACATGGTAATTTCTAAATTCGGATTTGGTGACAGTGGTTTTACAAGAGGGAGCTTACTTTAAAAAAAAAATCAATTCTTGAACAAAAAATTATAATCAATATTTTGTTTGCTTTGAGGGGAAAAAAACGGCAACTTTTGTTTAAAGATTTATTTCTGGTTTTATATTTTGTTAATACAAAGAAGATTGAAAGAAACACACACCCCACACACCCACGCACACCCCAACACATATACACATACACCACATACATATACATTCAAACCACATACACATCACACATACACACGCTCCACACACACATACCCACCCACATACACCCCACATCTCCCACCCCCCACACACACAACACATACACCACATACACCCACACCAACATACACCCCACACCACACACACTCACATAGACCACACACCCACATGCACCACGCACACAACACACCCCCACACACACATACATACACACACATACACCACACACAAACCTCACACCCCCATACACCGCGCACACAAACACCACACATGCCCCCAACACACACCACACACACACACACCCACATACGTCCGTGAGTCCCAAGCACAGTACATATTGGGTCCTGAGTCCAGTACATATTGGCCCCCTAAAGACAGTACATATTGGGCCCCTAAGTGCAGTGCCTATTGGGCCCCTAAGCACAGTACATATTGGGCCCCTAATCTTAGTACATATTTGGCCCCTAAGCCCAGTATATATTGGGCCCCTGAGGACAGTACATATTGGGCCCCAACGTTACGATGACTCTGCTTCAATTATGATCTTAGTGCCTTTTTTCTTAGTGCCTTTTTTGTTTTAATCTAAGAAAAAGTTATTAGCCACCACAACTACGGTTAAAATGGACACTCATTACATTTCTCAAAGGACTCTCATCTCTAAGGTAAGATTAAGAAACTGTAAACTATTGAGGGTAGTGATATCATGGATTCTGTTGGTGATGACCTGAAGCTAAATTGATTAATATCAATAACCAATAGAAGGGCATCGGTCTCTGTTGGAAAATAAAATAATACGAAAGCACATTCAGCATTCTGTGGTACACGCATTTCTATTTGGATAATATAGGCATAATTTATGAATAAACTAGAGACAGTTTCTGACTGAAGATAAGGACAGATTATTTCTTACATCAAGAGACACGCACTACGCCAGCACAATATGATATTAACATCTCCTATAATAAAACTGACACAATCTCTAGGATCGTTCAAGAGGGTCTGTAAACGAGACCTAACTCTGTTGTAGTGGCTGGGCCAATGGTAAAGAACATAGTTTAGTTGCCCCATGGGACATGACATTATTCCATTCATGTCATGTAAAGTTTGTCTTTCACTATGCGGCCGTGTTGGACACAGTTGTTGTTGTTTACAGTCACCCGACTTTGTACAAGTTTCAGTCAATCAGAATCAATATTTGTTGGGGGAGGGGGGGAAGGGGAGTTAATATTACATAAAAAACAACTTCATTATGAATAAAACTTAAAGACAATGAACTTGGCGGAACTTATAACGTTGTGATAACAATTATATTACTCATAGAAATGCTTATATGTAGGCAAACCAATCAATAACATAGAGCCCCTTCTGCACAAGGGTCCCCCTTCAGTATTTATGGACAGGCAAACTAGGCAACCAACTCGGGCTCCCACTTGCCAATGGGCCCCCTTCAGTATTTATAGACAGGCAAACTAGGCCCCCAACTCGGGCTCCCCACTGCCAAATGAGACCATTCAAAGTGACTTCGCCAGACACCAGTGCTCCACGGAACACTTGAAGTAGTTTGGCGTAACACGTGTACTCCGCGGAACACTTGAAGTAGCTTGGCGTGACACGTGTACTCCGCGGAACACTTGAAGTAGCTTGGCGTGACACGTGTACTCCGCGGAACACTTGAAGTAGCTTGGCATGACACGTGTACTCCACGGAACAAGGGTGGAGAATCTCTGACCTATTCTATTAACATTGAACTATAATGAGATTTTATAAGCTTCGATTTCTCTCTCTCTCTCTCTCTCTCTCTCTCTCTCTTTTTTTTCTCTCTCTCTCTCTCCGTGATACATTGATACTATTTTTGTGATTCATTATTTTAAAATCACTCCCACATTACTGTCCTTCAGTCAATACTGAGATGTTTGTCCAGTCCAGCCGACTTCAGTTTACATTGGAAACAAAAATTGTCTGTGACAAATTAATGAGTGACTTTGTAGTTACCATGGTGACTGTTTAAGGAAATATTTGTCATGGTTGGACTGTATACCATTGTGAGCTAGAGAGAAGGGGAGAGTGGAGGGGGGATAAATCCGAGGAAGGGGCGGGGAAGGTTATATCTGTGAGATCCGCTAATGGATCGAACGAACGCTAAACGCTGAAATTATTTTTGTTGTAATGATTTGTTGACCAATACTAGAGATAAGGCTTCCTCGTTCTGGGTCATTAGCGAAATAATATGCAGAATAAATAATATTATACGGAAGAAAAACGTATAAATAAGAAAGTTGGGACATAAATACACGCGATTTAAAAAAAAAATCAGATTTTCTGATAACATCAAATTACGAACTTTTTGAACATTAAAACTAGATTTACTGCAAACTTGGCGGGATCAATAGAAATGTTTGAATTACCAACCATTAATATACAAGTACCGTAGATGCAAGTATGAGTAGAAGTACCCAGGGTGCAAGTATGAGTACAAGTACTCCAAAAATGTACTCAGTCAAACATTATTAAATGTATTTTTTTTTTCGTTTCAAATTAGCCCCCTAGTTTAAATATCAAATGTCCGTTTTGACTTTTCGTTGTTCAGGGTACTGAAAACAAAAGACGGAAAAATAATAATCTTGGAATTCGATTGCTTTGAATACTTTCAAATACTGTCAAACACTGTCAGATACTGTCAAATACTGTCAGATACTGTCAAATACTGTCAACTACTTTTAAATACTAGTTTAATGTGGACAGGTTAGTAAGAGGCCATTCAACGGAAACTGTTGGATTATGTTGCCCATTGATTGTGTGTTTATCTATTAGCCATAAGGGAACCGGTAAAAACTACTATCGACAGTTTCTTTGTACATCAATGGCCTATACAACTAGACAGTGCAGTTTCTTTGTACATCAATGGCCTATACAACTAGACAGTGCTGTTTCTTTGTACATCAATGGCCTAAACAACCATAAAGTCCAATACTTTGTGTGTACTTACAAAGGGAATCCGCTTGTAAATCAGGAGGGAAAAGATCATTGAATGAAACTAAAAATAAACTAGCAACATTTTGTTGAATCTGAATAATTGGTTTCTTTTTTTGTATATATATATAATTTAATGTAAATAGGGCTCCATTGGTTAGATAGTTTCAGAACCTCTGGTCTGGACAGTCTCATGTTGTGATGGTGATCAGTTGACTTTCGTTTCATTCTGTTACTGGAGATGTTTCACCTGGTTGATTTTGTTTTCATTGATTCTTGGTGGAAAGGGAGGGGGGGGGGTGTTTTTTTTTTATGTGGTGGGTTGGAAGTCTTGCAGAAATAAATCTAAGTCAAACGAAATAAATTTACAATTACCAATGAAGACAAATGACTTTTAAGAGACAGACGTGTCCTCGACAGACACAAAGAAAGACAAAAAAAATTTGAAAAAAGAAAATGTATAATTCTCATCAGTTTTAATTAGATTCGAATGACTGGCTTTGTTGTGTTGGTAAATAATGTTCAGTGCTTAGCATTGATTTTTATTAGAGAGACAGTAGAATTTGTTGTAGATTTTTATAGTGCTAGAATCAAGCTGAAATCAAGGTATTGATATTTTATTACATTCAGAATTTATGAAGTAGAAACAAAGACTTTCTTCACCAGTCTTAATGCAGTGTGGGGGGGGGGGGGAGGTCTACGCTTTATTAAAATATCATTGGCTAGAAAAATGTAGGAATGTTTCTTGATTTGGAGGATTGAAATATCTGAAACTGCCACCTAGCGGTAGAATTGAAGGACTGTATAGAGGACGACAAGAACTTCACCAAATTTATTAAGGGATCGATTTCACGATCAAAACATAGCATGTCATTTTAATAAAGTGAAAGAACTTAATGATAACACACACACACACACAAACACGGAGAGTGACGGTAAGGTTTGTAGTCACTATACAACAAAATCTGAAAATATTGTACCTTTAAATTCAAAACCTACCATTTAAGTCTTAAATACATCGCTTGTTAAAATTATTGTAACCGTAATGCTTCATTTGCTTAATGCATTACATGGTTAGGTGGTATTTTGTAGAGATACATTTAAAAATAATATGTTATAAAGTTTCTGTTATATTTTTGCTTCATGGCTAATTTATCTGCTAAATATAGCAATGCTTTGAGACACTTTTTACTTCATTCCATTGTTTCAAGTTTCTTTAATTCAAGGTATCGGCAATAAAAACATTGAAACATGCGGGAATCTTACAGAGGTCTCGTAGCCCTTATTAGCAAATATAGTATGGTAGTAATACTTAATGGCTTTTATAGTATAGTAGTGGTATGGTAGTAGTACTGTATGGCTTATATAGTATAGTGGTATGGTAGTAGTACTGTATGGCTTATATAGTATAGTGGTATAGTAGTACTGTTTGGTAGTAGTACTGAATGGCTTATATAGTATAGTGGTATGGTACTAGTACTGTATGGCTTATATAGTATAGTGGTATAGTAGTACTGTATGGCTTATATAGTATAATTGTATAGTAGTACTGTATGGCTTATATAGTATAGTGGTATAGTAGTACTGTATGGTTTATATAGTATAGTGGTATGGTAGTAGAACTGTATGGTTTATATAGTATAGTGGTATTGTAGTACTGTTTGGTAGTAGTACTGTATGGCTTATATAGTATAGTGGTATGGTAGTAGTACTGTATGGCTTATATAGTATAGTGGTATAGTAGAACTGTATGGCTTATATAGTATAATGGTATAGTAGTACTGTATGGCTTATATAGTATAGTGGTATAGTAGTACTGTATGGCTTATATAGTATAATGGTATAGTAGTACTGTATGGCTTATATAGTATAGTGGTATATTAGTACTGTATGGCTTATATAGTATAGTGGTATTGTAGTGCTGTATGGTTTATATAGTATAGTGGTATTGTAGTAGTACTGTATGAATTATATAGTATAGTGGTACGGCAGTAGTATTGTATGGCTTATATAGTATAGTGCTGTACGGTATAGTGGTAAAGTAATGCTATTGTATGGCTCTTAAAGAATAGTGTTGAAGTAGTAGTATTAGTAATACCCTTCATAAAATTGGAGATACCACGGTATTCATAAGTAATGGACTAGCACAGTGTATAAAGCGGAAATGATCCTGTTCCATCAGGTCCACCATAGTCACGTGTTCTATGCGTCACAACCATAATCCATTAGTTATGATACATTTACCACACACACACACACGCACATATATATATATACATGTACGGCTCATTGACATAATTTAATCACATTTCCATGACGTTCCCTCCTCTCCCCCCACCCCCTCCCCCCTCTCGATAAAGAAGTTCAACCGAACATGAACAAGAGAAAAGCTTTCAATATATCAAGTAGCTGTTTTAAGAACTACCGGACTTATCCTAAAAAAAAAAACACTTTATTGTTGTGAAGTGGTTGTGTACAAATTACCGTATATTGCCTTCTCTGTTAATTGCGTATAAAATATTTATTGTGGGGAGAGATCATCCTTTATCTTTGGCCGTTTTCTGAGTCTATCACAAATGTCCCTGAGGAAAAGTGACTTAGAATTGTTGAAGTTATTGATCTTTTCACCCCCCCCCACCCCACCCCCCGGCCATCCTTCCCAAGTACTTGATGCGCCTGTTATATTTTCAACGGTTCTTTGTTTCTTGAGTTGGGATTCTCTGAAATTGCTATTGTTTAGACTCGCGTGATTCTCTGACATTGCTATTGTTAGACTTGTGTGACCGATGAAATTGTTTTGATGGGCTTTAGAAGACAATTGTGCCAAGTGCCCTTACCAGTCTAAGCTTTAGAAGACGATTGTGCCAAGCGTCTTTACCATCATTCCAAGAAAGATGTCAACTTCAAGAATGTGGTAGCCTGTTGATAATAATTGCACAGTCCAGCCTTGTTGTGGACAGTGTCCCGCAATTAGTTGTGGACACTCAGCTAGAAGCGCGTCCTACATGGACAGTGCCGCTATTAAAGATGGACACTCAGCTAGAAGCGTGTCCTACAAGTAATGTTTGATTTAAATAGTCAAATCTATTCAAATTTTGTTGAAAGTAATATGGCCGACAGTCAATAGTTTATTGTCAATGCTGTTTAAATGAAATAATACTTTTCACAGACCAGACATGAGCAAAGTACGGCCTTCACGAGCAAAGTACGGCCTTCAGGAGCAAAGTACGGCCTGGATGAGCAAAGTACGGCCTTCAGGAACAAAGTACGGCCTTCAGGAGCAAAGTAAGGCCTGGATGAGCAGAGTACGGCCTTCAGGAGCTAAGTACGGCCTGGATGAGCAAAGTACGGTCTGGATGAGCAAAGTACGGTCTGGATGAGCAAAGTACGACCTGAACGAGCAAAGCACGGCCTACATGAGCAAAGTACGGCCTGGATGAGCAAAGTACGGCCTGGATTAGTAAAGTACGGCCTTCAGGAGCAAAATACGGCCCAGATGAGCAAAGTACGGCCTTCAGGAGCAAAGTACGGCCTTCAGGAGCAAAGTACGGCCTGAATGAGCAAAGTACGGCCTTCAGGAGCAAAGTACGGCCTTCAGGAGCGAAGAACGGTCTGGATGAGCGAAATACGGCCTGGATTAGCAAAGTACAATCTGGATGAGCAAAGTATGGCCTGGATGAGCAAAGTACGGCCTTATGGAACAAAGTACGGCCTGGATGTGCAAAGTACGGCCTGGATGAGCAAAGGACGACATGGATTAGCAAAGTACGGCCTTCAGGAGCAAAGTAGGCCTGGATGAGCAAAGTACGGCCTTCAGGAGCAAAGTACGGCCTTCAGGAGCAAAGTACGGTCTTCGGGAGCAAAGTACGGCCTTCAGGAGCAAAGTACGGTCTGGATGAGCAAAGTAAGGCCTGGATGAGCAAAGTACGGCCTTCAGGAGCAAAGTACAGCATTCAGGAGCAAAGTACAGCCTGGATTAGCAAAGTACGGCCTTCGGGAGCAAAGTACGGCCTGGATGAGCAAAGTACGGCCTGGATGAGCAAAGTACGGCCTTCAGGAGCTAAGTACGGCCTGGGTGAGCAAAGTGCGGCCTTCGTGAGCAAAGTACGGCCTGGATGAGCAAAGTAAGGCCTGGATTAGCAAAGTAGGTCTTCAGGAGCAAAGTACGGCCTTCAGGAGCAAAGTACGGCCTGGATGAGCGAAGTACGGCCTGGATGAGCAAAGTACGGCCTGGATGAGCAAAGTACGGCCTTCAGGAGCAAAGTACGGTCTGGATGAGTGAAGTACTGCCATCAGGAGCAAAGTACGGCCTGGGTGAGCAAAGTACGGCCTGGATTAGGAAAGTACGGCCAGGATAAGCAAAGTATGACTGGATGAGCAAAGTAAGGCCTTCAGGAGCAAAGTACGGCCTTCATGAGCAAAGTACGGCCTGGATAAGCAAAGTACGGCTTTCAGGAGCAAAGTACGGCCCGTTAGGCTTTTTGATCCAACCCGCGACCAAAACCATGTACGTTATAACGTTATCAGTCAATATAAATTAGCTCATATTAACACCCCGCCCATCTGATCGTGTTCCAGGCAGTCCAGCCCCTTTCTCACAAGATGATGTACCAGCACGGCTCAAGTTTTTCACCACCTAGATCTGTGTTTTTTAGAGTCTGAAATAAAGTTAGCTGATAAAGAATAAAATCATTTTGTAAAGTGTTATTGTTGTAATTCTTTTTTTTACTCTTTTGATTAAATTTATCATCTCCGTGTCTGATCACTTGGATGTGTGTTCTGATTGGTCAACATTTTTTTTTGTAATTGAAAGTCCTAGACATTTGTGACCTCTATATTTTATATTATTATTCGCTAAAAATTTGCAGTTAGTACAATAAATATGAAAATAAAAAATAAATACAACTTTTTAAATGTTGGCAATATTCTATGTTGGCCTTGACCTTGGCAAACTGGTTTGACACAATGGCGGGCATTAGCTCAGAATGTAAGATTGGCGTCCTGGCGACATCATCATCAGAAATCATAATCAGCCTGTCAATCAAACATACACACACACAAACACACACAAACACACACAGCAACCGTAGTTTGCCCCTCGGACACTGCTTGACTCTCCATTTGCCTTTCCTCCTCTCACACCCCCCCCCACACACACGCCCCGTCTATTAGCTCACAACCGTTAACTTTCAAATAATTGACCAATCACTCGCCTGACTTCACGTGATCAGTGCTGTTGTCTTATCAGGGAGGGCGACAAGGAATATGGCTATTTAACCAAATACATAAAACTCTGTGTTCAGATAAACAATTTAATGAGACCAAATATGAGAGTCAAGTGTTGTTATTTGATCTCATTACATTCTCTTAATAAAAGAGTAAAACTAAAGAATAACTAAGTCCGGTTAAGGCCCCGTGGGACAGAAGTAGAATATGGGTCTACTAAAAATGACCACAGTAAGGGTATAAACCCCGTACAAGTCTGTGCTTTCTGTGACACCTCATACCTGAGTAAACTTTCATTCAGTGCCGTACTTACAGTATCGTGGGCCCCAGAAGCGTAGGAAGGGTGGTGAGGCTTGTGCGACCTCACAGGGCGCCGAACTATAGGGGGCGCCGATATAGAAGTCTTGAAAAAAAAATTCAACCTTTCTCTCAAATTATAAAGTGTCTCGTGGTTCTGAAACTTTGCCCAATCGTGCTGTGGACATTTTCAGTGGTTATAAAATTAAAATTTGTGCGCTGTCTTGACACACTGCAGACTCGCTCAAACAAAATCAAAACAAATCGCTAGTTAGTCTCATTTGCAAATCAGATAAAGCACTTTTCATAACCTTATTTTTTTTTGGGGGGGGGGGGGCGTGGGTAAAATTTTACGCACAGGGCGCCACAATAGTTAGCTAATGCTCCTAATGGGCTCCAAAATAAACCCTTGTGTTGGGATTCCTATCAAAATCGGGGGCGGGGGGGGGGGAACAACGTGTGCGGAATACTTCAGGAAAATGCCCAGACGACACAATGTGTTCAAACGACACTACAACAAACTCTCAATAGGATGAATTAAAAAAGATCGATGGCGATTGGTGGTGGTGGTGGGGGGGACCCTTACGCCTGTTGGGCTCCCGGACAAGAGCCGGGTCGAGCCCATGTATATCAAATCACCCTTCTTACGCTGTACTTGTTCATATTTTGTAGTGAAGTTAAAAATATGACTAATGGAGGTCGATACTCGCCCCGTGTGTTTGACTTACAGCTCTGGTGGCCCTAGAGAGACGAGTGTTTACAGTAAACAAACTGACCGTGTTTTCTAAGTGAATATGACTTGATGGAATACTTCGATCAGTGAAAAACAAAATGCTAACCCCCCCCCTCCCCAAACAATTTTTTTTTTACTCAAAGTAAACAAAATAACCATCGATTCTATACTTCCTGAACTTGGGTGCAGTGGTCCTCACTCTATTCAAATACATACAACTAAGTGCTCCACCAGATGGAGTTTCATCGTGTTTCTGTATTGGATTGTTTGTTTGAGGGAAAGCACTGAGATGTGACTGAGAATTCATCGCGTTTCTGGGAACACAAAGTTTAGTGGAATCCAACGATCTCATGAAACTAGTGTTTTTATTAAATGTTTGTATTGTCCGGGAACATTGATTTATTAAGTGATGAATAAGCACAGGAACTACTATCTATTGAATGATGGTATTGTCCGGAAACAGAATAAATATTTATTGAAAGAAGTTATTTATTCGTAAACTACTATATATAGAATAATGCTTTTCTCCTATAGGAGAAGTGATTTATACTAAACAAAGCTATTGTCCATGAACTATCATCTATAGTGGTATTATCCTAGAGGAGAAGTGATTTATACTAAACAAAGCTATTGTCCATGAACTATTATCTATAGTGGTATTATCCTAGAGGAGAAGTGCTACATACTAAACAAAGCTATTGTCCATGAACTATTATCTATAGTGGTATTATCCTAGAGAAGTGCTACATACTAAACAAAGCTATTGTCCATCAACTATTATCTATAGTTGTATTATCCTAGAGGAGAAGTGCTACATACTAAACAAAGCTATAGTCCATGAAATATTTTATATGGTGGTATTATCCAGGAGGAAATGTACTATATATTAAACCAAGCTATTGTCCTGAACTACTATATATTGAATGATAGTATTGATCTTGAACTACTAAATATTTAATCACGGTATTTTTCTAAAAAAAAATATCATGTATAAAAAGATGGCATATTGATTATTATCTAAGCATTCATTAAATTATTGGTATTGTCAAGCAGCTACTGTTTAATAAATAATGCAATCATCCGCCATAAACTAATAATTCAATTGTGTTCTAATTAATTAACCAGGCCTGGATATTATATTTTCTACCAAAAGAAAACCAAAAACAAGCTAACAACATGTTGAATCCAATGATATGAAACATTGTAGTGACCAGAGGCTGACATTCTCAGTTTCTTAAGGGGGAGACAACTCAATAGAGGGAGAAATGGTGGAATGAAGAGAGGCGGAGGGAGTCTTTGAAAGTGAACGGGGAAATATAAAATGAAACACGTCTGTGTCATAGGTCATAGGTCGTGGTCGTCAAGAGTAGCGAATGGCTTAGATTAGTGGTTGGCAACCTGGACATTAGTAGGTCGATGTGACATTTAATTTTTTGTAGGTCGCTGATTCAATGGTGATCAGAGTATTCAGCCCGGTAGTTTTAATGCAAGGTAAGGGCTCAAACCCGTATTGATGCCGGTTACACAAGTCATCCGTTGTGTTAAATCATTGGCATGGCTCAATATACTAAAACAGGGTTGTCATATTTCACTACTGGGGGGGTAGGGGGAGATTACGTAATTTAAACACCACTACCTGGTATGTGCGTTTTAATTAGTGACCACAAACCGGGACCCCAATCTCGAAAACTGCGGAAAGCCGAACAAAGTTGACCGTGGAAATTACCGGGATTGGATTATTGAGAAAACCAAGATATTTGATTGCGTACAGTTATTCGTCTTCAAACAAATAATCGATCCCATCTTTAAGTAGAAGTTTCGTAATTAAACCAAAACATGTAAATAATGTATGTGTTGTGCCTCTTCATTTCACGTGACTCAACTACCCCAGCTGTCGATTTGACTCAACTACCCCAGCTGTCGATTTGTCGATTGTGTTCAGCAATTCATTAGTAAAAGCGTGTGCGTTGAAATTAGTTGTTTTTATAACGTGCCCGTGTGTACAAGGAGACGTGAGTCTCAACTTGGAACGAACCGTATGTGTTGTTAAATGTTTTCATATCACTGACATATACTTCAGGGTTGTTGGAGAAATGTAGGATTTAGTCATTATCTAGTGCAACCATTTTACAGGGAATACAGTACGGGCCAGAATTGAGGAGACCGTTGTGTTTTTTCAGATAGATTAATGGATATATGTGAAAAATCGACATTTATTGTTTTAACGAAAGAAATGCGGGGACCGTGGAAAAAAAGATAAACCTATTTTTAAAACGCATATGAAACTATCGGAAACAAAGACAGCAGTTTGGTTTGATTTGTTGAAAGCAAGGACAATCATCTCAACCTAATGTAGTACTTGTAATAAGATACATAAAATAGGGAGGTGCAATTACAGGCCTTCAGACTGGACATTCCGTTTTCTTGTAAAAATAAATCATTACCATTTCTAGTATTCCATCGATTTCATCGGCAACTAGTTCTGAAACTTCCACCAATAAAGAAGTTGAAGCCGTTTAGTGCGTGAAGCTCATGTAAACTCTTCGATTCTATGTCATGCAATGACTTTGTCGACCATGGACTTGTAAGAGTGTTACTTGTTAATTGAAGTTTTCAAATCTGTGCGAAATCATTTATGTCGTGAATTGCGAACTTAACGGAATCACGGTATTCGAAAAAACTTCAATATCGTAAAAACCGGTTTTGGTCGAAGGGAACGGTATTGCGCCCCCACCGGCCTCCCTAGTTTTAATTTTTAATATCATTCACCAAAGCCGCTCATATAAATATGCACTTTAGTGCCCCAACCGTCAAACTCCAACCAGGGCCCCAATAGTACTTGCCTACCTCCCCCCCCCCAACCAGACATTAAAAAAAAGCTTTAACGCCAACTATTATCTGAAAACGGTCCTGGCAAGTAACAAAAAAACTTGGAGGAGAAAAGGAAATCGTCCTGCTGCCGCAAACACCCTACAATATATAACAAACAAAGACTGACATGCGCAATAGAAGAAGTGTGTCCGTGCGTGTGTGTGTGTGTGTGTGTGTGTCCTGATCAATCCACGGGGTGATTGGAAAATTTCTAATTGAATTAAACTGATCAACCGCCCTGTAGGATACATATTTCTCATGCCATGTTTTTTTATCTTCCAGATTTTATTTTTTTTTAAACTTTGATCCAGCTGTCTGTCAGCAGCATTCTGGGTAAACAAACGGTCGACATCCTGGTGATGATAAAACCTTTGTGAGGTAGATCTTCGTCGTTCGGATGTTAGGTTCCAATCCCAGTGACTCCAATCACCAATCATTGACTATTCCGCCTCTATCAGAGGTGCAGATTCATCCTTTCTATGCTCCTTTAGACGAATGCTTAAGTAACTAATAACTAGAAAATTATAGGAACAATTTTATTCAAATTCAAATATCAGATATCAATGTGTATTCAGCATAATACGTTACAAAGTGATAACTGTTTTTTTTTCAACACCGAATTCCTGATTTCTCCGAAGATGACAAACTCAACAGAAGTCATCAACGGCTAAGAAACCGGTGGATCAAAGTTAAACAACACATCTTGCTAACGCCCCGGTCATCAAAATGTTGTCTCTGTCCGCTCCTTCCAACTGACCATTATTGACTCAGTCTCTCCAGTACCTGGCCACTATACCAGATAGCCCCCGAGGCCTCATTTAGCATTTCTGTTTTATCCTTTCGCCCTTACAAATCTGAAGTTGGCATCAGTGTTCTGTGTCTAGTTAGATCAGTTTGAGATGCTAATACTGATTAGTTTTAATTATAATCACCTACTTCTTAGACTAGGACAGGGGTCGGCAACCTGCGGCTCGCGAGCCGCATGCGGCTCTTTCGATGTCAAGTTGCGGCTCTTTCGATGTCAAATTTCGGCTTTATCAAATACCATAATATTGAAACAACAATTTTAGTGGCTCTTTAAAAATTGAGAAAATTGTAAATTACATGTATAACTTTTGGCTCTTCCGTCTCAAAAGGTTGCCAACCCCTGGACTAGGATGATGGTTAGAAATTTAAAGTTTTTGGTTTTACATTCGAGCATGTAACATTCAGAATGTTTACAGTAAATGCCTATAATTATTGTGCAAAGTCACTTCGGCAGCCAATGTAGTAATCATGAAGAAAACAGCACCTTAAGGGAAGTAACCCTTGACAAACTAAATGACTGGCCTCTGGTCAGTCAAAGCAATTATTTCTGATGGTCAAGTTGGTTCAAGGTCGAGACGGCACTCAATAAAATTCATTCTGTCTGTAGCCTGAATATAACGACTTAATCTCAGTAGACAGACATTACGGTTATATAAATATGAGTAGATAATATAGGCTTTAAACAGACAGACAGAAAGACAAAAAGTCAGTCAGACGATAGATAGATAAACAGACAAACAGACAGATTTATAGATTAATAGATAGATAGGTAGATAGATAGATAGATAGATAGATAGATAGATAGATAGACTATTCCGGGCTATTACCACCATATTGTTACCTAACCTAACCCCAGAAAGTGTTAGACAATCATCAAATACCAAATTGAAAAATAAAAAAAATATTTCATTGATTAATCAGACTAAAAAAAAATTCTCATGGAAATTCAAGAAAGAGACAAAGTTCCATCCGTGGTCCACTATTTTAAAATCGTTTTTTTTTAAAATACACTGACGAGTTTCTTGAGTACAAATATTAAATGCTCTCATTACGTCTCCATTAAAACAGAAATAGTTTCCATTTCTAAACTTTCTACTTTAGTCAATATTTGTTCACTGAAGTTTTCAGTTCTTCGTTCTTGGGTTTTGTTTTTTTTTTTTGGTTCTTGGCTGCATTTGTTTTGTTTTGAAGAATATCACGAGTGGAAAAATATCTTTTTTTCTTTAAAGTTTGATCAAATGGCGGTGAAAGGGGAAACAACAAAAGCTGGAGTTAGATTTCGTTATAAAGATGAGAATAAACAAAAATAGCATGACTTTAAGTTATTTACACCGGCCATTGTGCTGTCTTGTTTGAAGTCAGGGAGTAACCATTAGAATGAAAAAAAAAATTAATGTAGCGCTAATAATAAAAACAATGAATAAAGTATAGACAGCCAAGCAGCTAGAAATATAACATGATGTACTATTTTTATAACACGTCATTGTTGATAGAAACGAAACAAATCTTGTAATGACATTTAATAATATATTAATGAATGCGAACATTGTGGACGTTCACTTATTCGACGTCTTAAAAACACCATGGGGAATTAATTTGGAGAATTAAATGTAAACAACATTACCCATCAGTGCCAAGTTCAGTTGACTCCCTTGAACAATTGTTTAAACCCATTATAGCCATATATATATTTATACACACGTGTGAATATTGGTGTGTGTGTGGGGAGGGCGTATTCTTTACTATGCATCTTTTTAATAATCCGCTAAAAATGAACTTGACATAGATCAAATAAATCCCATTACATATTTCAGCTTCTGGTTAAAGAATTGTTTTTCAAGGCGAGACCATAAGAAAAGTAGAAAGTCAACGGTGGAGTCACTGTGGCTGGTGTCACCTGGTGCGGAAAAACTTATATATTTAAAATGTTCCTGTACTAGACCATATGACCAAGTTCTCAGTGCTATGAAATTTAGAATTGTTTATTTTGGTGTCACCCCTATTATTTTTGGTCATATTGCTGTCACCCGTTGCGGCCCACATCCCCCTAGTGACGTCACTGTTTGAGACATTGTCAGGAGAGAAAAGGTGAATAACGGAATCAGCGGCGTAGGTTGAATGGGTTCTAGTAGGGTATCACACTTTCAGGGGGTATCATTTTGACTTCAACTACAAATTTTAGAGAATTTTATGGGAAAATAAAAATTTCTATCCACAGGCCGGGTTTAATGACGGGTGCATTCTTTCATTATTTAAAATGGCTCCAATATATTATTTTTTTTTTGCTGTGCCGTGGACCCGACCGATCAAAATATAAGCTTCAGTTCCTGTCATTTGTGTAATGTTGTGGGTGTGGTCACACATTGAACTATTCACCTATGTACAGCCTCTGTGTTTGAAAAAGATACTAGCCGAATCTTAACCAAGGTCGCTTAATGGTCAACAATATTATTTAATATTATAACAACAATATTGGTAAATGTATGTCGGGTTGGATTAACCATAAATCTATTTAGGCCTTATCTTAAGCTCTGAAAAAAAAGAGATCGGCTCTCGTCTATCAGATATTTCCCCTTCCCCCCCCCCACCCCGCTAACTTCATTCAAGAAAACGGCAAGAATTCTGGAAAAAAAATATATTTTCATCTTCTGGAAACAGGAACATGCCTTTTATGTGAAGTGTGGAAAGACATAGTAGATTTTAAAGGTAATTTGCTTTGTCACTTTGTTCTTAAAACTTTGCCTCTTTTAGATAACAAGCTTTAGATCTAAAGTACCGTTAGCCGGGTCTGAGTGAATCCATATTGCCTCATACATAAATACTTATAAAAATATCACACATTTAAGTAAGTTTATGTTTTTATTACTTAAAAACACTTGACAGAGTACTACAGCAGAATGTCGAAGAAAGCTGAATTTAAGACCGTGATCCAAGCTTTAACGGTTTCATTCATGGCTAATGTGATCCAAGTCTTAATGCTGACATTCACATATGGTGTGCCAAAGTGAGGGAAACTTGACAGCGGGAAATGTTGCAACAAGGAAACCCTCCCACCCATTGCCAAAGAGTCCCCCCCCCCAACTTCAGAACACATTTCTATTGAATCTGGTGCTATCAGGCACCTCCCATGGTAGTTTTGTCTGATGCCGGGTTATAAATATCACACTAATGTATCGGCAAATAGCCCCCCCCCCCCAGAAATTAACATGGTCCTTAAGAGACACATGGAGCCACACAGAGCCACACACAGCCACATATAGCCTCTCAGAATCACACATAGCCATTAAGAGACACATGGAACCACTCAGAGCAACACAGAGCCACATAGAGCCTCTGAGAACCACACATAGCCATTAAGAGCCACATGGAGCCATTCAAAGCCACACACAGCCACTTAGATCCGCTCAAAATCACACATAGCCATTGAGAGGCACACGGAGACATTCAGAGCCACTCATTTACGTCTGATCATGTCCAAGGAGGAAAAAAAAACGAAAATTGAAAAAGTGTTGATTTATCTTTGGATCATTGAAATTTAAATAACTGAGCGAGTTAGTTTTTTTTTAATAAAGAGATAATAATAATTCACAGAATTTATTTTTGACTTTTTTTTAAAGCATCATCTTTGTAACAAAGTGTTATGAATTTAAAACAAAACTACTAATTCGAAATAGGAACTCATAGTTTGTCTTTTAATCGACAACACATCTGTAAGCACTTTCATGTCACAAGAACCATTAAAAAAATCAAATCAAAGAACTAAACCTAAAAAAAATTATAACGATTTAGGAGATAATTTGATATAACGATTTAGGAGATAATTTGATAGGGGATAACATCAAGAAAAATATCAAGTTTCGTTTCGTTTCTCTCAAAATAAAAACAAAAAGTCATCTCGTTACCGTCTGCTGTGTTTCTCAGGTTTCAACGGACAGAAATGTTAATTGTACAACGGTCAAAAAATCATTTTTTTTTTCATTTCCAAAAGACAGACTCCATGTTGACATTTATTTTTAATTAGGAACATTAGGTTTTAAGAGAATTTTAACCTTTTATAAAACTTTTGAGAATGTCTACAGTACATCTAGCCAATGTATCGAACATTTTAAATGTACGGCTATTATTAATTTTAATTTTTTTTGGCATGTGTGTGAGGTGGTTAAATTAACAATAATTTATTTGATCATTAGTAAACATTTAAACAAAATGGCTTTTTGTTTATGTATTTATTTCATTGTTTGGATTAAATATAAAGCTTTATCACTTCCTTTTAAACTGTTCCTTTATGAGGTACATGTAATTTATTTGAAACATTTCTAATATGACAACATGAATGTAGATATTTTCTATATCGGGTACATCTAATTTATTTAAAACATTTCTAGCATGAACTCAAGACATTTTATCCTCTAACAGTGCAGTAATTATTGTAATCGAAAAAAGTCTTAAATTTAAAAATGACGGATACAATTAACTATACATTCATTAACATAGTGAGTTCATAGCTAAACAGTCATCATTGTCTCACTTAGTTTAATTTGTTATATTTCACTGTTTTACTCTGTTATATTTCGCTGTTTTAGTCTGTTATATTTCAATGTCTTAGTCTGTTATATTTCGCTGTATTTCGCTGTGTTAGTATGTTATATTTCTTTACCATCGATTTGTATAAAGGAAAAATAACATTAATACGTGTACAGCTTCTTGTTGTAATAAAAATTGACCAACCAGTTGAAAGAGTTCTTTGTCTCAGGACGTCTTCGTTTAATTAGATGCAGTCAGCTCACTGATGGGGTTCACGAAGCAAAGATCTCTCTGTTTGTTGTTGACACTTCTCTCGTATGGCGGCGGGGCTAGCACATATTCGATGGATCTTTGCTTCTTCCCGCGTTTACCCTTCCTGCTGCAATAGACAATCCCCACCAGCACAACCAGCAGGATGATGAAGGCTCCGAGGCCGATGAAGCTGTAGGCTAAGATGGTCCCATAGTTGCTCCCGAAAATGTAATTCTCGTCGTCGCAAAGTTCCTCGTCGGATGCGTCTCCGCAGTCGTTGGCACCGTTGCACTTGAGATAGGCAGCGACACACCGCCCGTTATCGCATACGAAATTCGGAGGAGCGCAGGCCGAGCACATCGCCTCGTCCGACCCGTCGAGGCAGTCGTTCCTGCCGTCGCACTTGGAGGACTTTTCCACGCATGTCCCGTCGTCGCAGTGGAACGGCTCGGAAGCGAAAACGCCGCCGCAGAATCTGGGGCTGGAGTTGTTGAAACAACGCGCGAGGCTCTCGTCGGACGCATCTTCGCAGTCGGTGACGCTGTCGCAAGGGGCGGTTACGGCGACGCACTGGCCGTTGTCGCAGGTGAAGCCTGGGCACTGGCAGAGCGCCTCGTCCGAGCCGTCATCGCAGTCACGCACTCCGTTGCAGCGCTCAGAATTCAGAATGCACTTCTTCCTCATGTCGCACGAGAACTGGTGGTCTGCGTTGCACTCTGGGATGTTGGTGGAGCCACACTTGTGAATGTCCGGGCTGGTGTTGCTGGTACCGACGCACACACCAGTTGGACACAGAGCCTTTGAGCTGAAACATTCACTTCCGTATGATATCGCCTCGTCACTACCGTCGTTGCAGTCCTGGACTCCGTCGCAGACCAAGGCGGTTCCAAAAGCTACATCACCGTTGTCGCAGATAAATGTATCGCACTTTGTGATACTCCGAATAAAACCGTCATCGTCGCAGCTGGAGCCGTTGCAAGGACAGGACAGCTCATCAGTTCCGTCTTGACAGTTCCGTACTCCGTCGCAACGTTCGGAAATAGGAATGCAGTTTTCCCCAGTGTCGCAGGAAAACTGCGTGTTAGCATCGCAGTCTGAGGTATGGGCAGGCTCACAGTTATACGAGGACGCGTTTGAATTGTTCTTACTTATGCATATACCAGTCGAACACTGGGTCTTTGAACTGAAACAACTAACTCCATCTGAATTTGACTCATCGCTACCGTCGGAGCAGTCTTGGATTCCGTCACAGACCAAGGCAATCCCCCTTGCGATTTCCCCGTCGTCGCAGATGAATGTGCCGCAGCTGGTAAACATCGGCGTCAGGCCACCATCAGTGCAGCTGAGGCCTTGACACGGACATACGGATTCGTCCGTGCCGTCGTCACAGTTCCTAATCCCGTCGCAACGTTCGGAAACGGCTAGACATTTTTGCCCCAAGTCACATGAGAAAAAATAATCGTCTCTGCATTTTTGGACAAAATCAGAATCACACTTATCGGCCGAATTGACAGAACTGTTCTTATTTATGCACACACCCGATGGACACACTGTCTTTGATCTGATACAGATTCCTCCGTCCGAGATCTGTTCGTCGCTTCTGTCAATGCAGTCCGGCATCCCATCACACACCAACGCAGTGCCTGTTGCGACTTCCCCGTTATCGCAGATAAATGTATCGCAGCTGAGAACTTTTTGCGTCAAATCGTCATCATCGCAGCTGGAGCCGTTACACGGACACGAAACTTCGTCCGTGCCGTCTTTACAGTTCCGCAGTCCGTCGCAACGGTGATGAATCGGAATGCATTCTTTCCTAGTGCTACACGAAAACTCGGAGACTGCGTTGCATTCTCGGACACGGACTGGACCACATTTATTTGAGGAAGCTTTAGAATTGTTCGCACTGAAACACACGCCTGTTGAACACTTCACCTTTGAACTGTGACAGTTGATTCCGTCTGACATAGCTTCATCGCTTCCGTCAAAACAGTTCCGGATTCCATCACAGACCAAGGCAACTCCTACTGTGATTGTTCCATCGTCGCATATAAATATATCGCAGTCGACAGCACCATGTTTAAACTCAACATCACTGTTAGTTGGCATGTGAGTGGATGCATGCTCAGCTGTTGGTATACTATTTTTTCCCTCAGTACTTTCTTTATAGCCTACATTGTGTCTGGCCGTTGTTGTACGTTGACCGCTGGTTGTTGTTATAATTCGGTGCGTAGTGCTGTCCACTCGGTGTCTTGTTGTATCTGCCTGGTACTCACTCGCATGTCCAGTAGAACCCATATGGTGTCCTGTTTCCGGTAGATGTTCAATAGTTTCCAAATGATGTCTAGTCGTATCAGTCTGATGTCCACTGAGATATCCAGTGGTATCAACAGGATGTCCAGATGTGTCCATACTGTGGCCAGTGGTATCAACAGGATGTCTAGATGTGTCCATACGGTGGCCAGTGGTATCAACAGGATGTCTAGATGTGTCCATACGGTGGCCAGTGGTATCAACAGGATGTCCAGATGTGTCCATACGGTGGCCAGTGGTATCAACAGGATGTCTAGATGTGTCCATACGGTGGCCAGTGGTATCAACAGGATGTCTAGATGTGTCCATACGGTGGCCAGTGGTATCCTTAGGATGTCCAGTTGTGTTCATTCGGTTTTGAGTGGAACCTAACATGTGATCAGTTTTTTTGAAGTGTCCAAAAGTAACAAAACGACGTCCATCTGTAAATTTTGTTTGACCAGCAGTGACTCCAAACTGTCTTGATTCAGTGCTGTGTACACCCATTTGTCTATTTCTCCATGCTGAACTGGGTGAGTAATTTTGGGAAGCAGTGGGTGTGGCAGGGTGTCCAGACCATATAGGGTCCAGTGTAACTTTACCTCGGTCAAACGACGGAACTTTAAATCTGTTGCCAGATGATCTCTGTGTGGTATGGTTACGGCGATCAAAAACTGGTCTTGCCTGAGTTGTTCTGCCTTGAGGGAAGATCGCATTGTATGTTCTGGCCTGAGTTGTTCTGCCTTGAGGGAAGATCGCATTGTATGGTCTGGCCTGAGTTGTTCTGCCTTGAGGGAAGATCGCATTGTATGGTCTGGCCTGAGTTGTTCTGCCTTGAGGGAAGATCGCATTGTATGGTCTGGCCTGAGTTGTTCTGCCTAGATGGGGGATCGGTTTGTACGGTCTCACTGAGCTACCTTTGGTCTTCGAAGTCAGCCACGCGTGGATCCTACTCTTCAGTCTCGAAGTACCTTTGGACAATATTCTCTGCCTTGTGCCAGACTGCCCAGATTGCTCGTTACTCGCGGCCAAAACATGAGAGAAACAGATGATCGTGAACAAAGTGGCAATCGTTATTATCTTCATTGTATTGTAGAAAAAAAATCTGGTGAAAAAGAGCGAATTAAATATTTACTTAGTGTAAAAACTGTGGGTCATGAATAATCAGTCATTTCTAGAATACATGTACAATAAAAAGCCTATATCAACTGAAGTTACAGCATTTGAATAACGCTATGTATTATTGGTTGAGTAATGTTATGTATAATAATATTATGTATGGATGTTTTAAATCAAACAAAGTGAAAGTTGATGTAAATGGTGTTCGTAAGGTTGACGTGTTCATGTTTGTTTCAGACCTCCAGGGAATTGACCAGACATGATACAGTCAATGGTCAGTATGAGACTGCAGATGTAGACTAAACACGGCAATCTATCGGACTGTACTCGGTACAGGAACAAATCAGCAAAGTAGTGGGCGTGTGTGTGGGGGGTGGGGTAGGTGGGGGATAGGATTCAAAGGATACACTAGTGTACACACACACATTAGATAGATAGATAGATAGATAGATAGATAGATAGATAGATAGATAGATAGATAGATAGATAGATAGATAGATAGATAGATAGATAGATAGATAGATAGATAGATAGATAGATAGATAGATAGATAGATAGATAGATAGATAGATAGATAGATAGATAGATAGATAGATAGATAGATAGATAGATAGAGTTAAATTGGAAACAAAATATTGGATTCTATTTGTTTCATTTTAATATACTAGAGTAAATATCAATCATGTACTTCGCCTTTAGATATCTTGTTAAAACTTTTTTTTTATTAAATTTAAAAAAGTTTATTAGAAAACACATATCTGCACTAAATATTATCTTTGTTTTATCTGCCTGTGCTCGTCATTAGGTTGATACTGGTATTTGTTATCAATGTCTTCATAGAAATTGTTAAACTAAAGTACGAGTTATAAATTTTTTTTCAGAACTCTAAAAAGCACAGAATGCATATTATGCTGAAATCGAATCGCTATTTAAAGTACTCTATTGTTGATGGGAAAAAAATGCCACCATTACTGTTGTAGCTTTTTAATAGTTTAGCACCTAAATATTGATATACAATAGTGTAGCACCTAGATAATGATATACAATAGTGTAGCACTTAGATATTGATATACAATAATGTAGCAATAATGTAGCACCTACATGTTTATATACAATAGTGTGGCAAGTACATGTTGATATACAATAGTGTAGCACTTAAATATTGATTAACAATAGTGTAGCACCTAGATATTGATATACAATAGTGTAGCACTTAAATATTGATTAACAATAGTGTAGCACTTAGATATTAATTAACAATAGTTTAGCACCTAAATATTGATACACAATAATGTAGCACTTAGATATTGATATACAATAGTATAGCACCTAGATATTGATTAACAATGTAAGATTTCGGTACGTAGACAACGAACAGAGTATAAATTCAGTTCACTAAAGGATTCTTTTCTGCTCTTCAAGAATGCAACACCCAAAGCTATCCTTGGGTCTCAGGCAGCCCCGTAGCGTGAAAATTCTACAGGAGGGGCCAAGCATTCTACAGCAGGGGCCAGGCAATAGCAAGGGGGGCAGGTAATACATTTTACTATGTAGAACAAATAAGCCAACACCCGCACGCTATGGGCCTGGTCTCAGGTCACCTATAGAAATGAAATCAACTTAGTTAACAAAGCATTTTGTATGTAAATAAATAATGATGGAAGTAGTTCTGTGGGTGACTTTAAATGGCAGGTATAATAAAGTGTGAGAGGCTTACCTTGATTAGAAAGAATAAATTGTGTAGGCCAATACAATACTTGTTTAACGTAAATGAATAATTAATGAGTGTATTGTTTGTTAGTTACTTATCAATCAGTGATCATCGATTGTTTATATAAGAATAGGTCTATAGGTCAGGAGGCGGAGCCAGTTGGATAATTATATTGTGAAATCGTTTGTTTTGACCCCACAAAGGTCACTGTCACTTCGATATGACACTTTGTTATCTTAGTCTTCTGTTATGCTGTATCTTTGTTGTTGTTGTTGTTGTTGTTGTGTGTGTGTGTGTGTGCGTGAGTTTACTCATAATTTTAAAATAGAATCAATGATCATTTGATAAAGTACAGTTTTAGAACTGGCAATGAACTTATTATTTAAAAATACTTTTTTTGTAGACATGTGGGGCTGATAAAAAAAAATCAGAGTCAAAAGTCATTTGATAAAAATTAGTTTACACATCAACATGAACTAAATGTTTCAGGTGGAACCAGGGCAGCAGCTAGATGTTGTGGCGCCCTTGTGAGTTAAATTTTTTGTGTGCCCTCTTCCCAATGTAAAAAGTGCAGAAAAAAAATATCAGCGCCTCATCCTAGTTCGGCGCCTAGTGCAGTCGCACAACACTCAGTGCCCTTCCTGCGCTATTTGGAAATCTAGGGTCCTTGCCGGTGCCCCCTATAATGATGCTAGTGCTGAATTTTTACTCAGGCAGTGTCGGTGCAAGGAGCAAAGTCGGGCTGTTAACCCTGAGGGTTGGGAGGGGGCGAGAGATTCTGTGATTTTGGTTGCCATTAATTTTCGTTTTTTTTCTTGTACAAAAATATTCAATTACTAGCTGTACCCTGCAAAACCTTTGCATAGAGTTATATCCCCTTATGCTTGATCGGTAGGCTAGATTATTTTTTGGTTTCGGGAAGATCCGATTTTTTCATGGTTGTATTTTAAACTGGAATACTGTTGTATTAATTCTTTACTTTCGATTTAACGCACACTGGAAATGAGTATTATTATATATGATGCTTGAAAGGGTCGTTGAAATTTACCTTGTTTATGGCGCCAGCAACCAGGGCGCCGGCCCAGAAAACATGCTTCCATATAAAACGAACTCAAAATATAATGTTGAATGACAACAACTGTATCACTGACATATAGAAATTGTATCGAGTTACACAACAGTCGAGACATTGTCTTCGTTTTATATTAAGTTATCTCAATTTTATAGCTTACTAACCAGATTTAAAAACTGACATAGAGCAAGCCTTATTTTAGTTTATTCTTTTGAAACTAACTTAAATACACTTTAAAATGTTTGTCTTCCCATCTCTAAGTTGTTGTTGTTGATATTTTGTTGTTGTTGTTGATATTTTGTTGATGTTGGTTGTTTCTTTTTTCAACATAATGTAACAACATAGCACGTTTCCTGTACAACCTCTCTGTCAACATAGCACGTTTCCTGTACAACCTCTCTGTCAACATAACACGTTTTCTGTACAACCTCTTTGTCAACATAACACGTTTTCTGTACAACCTCTCTGTCAATATAACACGTTTTCTGTACAACCTCTCTGACAACATAACACGTTTTCTGTACAACCTCTCTGTCAACATAACACGTTTCCTGTACAACCTCTCTGTCAACATAACACGTTTTCTGTACAACCTCTCTGACAACATCATTCATAGCGCGGCGAAGTGTTAATTTTTTCTTCCCAGAAGATATCCTTACATTATTATGAAACAGTTTACATTTTGGTTCTTAGTATTTTACATTGAGTCTGATTTAAAGGAATTTTTTTTTCTTTATCATTTAGTCTGTTTCTGACTGAACCAGACCTGAAAAGACTTTTTCCAAAAATTGTTCAAATGAATGAAAAAAATGAACTAGAATGGGATGTGGACAAAGACATGTTACAGGTACGTTCAAATGGTGTGTTGATAGAGACAATTTAACTGGTAAGTTGAAACTGTATGTTGATAGAGACAATTTAACTGGTAAGTTGAAACTGTATGTTGATAGAGACAATTTAACTGGTAAGTTGAAACTGTATGTTGATAGAGACAATTTAACTGGTAAGTTGAAACTCTATGTTGATAAAGACAATTTGACTGGTAAGTTGAAATAATATGTAGATAGAGACAACTTTCCGGGAATATGGAATCGGAAGAAGACAAATATGTGTTACAGGTAAGTTGAGATGTGAAGTAATATAAATATATGCGGTGTGTGAAGTGATATAAATATATGCGGTGTGTGAAGTGATATAAATATATTCGGTGTGTAAGTAATATAAATATATGCGGTGTGTGAAGTGATATAAATATATGCGGTGTGTGAAGTGATATAAATTATGTGGTGTGTGAAGTGATATAAATAGATGCGGTGTGTGAAGTGATATAAATTATGTGGTGTGTGAAGTGATATAAATAGATGCGGTGTGTGAAGTGATATAAATAGATGCGGTGTGTGAAGTGATATAAATATATGCGGTGTGTGAAGTGATATAAATAGATGCGATCTGTGTAGTGAAATAAATCATGTTTTATTGTTGTTTTGATTCCCCCAGAGACACGCCGTGACTGTAATGGAGGGTCTAGGAGCCGCCGTTGAAAGTTTGGATGACTCGGACTTTCTGAACAGTGTCTTAGTGTCCATAGGTCAAACACACATCAAGAGAAACGTCAAGCCTCAGATGTTGAGGGTATGTAGCTGGACATTTAGTTTTTCTAGCACTTTGTCTTTTATACATGGACGTTCGCTGTGTCATAGGATGTATATCATTGATATGTCACAAGATGTCTGAAATGTCACACGGTGTTTGATATGTGTTTGATGTAGCAAATGTGTGATATTTCACAAGATGTTTCATGTAGCAAATGTATTATATACCACAAGATGTCATATATGTCACAAGGTGTCTGAAATGTCACAAGATGTCTGAAATGTCACAAGATGTCTGAGATGTCACAAGATGTTTGATGATTCAAATTGTTTATATGTAACAAGATGTTTGATATGTCACTCTTTGTTTGATGGATATGACAGAAATATTATCCTCACAAAAGTTGTGTGTCATTCAAGATATTTCTTTTGTTAAAAAAAATGTTCTGCCCAAATCTTCTTTATTTTTAATTTAATGATTTTGAAAATGTAAATAAATGAAAAAAAAACAAGAAAAATATATAAACATGTATATACACTGAAAGTTAATGGTTGTAAGAATCTATAGGTTTAATCAAAATGCCTCAACTGTTGATTGCGCACAACGTAGCCGGCAATGAAGCTGACACTACCGGCTCATTATGATATCTATGAGGACATGAAGCCAGAGCTAATTAACCCATTACTGTCTGATAGAGAGCATGGCTTCCATTGATTTTGATAATTTATTTCTTTATATTTTTTTTTTGTAAATACATTTCTTGTATTGCGACTTTTAACGGTATTTTTATAATATATTGTTATTTCTGAAATCTTATAATGTATTTCTAGTTTCTGTTTCCTCATTATGAACACACTAATACACACACACACACACACATTTATATATTTGTGTGTGTGTGTGTCATAATGAGAAAAAAAAGAGCTGTGTCATAATGAGAAAAAAAAAGAACTGTAGATACAATGTAAGATTTCAAAAAGAGTTTTTTGAGGGCCTTTTTCAGAGACTTCTTGAGAAAATGTGGAAAGGTGTGTGTGTGGGGGGGGGTTATATTTAAAGTAACTGTTGGAATTATGTCAGCCCCAGATTAAGTAGCACCGCGATTTATTCTGTTACGGGGAGGAGGGGGGAAGGGTTGGAAAGTGGAGCCCTCCGCATTCACCTACCTTGCCTATCTAAAAAGAAGAGCTTTGTATGTGTATGTATGTGAACCACAGAAAGAATGCAATGTCACACTGCTGTATATTATTATTACTGGTGAACCCAGATTTCGATACATACGTATGACTTCTACCGTGTGGCAAGCTCTATATTGAATGGATTGGCAAGCTCTATATTGAATGGATTGGCAAGCTCTATATTGAATGGATTGGCAAGCTCTATATTGAATGGATTGGCAAGCTCTATATTGAATGGATTGGCAAGCTCTATATTGAATGGATTGGCAAGCTCTATATTGGATGGATTGGCAAGCTCTATATTGAATGGATTGGCAAGCTCTATATTGCATGGATTGGCAAGCTCTATATTGAATGGATTGGCAAGCTCTATATTGAGACATCTTTAATGCTGTCAATGTGTCTTTGTTTTCAGCATCGAGGTATTAAGATGCATATAGTTTTCTCCCATTCAAATCCCCACTATTTTATGTTACATCACAGCACTTCGCGACATGGCTGACATATGCCAGATTTTTATTTCCTTGATACACGTAAATTAATTAAAAATGTTCTACTATATATTTGGTGCCAACTGGCCTGTCCCAGATTTCTTGTAACACTTTCTTTCGGCCTAATATAATTTTTTTTTTATTTCCTTGCACGAAAAAAATCGTGTTTCAAAAGTAAGCTTTGAAACATTTATATTCATAAGTTTGTGATGGCATTGAGCGATGAAGTTGATTCATTATTCATGAGTCAGATTATCTGGTAAATCAAACAATGTAAAAAAAGCTTTAAATTCCTGAATCTTAACTAAATCTCCCCAAAAAGTAGATGAATGTCGAGGAAGTCTGAAAACAAAGATTTATCTTTTAATGAAAGGGTTGATCACATCATTATCAAGTTGGTCTCTTCTAACCAATCAAACACACTGAAATTCAGCCTCAAGGCAACAAGCTGTTGTTTTTGTGTAGTTTTTTTTTTTAGCGAGCCTAACCTATATATTTAGCTCATCATTGTGATGTGTCTTTTGAATGACAAGAGCCTCGTTCTCCCTAGCATCGGTCTCCTTCCCCTCAAGCCAAAGTACTTTCAGACACTCGTCCTCAACCACATGTATGAACCATGTTTTTTATGCTCACTCCACTAGTACAAATGTATAAACCATGTTTTTTATGCTGACTCTACTTGTACACATGTATAAACCATGTTTTTTATGCTGACTCCACTTGTACACATGTATAAACCATGTTTTTTTTTATGATGTTTCATCTTGTACACATTATGAACAAAGTTATTTTTATTTTACTGTTTTATGCTGGTACTACTTGTACACTTATAAAAAACATGATGGTATAAAGAAGAAATACAAATATCTCATAACTAAAGAAATAGGTCTACATTGACTCATCATCAAACTTTTCATCAGTTAATTTTTTTTTAAAGTAGTAACATTTTTATTGAAAAATGCCCCCTCCCAAACCCTTGACAATAGTCAACTAACCACACACGTGTATTACATTTAGATACAATATAGAATACAATATAGTAACTCTTCTAAATCTATTTATTTGTATAGTTGTCTCATCTGGTCCATCTCTTGTGAAGTTTCATTAATGGCTCAGAACCGCGAAAAGGGGGGGGGGCAACTTTTTCAACCCTGACGGCTGCAATGAACGTTCTATTCTAGTTAAGATGGGCCGCCAGACTGATTTTCATGTCTATATTTATGAAGAAATATATTAATAATTTCTGTTTTAACGTCTAACATTAAACACCCCTACTGCACTCACATGCACGCACACACACTACCTGAGTACATGTAAACCCAGAAAGATTTTTTTTTAAATAACACAATTATTGTATTTGATTTAAACATTACATTTAAGTAGTTTCATTCTCTTGTTTGTTCTCATGTCAGAATGTTTTCATGTATTTTTATGTCTTCACAATTTGATATCCATTTCACTATTAAATGGATGTTTTTGTTTTTTACTCTAAATTAAAAAAAAAAAAAAAAACACACGCTATGTTGACAATTCGATGACAGACAAGTAATTATAATATATCAACATGAGGGAAACGGACTCTTTACTTTGAGATGGATGCCAATTATTTTTCTATATATATTCGACAAATGACCACAGCATGTTAAATTTATAACTTCTTTTTAAATAACTTATGTTGGTAATATTGCGAAGAATTTACAAACATGTAATTTATGATTGGTGCATAGCAGAGCTGGAGAATAAAGTTAAATAGACATATATATATATATATATATATATATATACAGGCCCGTAGCCAGAGGGGGGCTAGGGGGGCTGAGCCCCCCCCCGTGCATGACCTGAGCCCCCCCCCGTGCATGATTTGAGTTTTTTGACAAAGTTTTAATAATAACGGCTATAAAACATCAATCATTTTGTTTAATAAATCAATAATAATGAAAACTTAAAAGTTTATATTTTGGTAATCATTCAGGCTATTTATATATATATACTTACATATATAGCTTATCTAATTTTTGGGCATAAAAGATTGAATCTTATTGAAGTTCACTTCTGGGTATTTTGGGCAGCATTGACATTTGGTGCTTCAACAGCCGTGTGTGAGAGCAGTTTCTCAACCCTCACACGAATGCTCACCCCATATCGCAGATCAATGTTACAAAAGCGTCTAAGCAATCTTTTCCTGCTTGCATTTGAAAAAGATTTAACAGACAATCTGAATGCTGAAGCATTTTTAGGTAAATTCAGTGCTAAACCCAGGCCCGTAGCCAGGTCAAAGTAAGCAGGGAGGCACCAAAACCCAGCAAGGGGGCACCTTTACTTTTTCTTTATTTTTTCCTCTTTTTCTTCTTTTTTTAAATGGAGGGGCACTCCACACCTTGCGTGGGGGGGGGGGGCACGATCCCACAGTGCCCCCTTGGCTACGGTCTGGCTAAACCACGAAGTTTGCAAATTTGAAACGTATAATACAAGTTCGCAACCAGTACCGACGAGTGGGGAGGGCAGGGGGGGGGCAATGCCCTAAGGCCAGGCGAGTTTTAGGGACCCGGACTGAGCTGGCCAATCAACTTTTTAAAATATTAATATCAGCACGGGGGCCCGAAATTTCTGTCGATGGGCCTGTTCGCTACCTTGTAAATGTTTTATACATGTATATTGATATCTTCTGAGGACAACTAGCAACTTAAATAAGTTAATAAAATAACATTGGCTTCTGACTTCATTTTTATTCATAGGTATAATAAAATAATAAAGTACAAACTCCGTGATTTCTGAGTGATGTTATTTAATTTGCAAATTTACTTTTTAGCAGAATTAATTTTATTTTAAATTGAATAATTGCGACTGTTGTTGTTGAAAGATCTGTTCTTTGTTTTCAATATTTTATAAGAACTATCACACAAATAGCTAAGCTTTAGTCGTGCATCTTTGTCGTTCTTCCCGGGTTGTACATTAAACAAACAGTATAATAATATAAATCAGGTATCTATTATGTAACAATTGTGTAGCAGAACTATTGATCAATATATTTATAACAGGAATCAGAAATTGCTCAGCCTCAATAAATTTTTATCATTAAAACTCTTTACTATTTAAATTATTTTTAACAAAACTGCAACATGCCATGCATTATTGAAACGTAGTTAAAATTATATATTTCTAATTAAAAGCTGAACAATCGGTACTAAAATGGTTCATTCCAGATACAGAACTGCAAAAAATTTCTCACTGAGATCCCCTCCCCAAACCCCTCCTCTCCGTTCGCAAGCTTTCGGCGCTTCGCGCCTCCATTTTCGCCCTCCCCCCCCCCGAGCATTTCTTCTACCCCACCAGGGGCGGATTTAGAGGGAAAGGCCATTTCCCCCCCCCCCCGTTATTGCAAGTTTAGGTAATACATCATTAAATTATCGAAATATTTTTTGTTCAGTTTTGCCCCCCCCCCCCCAGGGTCAATGTTTTGCCCCCCCCCCGTCAAAGTTGTCTAGATCCGCCCCGATCATTTCTTCGGCACCCCCCCCCCGAAAAAATTTCTTCGCCCCCCCCCCCGAGAATGTCTTCGGTCCCCCCCCCAATCCCATATTCCTAGCTACGGGCCTGTATATATATATATATATATATGAATGTATGCTTAAAAAACAATGACATATTATTTTACTTAGAAAATTGTCACATGCAAGACGGGAAGCTCTCAAATAAATTTAGAATGAGGAAAGCTGGCAGGTTAAAAAATGGGAATGAAATGTGCGCATGTTGCTGTATTTGTTCAAAACAAAAAATCTTTTTTTTTTATTTATATCTCTCGGTCTAAAAGAAAAATGTAAACATGTCTAAGCAGACTTTTTTTTTAAAAGGAGTCCCTGAAAGAATGAGATGTTTAACTCTTAGATCAAATAAACAGCTAATAGGTCGGTTTTTTGCAGTAGTCCCCTGTATTAATTCCCACCATAGTCGATGGAGGCACCAAAGGGGACATATAAAAGGTGGCTGGGACTAGCCGTGAGTTAAACCCGTAACCCGCAGCATGCAGGTCATGAGGAATACACAAGGAATATATCCGTCTCGCTACCAAAGCGCCACCAAGCATATTTGCATCTTTTTTTTTTTTGTTTTAAAACCACTGATGGACTAAGTTGAAGATTGCGATAGATTGATTGTTAAATGAAAAGAAATAGACCTCCCCCCTTTCGTCAAATGGATATTCTTCGTCTTTTATCACGCCAATCGTGTGTGTGTGTGTGTGTGTGCGTGCGTGCGTGCGTGTGTGTGTGTCTATGATTTAGTCTGACCTGTCACAAGTGATTGCAGGGATCTATAAATTCAAGTAATTGTTGTCGTTCTCTATAAACGGCATGCCATTAAAAGAACAGAGAAAAGATGCTTCATTAAAACCAGTGCTTTCTTTTTTTTTTTGTAAAAAAAATAGGTGCCGGTACTCAGTAAGGGATTGCCTAACTTTTAACTACCAGTTCGCACCTTGATGCAAGCTAAATCACAACTGCAAAGATATTATTTACAAATCATTCAATTTTAACATATTAGGCTAATAATAAAATAACTTTATAATAAACGTTAAAAAACAAGAAAAGTAATAATTTTTTCCTCACAAAAAAAGCACTGATTAAACTGTGGGCTTTACAAGTTCCATGATGTCAAGAAATAAAACGAACTTTTAATTTATTCAGAGATTAAATTTGTAAAGATGGATTGAAGATTTTTGAAATAAATCTGTGACATTGTTTTTAATCTGGATACTGATTTTTTTTTTAAATGTAATGTAATTGTTTAATTTTTTTTTAATCCTGGACTTTGTTTTGTTATATTATTAAACTCAATTATAGTCGTTTTCCTCATTTCTTTCACTCCTAGTGTTTTATTGTTTGTCAATCCTTGTAATTTAATTTGATTTAAATTGTAATAGTGACTTAATTAAATGTAGTCGCTAAAGATACTTTCATAATCGAATACAAGGACTAGTACATGTTACGAGTACGATTACAAGTACGAGTTTAAGTACAAGAATAATAAATGTGTCTTGAATCTATTATTTAAACTGGGGCCGTCTTAACGTATGTGTCCTTTTAGTCACTTGCCCGTTGTCCCCAAATACAGATGCCTCAATCTATGTGACCGCTTTTATTTAATTATTTTACATGATTGTCAAAGGACTCAAGGTAAATAGTTGTTTTATTCCCGGAAGGCCATTCACTTGTTAAAATGAAGGTCCATTGTACTTGTATATTTAGTCAAATAGTCAATCAATATAAGACCAATAAATCTTTCATTTTTGAACACAAGATAATGAAATCGTTAAGGAAACAGTTCGTGGTCGCCATGCGTGAACATAAATGTTACATTTTGATAACTTCCGGATTAGAACTCGACATAGCCTCCGGCAGACAATCATTTTTGTCGTTTAATAAGTTCTAACAAGATTGTGTCAATCAATAGTTCAAGTCAGTGGTCCCCTCTTTCTATAGGACGTAACCCCACAAGTGGCGGGAAAATGGTTTTCAGCAGGCTGGATGATTGTAAAAAAAAATAGCCTATATATATGTGTGTGTGTATTGTCAAATATAACCTATATGTATATATCTATGTGTGTGTCTGTGTGTGCTTGTGTGTATTTTTAAATATTTCACAAGGGAGCCTTTTTGTTTATTATGAGAGGGGATCGCTGATTAATCTGCTATTATGAAATGTCTAGAACCATTATTTTAATTAGATTTGCAAGCCAAATGTTTTTTTATGCAATTATCTTTTTTTTTCAGCGGCTGTGGCCGTCTTTGAACGAGGGATTCTCCAAGATGCTGGGTGAGAGGTACAACAAGGAGACCATGGACGCCTGGAGGCGACTGTACAACTACATCAGTTTCCAGATGAAAAAAGGCATGTCCGACCCTGATGGGAAACTGTTAGATGACGACGTCAACACGTGACCGGAAGCTGCACGTTAACGTCATCACCCACAGCGCCTAGCGTTTGTTAATTTATTCACACTGATGTGGCACAACACAGACGGATTAAACTTTTGGAGAATATGAAACATCAAGTCCAGTGTGGAAACTAAATTCTATTTATTGCAATTTTAATTCTTTTGGCAATCTAATGCATTTATTAATTTACTGAATGTATGTTGTTGTTTTAATTGTTGTTTTTTGTCTTTTTTTATTATAAGAATGTAATTTTATGATACTCTAATACCTCTTGCAATTGCGAAAATTTCATCAGAACGAACTTAATTTGCATATTTGAATCGCCTTTTTTCCCTCAAAATATTCTGTAAAATCAACAAAATCTTCAAAAGCTTTTCAGTGTAATATAAGTCAAATAAATTCAGTTCAAATGTTATTTTGGAGACTCATGGCGTGGGACGTTGCTGGACCACTGGACATACTATTTGAGACATGGACTACGATGTGCTCTTAAATTTAACAGATGGGCCGAACCAAGAGCAGTCGTATGGAGTTTGTATATTGATATGTTCATTCATTCATACATACATACATACATACATACATACAGTTCTTTTTTTCTGGCGGAACTCACCGGAACGGTGTTCCGGCACCTTTTTCCGTAGACTTTTGTTTATTGCACTGTTTTCAACGTTACTTTTATATGACACCACGGCGTTCCGGTACCTTTTTTTTAGAAAAATAGCACTGTATACATACATACATATATACATACATGCATACATACAATACATATATATATATATATATATATACTCACAATACATATATATATATATATATATATATAGATAGATAGATAGATAGATAGATAGATAGATAGATAGATAGATAGATAGATAGATAGATAGATAGATAGATAGATAGATAGATAGATAGATAGATAGATAGATAGATAGATAGATAGATAGATAGATAGATAGATAGATAGATAGATAGATAGATAGATAGATAGATAGATAGATAGATAGATAGATAGATAGATAGATAGATAGATAGATAGATAGATAGATAGATAGATAGATAGATAGATAGATAGATAGATAGATAGATAGATAGATAGATAGATAGATAGATAGATAGATAGATAGATAGATAGATAGATAGATAGATAGATAGATAGATAGATAGATAGATAGATAGATATTAAATTGTCATTGATGTAAAGAAGATAGAGGAACTGAGCGCGGGCAAAATCAAACAGCCTTACTTGGCCCGCGAGCCGTAAGTTGCCAATGTCTGGCCTAGGGCTAATGTTATGTATCAAGGCGAAAGTGTAAGCTATATATGTCCCCTGCGCGAAGCCACCATAGGGACTAGCTAATCTAACCGCCAAACCAAATGGAGGAGGGTTAAAGACATTTTGAAAGTCGGGGGTGTGGGAGAGGGGGGGGGCAGAGTAACTTTGCTATCGTCTTAACATTCCTTATTGTGTAAAGCTAAAGGCTAGATAGGTCATAAAAATTTTGGAAGGTATTTAGTTGAAGAAATAAGCATTGATTATCATTTTAATGGCTGCAAATCATTCAACTCTTTCGCGACGTAATCTGGAACATAACTTCGCAAATGTACGAGGTATTACAGTATACGGTTGTGGCAGTAATAATATTTATGTTACAATAGACTTGTATTTGCACAATTGTTTTCTGTCTTACTTTACAAATACACTGGATATTTCGTACCACAGATTAGCTATTAAATATCTTATCTTTGTTTTGTACTGACGTTGTACAATACAATAGTTTTGTACTTATTGCACAATTTCATTGATATTGTAAGCACTTTAAACAATTATTTCTTGATCTGTCATATGTTACTATCGGAACATCTTTTTATTGGATATATTCCATCTCGAAAATTTACATTTTTTTGAAAAACAAACAAAAAAAAAAAACTGATTTGGTATATAAATGTTGCCAACTAAGCCTTTTTTTTTCTTAACATCATTCTGTGTTTCCTATGTGAGTAAGATTGTTGGGATTGTTGTAGGTTTGTTGATTTTTCGTAGATTTGAAATGAAAAAAGTGTGTGTGTGGGGGGTGGAGAGAGAGAGAGGGTAATACGGGGCAAAGGTGGGTGTATAATGCGGAGCCTTGAGTCGTTAGGGCAGGCTATAAGGCACAAATATTTTATAGCTGGGGCCCCCCATTAGCGCGGGGCCTGGGACATTTGCCCTAATCGCCACCCCATCAAGCCGCAACTGCCATGCGTTCATTTGGTATAATTCTTGGGAATGTTTCTAAATAAACTGAATTGATAAGTGTCAGGGAACATGACAAATAAATATACAGTAGATTCCGCTTAATTGGGACACATCGGGACCGAGGCTTTTTGTCCCAATTAAGCGGCTGTCCCAATTAAACATAGAAATTTACTATTGGTTTCTTGGTTTGGTTACTTTTTGAAATTTGTCCCAAATAAGCGGCTGTCCCAATTAAGCGGTGTCCCAATTAAGCGGGATCCACTGTACATGATATTGAAGATGGAAACGTGCACATTATGTTTTCATTTTTTTTAACCTAATTCATATGTGACGAAACAATATTTGGGAGCCATGGCAAATTTACATGTTGGAGCCCTAGGCTAAGGTACATTTGCCAGCACTTTGCAATTTTTAGGACCGTGATAATATTTGACAACTGTTGCCAGTGGCATGGCGAGGGGTGGGCAGCGGAGGAGGGCATCATGTCCCGGGCGCTACTCACAAAGGGGTGCAAAATGGTATATTTTACATATAATTTTTATATGGTTTTCGAATGGGAAGGGGGGGCGCTAAAAAGGTATTGTGCCGCGTGCGCGAGTTAAGCCCGCTACGCCACTGACTGTAGCCTCTTATCATCATCCAAATATTAACTCTTTATAGCCCGGGTGTCCTCTGACTAGCGGCCTGACTATTGGGAAAAGTTGGCCGCCAGAGTTGAAAACCCGCCCAATCGATGTCTATGTTTTAGGTTAAAGGCAATACAAAAAAACCACATATCACAACAAGGGGAGCCCTCTTAAAGGTAGTGGACCTCTTAGAATTGGGGGGTCCACGTCAGTCGTCTGTTCTGCAGAACTATAAGTGTTCTGCTATAGATTCAATTAGATATGTACGCTTGTCTACAGCGCTCACCAACCGTTTTTTCAGCTGTTGTTGCCCCTTTGTCATTTGATTATATTTTTCCTCTTGAATAGTTACCGTAGTTAGTCGCGGTTTAATAACTAGCGTTCGCTCCCTGAAGTCTGCAATATAGCACCCTCCTGAATAAATAACATCTGCATCATACTTTAAATTAAAACTAGGACCTATAATGCAGAATTATACTTTAAAATCATACTAAAACTGTTTCAGTTGTATTTTATGTGTTTATTATTTTCTCTTTTTTTCCATTTATTGTGTTTGTTATATATTTATTTATTTGGTATTTCTGTTTAGATGTAGGATTCTTTGAATATTTTTATTTCTCAAAGGAAAATTTTGTATTGTTTAGTTTGAAATAGCACCAAATGAAGTGACATGACTACGTTTGCCCTGAAATTGGATAGTACTGAAAATTGTTCCATAATAAATAAGGCTGTGAATTGTGACTTTTTTTTTTAGACTTGTCTCTTTTGTCGTCTGAGTTTTATTTCAAACATTTATTTAAAAAAAAAAACATTATGTCTTAAGCAAAATATATCCCAATGTTAAATACGCCAATTTATGTACACAAATGTGAGCAGCGGGAGATTTTTCAATCAAAACTATGTCATATCTAACAAAACTATGTCATATCTAACAAAACTATGTCATATCTAACAAAACTATGTCATATCTAACAAAATTATGTCACATCTAACAAAACTATGTCATATCTAACAAAACTATGTCGAATGAAATTAAATTATTAATATCATTTATATTATCACATAATCAGAGTTGCATCCTCCAACAACAATATAATAATAGATTTAGAACGATTATTTCAATTGTTGCCAAGGATCCCATTAAGTTGTGCGCATGTGCGTTCCAGTGGCGTAGCGAGCTTAACTTGCGCCCGGGCACAATACCTTTTTAGCGCCTCCCCCCCCCTTCAAAAATCATTTAATATTATATGTAAAATATACCATTTGGCGCCCCTTTATGAGTAGCGCCGGGGGCATGATGACCCCCTTGCCCCCTCACTACGCCACTTGTGCGCGCGCACATACATTAAAATAGAGCACACAACTACTTAGTTGGGTTATATACCGCTATGTTGGACGTAGCACTTCAAAAGTCGCACACAACTAATATCTTTTACCGCACACAGCCTGCGGAATTTTACAGGGAACATTGTCTTCTAATAAATGAAAGCTGTATGGAGGAGGATTGTAGTCTTTTAAACTTGTGAAACCCTAATAAAAATGGCGTCTTTTCACAATCAGATGCAAACATGTACTGGGCTATGACAATTCAAGTGGTTCTAAAATTGAGACAAAAGTTGCGAGTGGATTTATCAATAATATATATAATTCCTATAATTTACTTCAGCATTTCTTCTATCTTTTTTATCTTGACTTGTGTGTTGCAAAAAAACCGAACAAGTTTCATAGTGGGGTGCGAATTGAAAAAATGGGAGGACCTCCGGTTTATTGTATCAACAGCGTTGGATGTTACTATCATATTTTTTTATGAATAAAGGTGGAGGGGGGAGGTTAAGCATGATAAAATGTGACAAGAGGGGAGGGGGAAGTAAAACATCAAGAAAAGAAGCCTTACGTAATGAGTGAATGGCCTCTATGTATCTACTGTACGTGTCACATGTAACGTTGACCAAAAGATTGACACAGACGCCTTATTCTGTTTTGTTCACCCTCACGGCCCCGGGGGTAACTCGTGACCCGGGGTACGCCCAGAGGACAATGTACCCCAACTTGGCACTGGAAAATGAGTTTCTGTCATGACAACGATGTTTCGTTGTTTCATAACCTCTCCCCACCCCCTCCTCAAAGTCAATACAGTTTTGACTCATATTTAAAACGGAAACCCTCTCTTACCCCACCCCCACCCTTTGCAATGCAGTTTTTAATTAAATGTCAATTTGATTGTAAATGCTAGCTATGCTTTTATTGATTTGTTTTTCTTCAGTTTCAATTCATCGGATTTCAGATGATTATTTTTTTTTTATACTGTCATTCAATTAGACGTTGTTTTTGTTTGTTTGTTTTTTTCTTTCTAATTTTTATAAAACCTCCATCATCTGACAATCTTACGGAACAGTAGCCACTTCTCATGTACTGCTTTTAATATTAACCGTACATGGAAGATATTTTTAGTTTTTTTTTTATATACAAACTAATCTGAGCAGAGCATTTTATTTCTCCAGCGTAACAGATGGGATAAATCTGTGTTTCTCTGTCCGTTGATTGAATGAACTGGACCTGACTTTTATGACCACAATTTACTTCTAGCCATCATGAATTATTAAAATAATATTTTTTTTTCTTAATCATCATTAAAGATAACGAATCAATGTTTTAATTTAAAACGTTTTATTATTCTATATATTCTACATTCTTACCTCCAGATAAAATAAGCTCTTTATATGTCTAGTGACCTCCATCATTATAATTTATCTGTCCAATCAGAATCACTCGTATACACAGACGATGTCAGCGACCACCTAGGGCCAATGTTTTGATTTTTTTTTTAACTTAATGATTATGCTGCTTTAGATTTATTCAGGTACCTGAACACTTGACAATGGAGCATTGAAGTTTAGTAGCCCACCGCAAGAGAAGGAAGATACGCCACTGCTGGGCACTGCTGCTAGTTATACCACCGTGGCCGGCCATTAGCTAAAAACGTTATATATATATATATATATATATATATATATATATTGAAGATATTTGGATGTTACATAATTAAATTGGCGCTAACATTTATTTTAATGTTACTCCCAGAAAAATGTAACAAACAGAAGTACTGTATATCACACATTAGTCTGATTGCCATGGGATGTGATGCCGAATAACATACCAAGGGAAAGAAGTCAAAGCATCGAAATGATTACCTACCTTGAACTATTTACTTTTTGACTGGCATGATAAATAATTGTCAAATGTTGTCACTGTAGAATTTTCGTTTCGTTCACTACAAAAATGTGTTGATGTTTTGTTTCATGTATGAGTAATATCCCACCTAAACTGTAGCATATGTCCGGAGAAAACATGTTGCAACATTTAATACTTAATGGTCATCACAAGTCTCAGTAAAATTATTTAAAACTGTTTCACTAAAGTTCAACTGGAATCAAATATTTAAACAGTTTGGTCTAATTTTTTTTTATACAAATGTGGATCAAATTTGTAAAATTTTAATTTGACTGAAGATTCTTTGCAGAGAAAACCATTTAATTACATTGGATTTTGGGTTGTTTTTTTTTTTGGTAGTTAAACAAATAAAACGAAATACATAACATATAACATCAGCACTTTTTACGTGCAAGGTATGAGACTGACAGTCTACACAACATAACAAAGTCTATTGTATTTCAGCGTATGAGACTGACCAACATAACAAAGTCTATTGTATTTAAGTGTATGAGACTGACAGTATACACAATATAACAAAGTCTATTGTATTTCAGCTATTTAATAGCACTTGAAAAAAACAACAACAAACAGTTTTATGCTGCACAGATAATAAATTGCAAAGGAAAAAAAAAGTGCAAGAGAGTCACTAACAGTAAGAGTGAATTCAGTTTACTAAAATGTTTGTATTGTTTGCCTTACAATTACAGGTGAATTCTTAGAAACTCACAAGTTGGGCATAAGATTTTTTTTGACTAAAAAAATCCACCATTTTAAGGTAGCTCTGTAATAAAATTCAATCCCAGAAAGTGTTACAATTATTAAATTATGCATTTATAAAAAAAACGCATTATAAAAACGTTTTTTTTTTTTAAAAATGTCAAAATTCTTCGTTTGTGCATTTTTCAAAGTCAACAGGGGAGACTATTGTCAACATATTATAGTGATAACCCCCCCAGAGGAGAGTGAATTAACAAAGAACTAGTTTGAAAATTGCTTTGCAAATAAATGAATACATGCCAGTATTTTATGTTGATATTCGCTCTGTCTACTTCCGGGGGGGGGGGGGTAAATGTAAGGATACAACTGAATATCTAAAGCATAACACATTTCAATCAGCTGTGCCCAACACAATTCTGCTCCCATCCCTTGTTTTTGACAACCCCCTTTTTTATGCCTAGTGTCTTCCCTTCTGATTTTATCTGAATACCCATAGCCAATGTAACCACAATTGTTTTTAAAGTAAGCCATCCTACTTCAAATAGTTATTTCCAGCCTATAAAACATATTATCAAATATTCAAATAACATGCGCAATTCACTGGTCAAAGCTGCAATTTCAAAGTTTATAGAGCCACAGGTGAAATGGCAAAAGAGCACGATAATGTGATATATATATATATTTTTAAAAAGTCAAATTACTGTAAAATAACTGAGTATAAAAACATTCTCGCTCAAATTATAAATCAAATTTCAATAGCTATCAGAAAATTTGCTTCATTAAAACTATAGAAGCATCAATACATAAAACATTTTTTTAAAGTTAATGAAACAAAACAAAAATGCTTTGTGAAAAAAAGAAAATAATTAGTAAAGGCTACAATACAATATAAATTAAATTATAAATGAATAAAGAAAGTTGCATGTATAAAAAAGTACTATAAAATAAAAATTCTTTACAAAAAATATATCACAGCAAGCCAACAAAAAGCAGAAACTATAAGTAATTGTATACGTGGTGTTCACTAAAGTTAAAAAAAAATTGTATTCACTCCTCACACTCTTAAGTTTTGAAAAAAAAAAAAAGAAATATTTGCAAGGCATAGAAAATATACATTGTCAACAACATTAGAACTGTTTTATTTTAAATTAATAAACATGAACTCAAACATTACTTTTGAATAAGGCTTGCAGTACCAAGCATAGTTCATCAAGTTTCAAAATCATAAGTTTAACACTTAAAAGACTTAGGCCACTAACATTTTCCATTTATAAAGCCAGAAATAGATTTTATTCCAGTCATACATAATATGTACGTCTAGCATTCTGATACCTTTTATGAAATATTACAGAGCCAGACAATTTCTCCAGCTCATAAATTGTTTTTGTTCCATGATATTTGTACAAATGTACAACAAAATACAAATTAATAATAGATGCTTTTGTCTAGAAAAAAAATGAAATAAGTACACAAAAAAATTTTCTAAAAAAAAAAAAGTATTTGTACATCAATGTATTCAAATTACCTAAAAAGAAAATCTCAAAGTTTAAAAAAAAATGTTAAATAAATATTTAAAGGCATATTAATATACATATATCACTAGGCCACAGTACAAAATAAATATTCAAAAAATGTAAAATTATTCTGCATCACTTTATCTACATTTCTAACAACCAATAAATAAAGCTACAAAGAGTTTAAACTAAAGAAGAAGAAGAAGAAAGCAAACATTTTATTGCAAGACAAGAATGAAGAATAAATGGATGGGTGTAAAATTGGGAGTAGCTAGCTATACAGACAATGCAGAAACAAAATCTGAAAAATAAATGATACATAAATATTTTTAATACTACGATAGCATCAATTATATTAGTTTTATTTGAAAAAATGATCATACACTAAACTAGAATTCCTTTGCATTATATGAACTAAAACCCTAAAAGAGTGTAAAATGTAGGTTAATGAGTAACATAAATAATGTCAATTGACAGAATTACAATAAATTCAAAACTAAATACTTCCAAAAATATCTAAACAGTTTTCAGTGTAAAATTTTGGAGACTTTTAGTTTAACAATTTAAAAATTATAATTTTAAGTTAACATAAAAGTTGTCATTTAGTTTTCATTTTAGGTATAATTGAACAAAAAACTGCTTACTCAAATGTTTAAATATATTTTTACCAAGGAAAATGCGCAATAATTCTGCACTGTATTAAAAGAGAGGTTAAAAGAGAATATTTAATAGCATATTTTTTATTACTATCTATAAATTATGATTTCTGTGTCATAAAAGAAACACATTCATGAAGATGTGAAATTGACTCGGAATGTCAGTGAAGAAATGGAATCTTCTATTAAATCCGGAAAATATCATTCATAGTATTTTCACAACAATCTAATTATTTCAGCACTTTATATAATTTTTGTTCAAAAAAAAGTTTTAAAATGACTTATTAAATAAATGAATTGAAAATGGTTCGACTAGGAATGTTATTGCCTATCTATCCTGCATGATATTTTTTAATTAGTATGCTTACATCAAATATATAAAATCTATATTTATTTTAATAGCCCATTTGTTCATCAATATTCATTTTTTAGCATTCTGCTTTTATTATTTTCTGCACTGAAAAGTATGATAATTCTAGCTAAATCATTTTTATAATAGGTCATTGATTGGAAAATTAGAGGCAGTTTTCTTCAAGTATGTATTCATTCAATTTTATTTTTGTTACATAAATAGAAGTTAAAGCTATAAAAAAATATTTTTTAAAACTTCATTTAGCTTTAACTGAAGCTCAAGTAATAAAAATATAGATTTCATTTGAAACTGTGTTTCAATAATCTTATAAAAAATACCTACAAAAAAAACAAAAAATTAACAAATATTTTTGTTCTTTTTATGGCTTTGTACACTAGATGCATTTTCAAATTTTAAAAAATCATAGCTTAAAAGGGGATTTGAGAAAAAAAAAACATATATCATTTTTTTCATTATGGTATAAAAATGCATAGCTTAGAAATAATGATCTTGTTTTATAATGAAAGAATGCCGAAATTCACATTAACATATTGATATTTTATTTTCAATCTGTCATTACTTAATAATTAACTAAAATGTGATAACAAATAAAATGGAAAAATAAGAAAATAATTTTGGAAAAAATAAATTTAAATTTACAATTTTATTTAACCGTCAAACTTTCTTTTATTTGTAAATATTTTGTATAACAAATATATAAGGATCTCACACATAGTAAAAAAAAAATTAATTTCACAACGCAAACAAACCAATAAAAATGTTGATTAAATTGCAAATTTAGAAAGTATCTTCTCTTTTAAAATTAATGACAGAAAAATTTTAGAAATAATTAACACAATGTTAATAATAATAATCACAATGCTAAATATCACTCAATTAAAATTTTTAAACAAACCAAATATTGACAATTAGGTAAATTTTCTCAATGTATAGTCTAACATTGAATTAAAATACTGGAAGTATGGCTATTTTAGTTTAGATTAAACATTTTTTTAAAAGTTGCTTTTTTATTTCATACTATTTAGTAGGTATGAGATACCTGCAAATTGGCTTGGTGCTCTATCGATTAAGTATCAACTTCAGGTCGAAATACCTGAGACAGTTTTCTAGTATACAGCTTAGCAGCTACAGAAGCATAGCTGCGTATATCACACAAGTCAGACTCAACCTGTTCCCACCTCTTCCTGCTAAGATCCAGTCGACACACAACATTGTAGCGGTAAATTCTAAAAGGTGATCGCTGATATTCTGAAGTCCCCATGGCATAGACGCACCCATTAACATGCATGAGGCCTACATTGTACATCTCCTCTGTCAGCTCTGGGCCTTGTCTCCACTGGTTGGCCTCTACATTGTAAATCTCACAGGATCTCAAGGCATCACGTCGAATAGTATTAGTGGAATGGGAATAGATCTGGCCACCCGCTACGAAAATTTCATTGTCTATGACACAGGCACCAAAGTTAAATCTCGGAGTCGGCATACCAGCTAAAGATGTCCACTCATTCTTGCGTGGGTCGAACTTCATCACTATGTTGTGGGCCCCAACACCTGTCCTTCCTCCTAATAAGTATATCTCTCCACGAAAAACAACAGAACTTAAGTCAACAAGTGTGGTAGGCATCATACCTACATAGTTCCATTGGTTTTTCTCTATATCATAGCACTCCACAATCTCTGTCGGGTGTTGGTTTAATGTCAGACCTCCAAAGCTATATATCTTATTATCCACCGAAGCTAATGTAAAATTAGATTTTGGAAATAACATTGGTGATTTAGCTAACCACTTGTTGTGATCATTATCATAAAAATATACTGCCTTCCTCACTGACTCCTCTTCTTCAAAGTCATCAAACGAAACAGAATCCTCATCAGAAGGAGACTCACCATAGTTGGTGTGATATATGTAATTTCCTCCGGCTGCATAAATAGAATTGTCCTCTGTTACAATCACAGCCGGATCCTCCACACAATAGTACCTTGCACGCTCCTCACATTCAGGGAATGTTGCCATGAAAAAAGCTTCACGGGTCAAAGGATTATAACAGTTTATAGCAGAAGGTTTATTCTGATCAATGCCACCCACCAACAGAATACAGTGCTCCGGCTGGATCATTCCAGAACGTAAAGGGAATGGGTCTTTTGTGTTACTTGCACTGTAGACTTTTTCAGGGTTTTCTATAAACATGCGAATATTGCGAATCAGTACCCGTCCTTTCTCAGTCTCAAGAAGCATTGCATTCTGATAAACAATATCTGAAAGAAATTTAACACTTATAAGGGGAAATCTAAGATGCAGCATGAGTTCCCCAAGATGCTGCCTTCGATTTTTTAAATCATGACTGACCCATGTGACAATAGATTCATACACAGTTTCCTCTTTTTCAACATTCAATTCATCTGACGACACAATGTCAACAACTTTGTCTAGGGGCAACTCTAAAAATTCCTCAGTTTTACAGACAGATGTGAAATTTTTCTCTATGAATTCTTTGGCTTTAGTAAACAGCTCTTCACAGTTATGCACAGAAGCAAAACACTGGATGCCCACACAGTTGGCTTCATCCAGCTGAGATTCCATGAACTTTGCACAAGCTTTCTGCACAGCAGACATCTGGAGTAGAGATGCAGTTGACAGTAGACTCTGAGCATTGGCTGATGTTATCTCTAGTTTCCCTGAATATGCAAAACCAATTAGTAAACGAACTGCATCAGGATCTGTCTCTCTCAACCAAACCTATGTTTTAAAAAGAATTAAAAATATGTAAGTAAAAAAAATTATTTTGGTTTATATACTGTACGAGATTAAGCAATATTATTATCAATAGCAAAATAAGTGAGAAAGCCAGCTTTACTTCTAAAACTTAGCTAGCTATAACTGTTAAAGTATCGGTGGCTTAGTCTTTATCTTAAGTTAAGAATTAATTGCAATATTTTAGGCAATTTTAATTGCGCACCTTCCACCCTTTAGGGTGGAAAAGGGTAAGAGGGACGCCATCACTAGTACATTTTTATAGGATGGTGCAATTTTGAACAAAGCAATACAAATTTAAGATGTCTTGAGACACGAAACATTCTATTTGAATTTGTTAGTGGTGAAATACTAGGTCAAAAGCCACATAACAAAGATCCTTGGAATGTATTAGTCTTCTCAAAATTGAAGATTCTGCAGTCACATAACATTTGATGAAAAATATTTCAAATATAAAAAATATCAAGCTTCTTCTTTTAACGGCTAATTTATGCATTAAATTATTTCAAACATTTAAAAAAATAAAAATAGCTTTATAATAAATTTAAGCTCTCAAACCTCTTGCTGCCGTGATTCATGAAGGTCAGAGGTAAACATAGCCTTAAAGTAAGGACTTGCTGCTGCCAGCACAGCCTTATGACATGGGATGCGTCGATTCTGTATGCACATTGTCACATCTACTAGAAGGCCTTCTTCAAACATAGACTTTAATGCTTCAAGAAGTTCTGTCTGGTGTTCTTCACACTCAAGTGTTGTACGCTCCATCCTTATACAGTAATTTGTTCATTAAGATCTTCTGTAGTTAATTAATGATATCGTCATTGTAATCAATGAGAAGGATTACTAAACTGTCCAGTTTATCTGAAAAAATATGTTCCAAATAACAATGCTAAGGTTAGATAAAAAAAAGCGAACTTAAAATTATTTATTAAAAAAAACTAGTTTTTTTTATCAAGGGAAAAGAACAAATTTAATGTTCATCAAATGCTTCATTTGAAGAATTGGACCAATAGAACATATACTATTAAATTAAAACATTTTTTTAAATTCTAAAAGTCATTTTATCTACTTTAAAAAACCCCTTCAAATTGAGAGATGTAATCAATTTTGAAATACTTTTAAGCTGTTTCATATATTTTATAAATGATTTTGCTTTTGCTATTAACTCTTTCAGCATTTAATTATTTTACTTTCTAAACAGTGTTTTTTTTAACCCTTGATTTTATTTAAAACACTATTATTAGTCTTAGTAAATTTGTTAAATGACGATTAATTTTTATCTAATCCCAAATTATTAAACATCAAATGAAAGTGAATTGAAATAGTTGAGATGATGAGGGTCTACAAAAGGTTAATTCTGTACAGTTGTGTTTAATTTCACTTTCAGATATCAAATTATCTAAAATTATTTCAATCTTAAATTTTCTGTGTTGTATTCATTCATCAATTTAAATAATAAGCTAGCTCGTTTTATTGTATCATTGTTAATGTTAATGATTTAGTTGGTGGCAATATCAGCTGGTTGTAAGCTTAATAAAAAAGTGAAATATCTGTATTAATAAAAACAAAAGTAGCAAAAAACAGAAGTTTTGATAAAGCTGAATGATTGGTTTGCACCATAAAATAACTAGTTTGATGGATTATTAATTAATTTCATTATTATAATTCTTGGTCAATGACAATAGGGAAAATTGAATCATTGCGCTAAAAATATTTAATTAATAATATAATAAATCATTTTTTACATGCATATATTTGGGAGACAAGTGATAATACTACATTTGTACTATAGTATCAGTAAATCATAATTTGGCCCTTACTTTAACCAAAGTATGCACTTCATTTTCAAAATAAAATAAAATATTCCCTTCTCTGTAAAACGGTTATTTGACCAAAAAAACTAATATTGAGTAATACATGATATGCGTTTGTAACATTAACATATATATATATATATATATATATATCGGAGTGGCTACGGTTCGGTCCGACCGAAGCCATATTTATATATATATATATATATACATTATGTAAAATATGTTGTTTTAAGTAATAGTAATAGGCTATAGTCATACTGTGGTGCATACTATAGCATAATTTGGAAAAGTTAATGCTATGACATAGCCTATGTTAGTATGTAGACAATTTATTTAGTTCCCCTTTAAAAAATTCATTATTATAATTTATAATATGAAAATCAAAAGATGAAAAAAAAACAATCAAATATATGAGATCAGCTTAAGCATACAGACAAATTATAACATTACACTGCCACAACACATTGTCATAGCTAGTGCATTTTCTTGTACAATTTTCATTGAAACTAATGAAACGCAAATAAATTCATAATTCGTGATATTAACCTGATCATTTTTTTCAATATTAGCCATTGTTGCTGGAAATTAAGTTGTTCATACCTGCTGCTTTACCCATGTTGCTTTCTGTAATCAGATGCATCAGATTAAATGTATGAGTCATCAAAGTTTCCTACATTTGGCATCTTTTATAGTATTCCCCCTTTATTTTTTTTCCTATGGTAAGCTTTGCTGAACAACCACTACTTCCGGTAAACCAAAGGAGACCACTAAATAAATGTTTGCAATTGGTGCTCCCCCTTAGATTATAAGTGCGCGATTTTAACAACGCAGTGGCTACGGTTCGGTCCGACCGAACGCGTATTTTTTTTTTTCGGGTACCAGCCTTACTTATTATTGCATAGCGGCCGAGTCGCTGCACTGAACTATATAACAACATAATTTTTTTTTTTCAGAATTTTTTTTTTCAGGATTAGGGTTAGGGATAGGGTTAGGGATAGGGTTAGAGATAGGGTTAGGGATAGGGTTAGGGTGTGGAGCAATATTATCTATGGCTGGTACCCTAAGTAAAAAAAATACGGGTTCGGTCGGACCGAACCGTAGCCACTGCCTTTTAACAATGTCAGGCTCCTGCCCTTTCTCAAAGGCTTTGATTTAGAAGTTAGAAGCACAACGGCAAAGGCAAAGTGGTACAAATTTAAAAAATGAAAAATTAGTCGAGGTGTTAGTGGCTGTAACATAAGCACACATATTTTTTATGTCAATGAGTTGCACAGAGCCATAGTTACATGTGCAGTGCCTTAGCGAGCTTAACTCGCACCCAGGCACGCCGAGAAGGGAGGGGGTCGAGGGGGGTCATTGCCAGGGGGACCGCATCTGTATTGGGGCCCGGCCGCCCCGTCCATGTCAATTTTTTCACGACTCATTGTTTATTCAATTAAGGGGCCCGCAATGATGTCCTGCCCTGGGGACCTTGTTGGCTCTCGGCGCCCCTGCTAGCACCCGAGGCACAATATATTTTTAGCCCCCCACCCCATTCGAAAACCATATAATATTATATGTAAAATATTACATTTGGCGTCCCTTTGTTACATGTACTTAGATAAGTTGGCGGTATTTAGGTATGGCGGTTTTACGTAAGCTTCTTTTTAAGTTATGAGCTTGTGACGGTTTTTTTTTTTGTTTAAGACTATCTGGCAAGTTGACTTAAAGTAAACAAACAGCTGGTCTGGGCCTGAAAATGTATTTGATCAAAGTTCATTCTTTATAATTCGATAATGTAATTTATATATTTTTGAATTGTGTTCCCCTAAGAAAGATATTACACAAAATCGGTTCATGAATATTGATAGAAAGTTAAAAAAGACATCTCTTCTAAACTTTCTTGAGCTGCAAAGAAATTAAGAATTGAATACAATACATTCACTGCATTCTGAAGTCTGAGAAGTGATTCTGGTGTACATTGTCAATGACATTTTTTTAAGGCACTTGTTACTCGACCCGAACCTCGGGTCGACTACTAGCATATGTACGGTCGACCACAAGTTATTTTTTTTTTCTGTTTCCGGGGATTTTCGCGCAAATTGATATCTATCTCTATCCCTAATCCTGAAAAAAAAAATTTATATATGTCTGTTCCTTATACCCTAATATAATTTATATATGTCATTTCCTTATACCCTAATTTAATGGTCACTTCGGGTCTTCTAACAAGTGCGTTTTTTTAATCATAATTTTATGGGCATGTGTGTATTAGTATTGAGTATAGGATAGCCCGATCGTATTCTCATCACTGGAGAATTTTCGATTATTACTATTGTTTACGTTTGACGATTTTAAAACTAAGTGACTACGGGAGTTTACGTTTGATGATTTTAAACCTAAGTGACTACGGGACCAAGGAACGGGACTCCGTATTTTTTTTTCGGGGTCCAGGGATAGATGCGCATGCGATTTTTTGTTGTTAGGGTTAGGATTGGGTTAGGGTGAGGAGCAATATCTATAGCTGGACCCCGAAAAAAAAATCGGAGTCCAGCTATCGCACATACGCACATCACAGCCATAAAAAAATTAAGTCTGTCTAGAGCGCATGTGCATCTATCCCTGGACCCTGGTCCTTGGTCCCGTAACCACTGCGATTTTAAAATGCTGTTGTAATAAAATAACATAAGTTAAAGAACAAAAATTTTAAATGTTCGCTAAAGCAGTATCTATATCCCCAGTAACCCTTTAAAATTGTGTCCCTAACACTTGATAAATCTTCTCCGCCTGGAACGTGTTTATTTTTATTTTCAGGATCTGTCTAAGACTAAGAGTAAAAAAGGAAAATATGTGCACGGCAATTTTTTTTTTTTAGGTCTGTACAAACCTAATAAAGTTAGGACGAAACAATTTCATTCAAATTACAAAAGTTAAAATAAAAACAACAATAATTTGAATGATAGTATTGATAGTATGTTATTGTTACTTTTTAAAAGCAAAATGGTGGCTCTCTATTTGAGTATTTTAGCAAAATTAGTATGTATTACAAAGAAATATTCGAAAGTAAAGTTAAAAAATTGATAAAATAGTGAATTTAACTTCATTTTATATATTTCTCATCTTTAAAATCAGTTATTTGGACAATTTGGTTAAGAACAAACAAAAAAGTGTGCTTAGTCTACTTTTAGGCTACTATATAGTGTGACTGACTATAAATATAACTTATAACTACAAACAGTATGAGTGTTTATATAGCTCTGCTTATATTAATATGAGATTTTTTGTCTTTACTTATATTGTAATTGCAAGTGTTTAACTTATAAGACTATAAGATAAATGCTTTGACTACTTTTTTATATTATTTTTTTTAAAAAAAGCAAAAAATAATTTTTGCATTATATTTATAATCATAAGCCAAGCTACACCTTTAGGATGGCTTCTTACTCGTTCTTTAGTTAGTCAATTACTAACAAAAATAGCTGCATCAGCTTTTATATTGATAACTATATTAAACATGCAAGGAAAATTAAATTCACAAGAACCATTTCAGAAGTCATTTATAAGTTTCTTTTTTTTATACTTGGTAGTTTTTATTAATTTGCTGTAAGTAATTATAATTAATACAAATTCTTTTACACCATGATTCTATCATACTCTTTTTCCATCTAAGCTTAGAAATTCATTGAACAACAGCAAAAATTGTTGGTGTTGTTACTGAATGTGTTCATAATATACCTCTGAATAATTTACAATAGTAAAAAGCATTGCAGTTAAATTTTTAACTTTTTTAATCATTTAACAATTTTTTCACAGCCATTTTTCTTCAAAGGTTATATCAAAAATATAATTGTTTTGCCATAAAGTGAAAGATAATCATTTTGGCTTAGCACGTCAATTCAGCGCTATATTTTTTTAAAAGAAAATGTTAAAACTATGAACATATTCTGCAATTAAATAATTTAATATAAAAATTTTTTTTATTAAATTGAAATTAAAAATCAAAAGTTGAAAAACAACAAGTTCTATGCATTTAATGTGAAAACAGCAGAAGAAAATAAAACTAATTCTGTTACACCTCTCATTCATTGTTATTTTTTGCACACAGAGAATCAATTTTTTGTTTTTCTGTTCTAGAAACTATAAAATCTACAATAACAAACATATAATTAAACATTTTTCATTAGTTTCTCATATAATAAATAGGTTTGATGGCCTGTGAGTGCAAAGAGTACCATTCAGGAAAGCCGAAAATTAGGACCCCCACCTGCATTATATGCATATTCTGTACAACCTATTTAAGATTAGTGGTAAATTTTCTTTAAGTTTGAAAGTAGATACACAAATCTTTAACATACTCACATTTCATCTCAATATCTGAAGCGTTGTAAAGTTATAAGCGTTTTAGTGAAAAAAAATCAATATTTGGGTCACTAATTCTGACCATTTTTCGCCCTGTTTTCACAGACACAAAAAATGTCATATCTTTGCTTCTAATTGAGCTAGAGAAATAATCTTTGCTGTTTTGGAAGAGCTCTTTAATATGGTATCATTCATTATGATGAATTTTGAATTTCACTTTTTTCACTGAAGTACCTACTATTTATTCTTTACTTTCGATTTTACGCAGATGTGAGACAGCTATTATTTATATAGATATTTTAACAAATTTGAGGCTAATTAGACAATTTAGTCGCTAAGCTCAAATTAAATCCATAGTACTGTACCAAATGGCGTAGCGGTTTTTTAAAGACTTGGTTTAAATTTTTGACTATTTGCGATTGTTGTTAACTTTAAACGAACCCATTTAAAAAGTAAAAAAAAAAAAATTACAGAATCATTTTTGTAGCATATGTCCTTGGCAATGTAAATTTTATTCCATAGCAAAAATTATGTCTGAAATGTTATTTTGGTTTGCTTTTTTATTTTATGATTATTAACAATAGCAGTTTAGTGAAAAAAAAAATTAACTTAATTTATAAGTCATTTTTTACCATCTTTTTAAACATCAAACAAAGATATTGGTTTTTTATTAAGAGTTTTTTTTTTTTATAGTTGGATAAAGTTTGCAAGATGTTGGATTTCTTAGCTGAGTTGACATGTAACAAGTGCAACATTTTTCTAGTCATCATTTTCATCACTACATGTTTATTATTGGCATTATCCGATGCCAATGTGATGTTAATTTTGAAATTGAGATTTGGGAAAAAAATAGGTGATTGTAAATCCAATATTTTTTTTATAATTTTTTTTTTAAATACTTTAGAGACAAATCTTGGGGGGGCGGGGACTAAAAAGAAATTTGGAAGCTATAAATCTGCATTGATTCACTGGTATAAATACAGATTAACTACATATCTTCATTTTTATAGTAATGAATCTCTTCTTTTTATTTCATGTTATCACTTGTAATTTTCACCTTCCTATTAACTAAACCTTTGCAATAGAAAACATTTTCGTTGATTTTTTTTTTTTTTGGGTACTTTTTTTTATATGATTCATTTTAGGCATACAATTTTTACCAAAACTGTATTGTGAGTGCCAGATATGAAGTTTTAGCCACCAGCTGTTTAGCAGTTTTGTAATATTAAATTTAATGTTATTTGTTTCATTTACTTTTGAGGTTCACACATTTTTTAATCTCTAGAAATAATATTAAACTCACGCCCAAGGTAGGAATAGTTTTATAGTCAAAACTTCTGTAACCCTATGAGATAACTATAAGTAGACTTGCCATATGTCCCGGTGAAACCGGGACAGTCCCGGATATACTGGGTTGTCCGGGTGTCCCGCCCGGTTGTTGACATTGTCCCGGTTTAGATTCAGTGCACAGTTTCTTGGAAATAATTGAGCAAAATTATTAGTTCAGAGAATGATTAATCTGCTCTTGTGTGATCAGTAACATTTTGGTAAGTAACACAGTTACTTTGGGGTGCAAAGTTAACCTCGGACTTAGCTGCAATGAATTTTATGAAAAAATAAAAGAGAAGAAGGACTTATTGAGAAAGGTTCGCTCAAGTGAAAAATACGAGTGGTACAACAAGTAGAAAACTGTTTTGTTTTGTAAAAATATCACGTTTGTGTACCATTATGAATAAAATAACAAAGATTATCTATTCTATATTTTAAGTGTTTTTTACATTACTGTTTTCATACCCCCCCTCCCGAAACCGACATCCCTAAACCTAAAGTAAAAAAGACAGAACTATCCCGGTTGGCCCGTGAAAAAATATGGCTACCCTAACTATAAGTCACTGAGGTTACTGGCTTCGGAATTATAATTTCTCTTTCACTAATCATACTCACTCTCTCAACAAAGCATTTCTTTGATAATCAACAGTAGAAATTACAGAAATAAAATAAGCAAATTCTTATATATTGCAATTGCTTCGACTAGTTTGCACTATTAACAAGAATTTATTAGTATGTTTATTATATGCATAATTAATAGTCTGCTTCAAAACAAAACATAGGCTAACTATTAACTTATAATATAATCAAGGATAAATTATTTTTTTATCTGTAAAAGTAAATATTTTAATTACAACTTCTCCTATAGATACTTTGGCTGGTCATGTTGTTTGGATTACTGGTGCATCTAGTGGAATTGGAGAACATATTGCATATCACTTGGCAACTGCTGGATGCAAACTTGTTTTATCAGCAAGACGAAAGGAGGAACTGTTTAGGGTAAAGCACACTTGTTTAAAACTTGGTAAGTATTGAGATAAGGGTTACATCATACATCAAGAAAAGCACTAATAAATCTAATAATATAATAGCGATTTGGGTTCTGCTTTAAATCAAAAGTAAAGAATTAATACAACAGTATACCAGTTTAAAATACAATCATGAAAAAAATCGGATCTGCCCGAAACCAAAAATAACCTAACCCTACAGATCAAGCCCAAGGTGGATATAACTATGCAAAGGTTTTGCAGGGTACAGCTAGTAATAAATATTCACCATAACTATTGCTTAATTAAATCAATTTATTTTGTGTTGCATCTAGGTGGGAGTAGACTGCAAGATGAAGACATTCTTGTTTTACCTTTGGACTCTACAGACTTTGACAGTCACAGTAAAGCAGTTCAACAAGTCCTGGAACATTTTAACAAGGTATGTTATTTTCTTAATGTTCTTTTTTTTAGTTCAATAACACTAGACAACAAAATTTTTGCTACCTGCGATTTAACAAAGACAGTTTCAACCTCCTGACTCTGAATATGTACTTGAAAATTTTGAAGCATGTCACATTTTTAAGTTTATTAATTTTTTTTTTTTTTTTTTTGCTTTTTGCCTTTTTCAAATGATAACCCTAATTATAACCCATAGCAACAGGTCACAAGAAATCCATATAAAGAATATCATTCATCTCCCAACATGCTGATGTAAAATTCATGTGGTTTAACCTTTCAAAGCCATTGCGCAACTTTTGAAAGAAATAGGTTATAACCCAAAAAAAGAATTAACATTTTCTGACTCTTATGATATGTGCTACACAATTTTCATTAACATATTCAGAATCAGGAGGTCAAAATTTTCTTCGGAGGCTTGTTACCTCAGGTGTCAAAAAAGTTTCTTTTTGTTCTCTAGTGTAATCATTATCTAAACTCTATAGTTCAGTGTTTTCCAATGTGTGGTACGCATATCCTAGAGTTTGACAGGGGTGCACGCTGCACCAGGCTGAAAACGGGGAAAGTGAAAACAATAAAATGAGGGGAAATCATGACCGTAAAAACAATAGGCAAGTGTTTGTTTTTTTATGGGGGTGGAAGAGGGTACACAGTCTTACGGAAATAAAAAAAAAGAGGTACACAGACGCCGAAAGTTTGGGAAACACTGATCTTAACATACTTACTATATTATGTTAAGGCTTACCAGAGATAAAATGCTATAAAAACAGTTACAGAAGGGAACCAATTCCATAAGAGGACAAACAAATTTACAATTTGATGTAATGGTTACAATGTGTTGCATTTCTTACACAAAGAAATGCAGTAAAATAGATAACGCATGAACTCAAATTTATTTTATTTTTTTATTCGAGTGCATTGTAAAGCCAGCAATAAATATGGCTCTTTATTTTATTTTTTTGGATTCTTTTTTTTAATGATGATTGACCTGACCTAATACTGAGTGCTTGATTTCTGCTAATGATGATTGACCTGACCTAATACTGAGTGCTTGATTTCTGCTAATGATGATTGACCTGACCTAATACTGAGTGCTTGATTTCTTCTAATGATGATTGACCTGACCTAATACTGAGTGCTTGATTTCTGCTAACAAAATGCAACTTTGATAACCATTTCTTTATCAGAATATTTTTTAAAATTAGCTTAAAAATATTTTTCTCACCCTTTAGATTGATATTCTAATCAATAATGCTGGGAAATCTCAAAGAGCTTTTTGGAATGATGTTCAGTTGGATGTTGACCGTGAGCTCTTTGAAATTAACGTTCTTGGTCCAGTTTCACTGACACAGGCTGTGATACCCCATATGATGGAGCGTAAAAAAGGCCACATAGTGGTAATGAGCAGTCTAGCTGGTATCTTAGGTCAGTTTATCAAATGTGTAAATTTAAAAAAAAATCTACCTCTGACTTCTGCTATACATGCATGTGTTAATCTAGACATTCACAGGTGTAATATTTCTTAAACTATCAAATTGATATTATGCGATAGTAAGTTATTCTTAGTGTTTATTTTTAAAGGTATTTTTTCTTTCACTGATCATAATTGAATGACGCTATCATTAGATCTAAGGAGACAGATGATCTAAGGGTAAAGGGCTCAGCTGTCGACTTTATCGTTCCGGGCTTGATCTTTGGTGAGAACCAAGGGAATTTTTTTAAGTCATGTCTGTCATGGTCCCTCCATTGTCATTGCACTTAAAGTTGGGGTGAAAGAAGGGTTTGAAAAAAAACATCCAATAGTAGTTTATAGGATTTAAACATCTCGTCATTACTGGGACTTCACAGATCCTTAGATCCAGGATAGAGTTGCCCACTCTTTATACTATTTTCAACACTGGTTATATGGTGGAATCCATATTTTTTTTAATGACAGCTGTGTAATTAAAACTCTAAAAGCTGACTAAAGATATTGTTTTTCACTGAAAACTTTCTTAAATTATGTATTAAACATCATTAATAAGATCAATGTCACAGTCAAGATCAGTTTTAACTTCACACAGAAAGTGTGTCTTTCATTTTTGTTTGAACAGTAATTGGTTTACAGGTGCTGTGGGGTCTACAGGCCAAGATTTAAGAATCCCTGGTCTGGGTCTTTTCATAGAAGTCAACATTCACTTTATGTGTATTCAATAGTAATTATTTATTTTTTTTAATTGCTAAATTATTATTATTTCTATTATTGTTTTTTCCAAACCATAAAAACAATCACTTTTTAAACTGAATTATTGAATGAAGCTGTCCCTGGATCCAGATCTTACTGTGGCAGTAAACATGCTGTACATGTATGTTCAGTCTAAGAATTATTAATTTTATTGCACATTACATGGCCAGATATATTTATAAAACTGATTTATAAAAATAAAAAAAGTTCATTATTAACTGTTAAAAAAAATGATTTATCTCATACTTTTTTTTTATTTTGCACTTTTATTTTTAAGCTAAAGGTTGGTTGTGTCAGAAGATTTAATAAGAATTATTTTTCATGTGAAGGGCTACTTTGACAGTTTGCGCATGGAGATGGGGAACAACATAGATGTGACTTTGATCTGTCCGGGTCCAGTTTTTTCAAACTTATTCAAACAAGCTGCAACAGGAAAACATGGAGAGGTTATTATTAATTATGTATCTTTATTTCACATGTAATTATCTACATCAAGGATAGCAAAGAAAATTTTATCAAATGCAAAAAAAAAAAAAAAATTTTTTTTAAATTCACATTTGCCAAAAATGAACAAGATAGAAATGAACTTTTTTTTATGTGTGCCAGTACCTTATGTTTTTTATAGTGGTATTTATAATATGATTTTTGTTTAATTATTTTGTTCCTTTATTTTTTTGGCGTGACGGAAAAATTTTTGCCATTCATGCCACATATTTTCCATCTACATTTTTATCAAGCAGTCTAAAGTCTAACCAATATAAAAAAAACATTTTTCTTTTGCAGATCATATCATATATTTGTCATTTAATGCAAAAAAATTTTTTTTTTTTTTTTCGTTTCTTTTTTATTCCCTTTTTATTACTTTAAATTTATTGAATGGCGTTTTTCTTTGTACTTTTAGCTACTTGGTCGAGAGATGGATTCTTCTGAGAAGAGAATGAGTACTGAGAGGTGTGCTTATCTGTCATGTGTTGCTATTGCCAACAAAATGTATGAAGTTTGGATTAGTCAGCAACCTATCCTGCTCTTGACTTATCTATTCATATTTTTTCCTGATTTCGGCAAATGGTTAGCACACTTCAGTTTAATTCACTTAGCGAAATAATGCTTGTAATTTTTCGTTTTTACATTTACATATTTATTGAGCTGATATTCTTTGATTTTTCTATTTATAAAATTTAAAATACATAATTCCACCTATGATATATTCCTTTTCTTTTGTGTTTGAAAATAGGTTTTCAGCCAAACTGGGAGCAAAGGCATTTATCAAAATGAGAGAAGGGAAATAAATATGAACATGAAAAACATCTTGTATTCAGATGGAAGCATTATACTCAGACCACTCAGTCAGATTGAATCAACTGCACTCCATATTTTGTCAACAATCAATACATTTTCTGATGAATTTTATCACAGCATCTTGAATTTCAAGTTATAAGTTAACAACATTTTATTTGTAATCAGTATTTCAATTTGTGCTTTTTTTTTTTTCATGATAAGTAATCAAAACACATTTAAATATGAGCAAACTCAGTGAAATAAAAGGTTTAATTTGTCATCTGATCTAAAGACCAATCCGATATTTTCACTTGTCCTATATGCATTTGTGAGTAAAGTTTTTGAACACATTCTTTTATGTGCACTATACTCTATAAAGATGTAGGATTGTAATACCTATTGCATTAATGTGTTCACATTTTTTTTATCTCGCTCTTTTCATTAAACCTCCATATTTATTTAATCATTACCATCCAAGTCTTTTGACCTTTACTATACAGTATTAACTTCGTAATGAGGCAGTAAAAAAATATATTTTAACTAGTCATCCAGCGGCGTAAAATATACCGCCTTAACAATCAATATAATTACTGTAATTTTATTTTTAGCAATCAAACAAAATAACACGCTGACATCTTCGGAGAAAATACATGGAATACAAAGTTAAACTTTGACCTAACCGAGCAAAAAAACGCGAGGAGATAGAAATTAACTTTTTTTTATGTGTGCCAGTACCTTATGTTTTTTATAGTGGTATTTATAATATGATTTTTGTTTAATTATTTTGTTCCTTTATTTTTTTGGCGTGACGGAAAAATTTTTGCCATTCATGCCACGATCTGTACGTCTCTCGTTGGTCTGTCGAAATCTCAGTTACATCTCTTATTTATGTGATGGTGAATTATCACGTGCCCCAAAGCCCCAGAACTTTTGATTGGCTGCCCAACACCCTTACTAACTCATCTACATATTAATGACCCTTTTTCCAGCCCAGCGATTGGTGCGGCTAAAAACTCACTCTGGGCTAGTATTCCTTTGTCTGCCTAATTACATCTATTGTCACATATCTCTGGCATTCACTGACCTGTGCTGATAGACTGATCCTCCCTAAACAAAGATATAACGTTGGAATTCTAGTTATCAAAACATATGACTATGCCCTGGACCCACGAACTTTCCATGTTGACTTAACCAACTAACCAGTGGTTCTAAAATTGTATGGATCTATCTAAAGCTATTGTTACATATATAAAACACAACTTCAAGACGCAGGACTATTTATAGACTGTGGTATTCCTGAATACGTCAAATCCTCATTTATTGTTCTGCCCTGCGAATCAAAGTAAATGCCATAATGTTCATTTGGCAATATGACACCAGACAGTTCGCTGCTAAATGGAGCCATTCGATGTTCCACGCGATTATATGCACTTCTTCCTGGTGCACTGGTTGCAAGGAATAAGGCATCAATATTATTTTGCAACTTCAATTACGGTAATTTTTTGTATTATAATACAAATTCCAAATTTCTTTATCAGTGATATAATTATGCAGCAGACAACAAAGAAATAGTAACACTCCCGTAAGGCTACTGATAACACAAGGCTTTGCAACAGTTTATTAGCGGTCCTAACTAGCATGAGGAATTGTGAACAACACATTGAAAAGATATGCATTTCATGCTATTTTGACATAAAACTAATTCAAGTGTTTCACAATTTTTTTTGAAAATTATTTTTAAAACTATTTAGTTTTACTAAAAAAATAAAAAAATTAAATTAGAAATAAAATTAAAAATATATTTTTAAAATGTGACGTCACACTTGGCCTGACCCCCCCCTCCCCCCTGTCACAAACTGTCACACTTTCTTATACCCCCTCCCCCCCCCCCTTGGAGCGTGACGTACTTTATGGACGGCCCCTAAGCAGTCTACTTGCAATTAATGTGCACATTAGGACCAGAGATGAGCGGACAGCGGACGCGTCCGCTTGCGGACGCAGATCCGCAGACTTTTCCGAATCCGGGGACTGACAGCGGACGCTTCGTATGGTTAAGTTGCGGACTGACGCGGATCTTCTTTAGCGTTACCATAAAAAAAAGTCATTTAAACAGCTAAATTTCAGCAATGCGGACGCGCGGACTGACTGCGGACCAATGTTGTAAGATTCTTCGGACGCGGATCATTGATAGAAATCCGCGGACGGACGCGGACGCTAAATTTCAAGATCCGCACACTTCTGATTAGGACCTACAGAACATGTTAATTTATTATTGACTATTTCCTTTCTTTTAAACTATTTATAACTATTAATGAGCATTGCTTATATCATATTGCAATGGCAGGTAACACTCGTAATATTATAGGTTGTGTCACAATATGCGTCATACTTTTGTCAGGTGGTAAAGACTTAGTACAATTTATTCAGCGCAAGAGAAATAAAATATGCCACTGTTAGACATTGTGTAATTAGAAACTAAAATGGAATATATTATGTTGGTATGGTGAATTAGTTATACTGTTGAAATGGAGATATGTAATATTGTTCATAATCATTTGGTTTTTCTCATCTAGATATTGTACTTGGTTTATCCAAGGGTTGGTCGGGAAGGACCATGTAAGCAGCAGGGACGCTGTGTTTATTGTACCCCATGTGATCCAGCCAGGTGGCTGTTGATTATTGTTTATTGAATTAAGAGTATGGACATCGGTATTGTCATACTGTCCTATTTGAATTGCTTCGGCAAACTGCGCATATTTTTAAGTTGGGCATAGGAGTGCCATGATATTATACTTGAGTTTAATGGGGATATTGAATATTTTTTGGCATCGCTTCGGCACGATATGCCATGTTGTATACAGTAACATTTGAGAAAATAACTAGTTTGATTTTGAGAATGATGTAGTATTAAGATACCACATTATAAGATATATAAATTACGGTTGTGGCTTCTGTCAATTTTTTCATGATTACAGTTATATTCAGTAATTAGAAATGATATGTATTTATTGACATTTTAACAAGGTTAACATGTGACAATATAAGCTAATACACATTCTTTCACATTCAGCATAAAGCATAAATTGAAAAAGTAAGTAAAGGTGTCCGCTTGTTGGGTATTGGTGCCCTCCTGCTTACTTTGACCTGGTTACGGGCCTGGCTCTATGCCAGGGGAAGCCATATGTGGCTGTGGGAGTCGCACTCAATTCTTTTAATGAGTTGTATGCGGCTCCTGAAGAGCCATTTTTTGTATTCATTACTTTTGTTCACTAAATTTTGATCGACTAAATGCGTTTCTTTAAAGTATTTTTTTTACTCTCTAAGTAACCAGGTTACGGCTCTCAACGATTTGGTGCGGAGCCACAGCGCGCGGGGGGTGGAAGGGTGGGGGGCAACCCAAATACTTGTTAGGGGCCCTAAACTGTAGAGGGCATCGGTTTTCGCAGTCAACAAATATCATTAAGTAAAGTAATAGTAAAGTTCCCTAGGGGGGGGGCACCGGGCCAAATGAAGTGTGGAATTCAACTGTTTCTGTAATCATAGGGGTTATATAGTTAACACAACGCCCAGTTGCACTTACTTCCCTAACTTAAAGTCAAGTATCCATTCGAAGCTGTGTGGATTTGATGGACTAAACCAACGTTTACTAGAACCTGGCTAATCTCACTTGGTTCTCATAGAGGATCGAACCCGAGACTCTCAAATCGGCAGTCGAGCACTCTGCATTACTCACCTATATGTCCCTCACATCATTATTTAAATGTATTTATTTTTTTAGAGGAAAGGGACCCCCAATAGTCAGAGCTTATCAAGGGCAGTGGCGTAACTAGGGGAGGGGGGTCCAAATATGCGAAAGTCCCCCCCTGGCCACAGCTTGTGGGGGGGCCCCAAAGGAGTGTCCGAATTTTTTTTTACATTAAAACTAAGTACATTATGTCATGGCATGATGTCGAATGTCAAAATGCAGGATCAAAAGCCCACCGGCCCCTAAGTAGGGCCCATTTCTTCTGAATGCGTACCTGGTGCTTCACCCCATCCCCCGATAAAGGCTATCGAGAAATATACTTTTGTCGTTTTTTTTTTAATCGGTAGATAAATATTTGTATGTAATGTGGTAAACGGAATGACATGTGGGTCTGTCTGTCATGCGAATAATGTATGGACCTGTTTAGTAAAAAGAGTAACGGTGATAGTTAATTAAACACAACCTTAAATTCCTTTAGCATTGAAACTACATATGTGTGTTCAGGCCCACCGACATAAATTTCGGGCCCCTGGGCAGGGCTGTCACGGGACCCCCGTGCTGATAATAATATTTTCAAAACTTGATTGCCCAGCTCAGTCCGGCCCCCTAAAACTCGCCGAGCCCCTGGGCATTTGCCCCCCCCCCTGCCTCCCTCTCTCGGCGGCACTGTGTGTGTTCTATAAACATATCGACCTATTTTTTCGTCCACGCTTGGTTAGAGAATCATGAGGTGGGCGCGTTACAGTTGAGTGGTTGCCCGCACTACTTCAAGGGTGATGCTCTTATTACAACCTCAGCATGCCATCCCCCAGTGGCTTAGTGACCTTAACTCGCGCCCGGGGCAAAATATCTTTTTAGCGCCCCCTCCCATTCGAAAACCATACAATATTTTAAGTAAAATATACCACTTGGCGCCCCTGTGTGAGTAGCGCCTGGGGCATGATGCCCCCTTGCCCCCCTCACTACGCCATTGCTTGGTAAAGAATAAGTACAGTATCGAATACAATTAGGCACAAATTACTTGTCTTAATTACTAATTAATGCTATTGCAAGCAGGGCCGCTGTCAGAAATTATGCCCCCCCCCTCTAAAAAAAAAATCACAATGATGCTCTCCATCGCCATTTCCCCCAATATTTCAACAAAATAAATAAAGCGACAGTGTCTTGAAAGTCACGATGTCCCTGACAAGTGTAAAGGTACAACCCCTGGAATCGCCCCTGATGTAGGTGTTGTAGACAGTAGGCCGTCCCGAAAGGGGGGGGGGGGCAAGCCAAGCTTATGTCTGGGATCCCATGACCGACTAGGTTATGTCATGAACAGAAATCTGCAATTGAAATCTGCAATATACTGACTTAGCAATTATCCTGTGAGTGTAATGTTACTCTGTTTACAAGCTTCTGTTAAAAATAATAATAGACATAGAATGAAATAGTCAAAAGTTTATTGTATGAACTAGAGACACTGAAATAGTAATAATAATTTATAATATAGCTCGTATACACAGAGTCAGCCTTAGGTGAGTAAGAGTCCTAAAGCAATTTAACATTTTATTCCTAGCATAAGTTTTTTTTATTTCTCTTTGTACTTTTAACTATGATGACACAATACATTGCATATACGTTGCATATTACATTACATAATACATTGCCTCATGTGTAAAAATGTCAATGTCAAAGAAGATGTATGCGAACAAACATTACAAGCAAGTCTCGGGGGGGGGGGGGGTAGGGTGCATCATTGTGTAGTTGATATTGTAGTTAATATGGAGCTTTTAAAATACTACAGTCTACGGAGATTTTAAAATACGACATAGCCTACTCGACGGCGGTGCTTTTAAAGTAGTACACACTAGTAGATACTAGAAAAAGGAACTAGTAATATTAATATCGGTAGGCCTACATTTTGTATTTCATATTGGTACATCATTTAATAAATCATATCACATCGTGTAATTAATAATTTGTATACACTGTGTAGTTATTATGGGTGCATTGTTTAGTGACTGTTTGTACATTGTGTAGTTAATATGGGCTCATTCGGTAGTTAATCCAAGTTTTGCAATCATGCACATAATTTACAATTAAAGAATTATATTTATAAGGCGCTTAGGTGGAATTGGTAGATCATATTATAATACATATTATTTAGCAGCTGTGGTTGGTCTGAAAAAATAAATGGGAGAACACAAAACGTAAATACTGCCCCCTCTCCAATGCCCTGCGCGCCCCAGATAACTCAAATTACTATTAGTAGTAGCCTACATGTATTAGTTTTTAACTAGGAAAACTACGCATGTCTGTCAGTAGTCATTGGATCAGTATAGTAAAGTATAACGTGTTATCTTTACAGCGACTTCATTTAAATAAAAATAAACAAGAAGAACAAAACTAGACCTCCCAGTTAAACTGACATTGTCAGAGTGATTTATCTGAATTATCTACAGTTTTGAACATTGTAAATTAATCATCTTAAAATTTCATTGTCGATTTTTTTAAACTGTAATAATTTAAATTTTTGTAGTGACTAGGGACCTACGTTAAGAATATGTCAACAACAACATTCTGTTGCTGTGAAGTCTTGATTACACTTGTTGCTGTAACCTTCGGCCTACTTTTATTTTTTTGCATTTTGTCAGATGGAAACTTGTGGCTTATTTTCAAATCAAAATGGGGCAAAAAGAAAGGTGAGTATAAGTTCTGTATAAGCTAATAAGGACCATGCATGTTTTTTAAGTTAGTATTTGCCATGTTCTGTTCTATATTATATTTTTTTTAAAAATAAAAATAACATTATTTACATGTACTGATGACTGATGTAGAAATGTGTCAGAATCTAGTAATTTCATCGCCCAATGTCGATATCCTTTGCCGACACCGCAAGGAAGTGTAGGAAACCGTTGATCTTGTACTTTTCGATCGAGTGCCCCTGGCTGGCGGACCACAGGGTGGACCAGTCCGGAGACTTGCTGGCCATTGGGCTTCTTCAGATGTTAATTAAGAGACACAGCAAGTCTGATCTCACGGGCTCTAAGAGGCTAAGTCTCAGCTCACAGTATTCACTGAGAGAGTTCATATATACATATAAATATATATATATATATATATATATAGAGAGAGAGAGAGAGAGAGAGAGAGAGAGAGAGAGAGAGAAATTTTATGATCTGGAACAATTTGAAAGATGATGTATCAAAATATTATAAAAAGAGTTTAAAATACTAAAATACCAACTTTAAGATACCTCAATATTTTTTTTGCCTTTTATCTTGGACTAGATGTTTCAAATTTCATGCTTACCACTAACAGCTTACTCTGACAAAGTCTTTGTTAGTAGTAATTTTAAAAAAGCTTTTATGATTGATATTTATCATTCGCTTAATAGTCTTAACATTTTTTTTTATAGTTGGTATTATATATACTGACAATCAGAATGGACCTCATATGTCACAGCTTTCTGATAAACTGAATATTATTAAGAATAATTAAGCTATGCATTACTTTCATCACTAGCAATTATAAATAAAGGCAAATATTTTTATCCTTTTGATAAAAAAATGCTTGTTTAACTTTACTTAGTAATCTTAAATTTTTCGGTGATATCACTAAATTGCTCTTATCTACCATGACAGACACACTTAGTGGTAAAGTTGTTTGGATTACTGGTGCATCGAGTTGTATTGGTGAACACATAGCATATCAGTTAGCTGCTGCAGGGTGCAAACTTGTTTTGTCATCAAGAAGAAAGGAGGAGCTAGAAAGAGTAAAGCAAGGATGTATTTTGTCTAATAGGTGATTATACAGCACTATGCTACATTTTATAACTGTAAAAAGTTATGAACAGAATTTTTATGGGGCTTTTTTCATATTATTATTTAAAAAAAAAAGGAAAGATTTAATTAAACTGAAAGCAAAAAAATAATTATCCTTCAGGTTCTTTTTTTTTTTTTCAAAGACATTTTCTAAATTATATTCAAAATAGCATTACATCATTTATGCTAAATAAATATTTTAGGAAGAATATTTCTGAGGAGGATGTTTTGGTTTTACCATTGGATGTTGTCAAGTTTGAGAGTCATAAAGCAGCAGTACAGAAAGTTTTGGAATACTTCAATAAGGTTCACTAAAACTTTTTTTTATTTAGCTTTTTAAATTTAGAAAATTTATAATTTATTTATCTGAGATTATAAACAATACATGTAAGTAGTTTGTATTCAGTTGCTTATTATAGTCACTCTGTTTTGGTAAATTTGTTTTGGTAAATTTGAAATTTCATACACTTGTGTATTCTTGATGAGAATACACTAATTTTAAAAAGTTCTAGTCAATTAGTTAAATTTGTATAGAGCCAAAAGCTAATTACTTTTTTTTATAATGTTTATCTAAAGAGGTAAATAGCAGAAAGAGATATCTTTTCTCAAGTTTAGCTTGTTTCTGAAGTTCATTTTTAGTATAAAAGTTCCCTTATGGGCCATTTGGTCAGATGAAGTGTAGAATTCATCTGTTTTTTTTAACCTCGGCATATGAAGGGATTGTGTGGTTAGAACAACGCCCAGCTGCCTTTACTTCCCCAACTTAAGTCAGGTACCCATTTAAAGCTGGGTGAACTTGTGGGATGACTTTGCACCAAATTTCACCTGGAAAAATTCCATGGGCCTCACCGAGGATCGAACCCAGGACTCTCAGGTCGACAGTCGAGTATCTACACCACTCTGCCATCCGTCCCACTCATTTATAATATGGTACCAGATTTTAGATTTTATATAAATTTTACCAACAAAAGCTAGTTTAATGATTTTTAAACACATGAAGTATTAGCAATTATAAAACAACTAATTTTTTTAGTCTTACATTATCCCACTATTTACATCACGTATTAGTTGATATTGACTATACAAACAAAAACAAGATAAATGCTTTGAACACAACAAGTATACAATAAAAAAAATATAAAAATTCTTTTTAATAAAAGTTTTAATAAAATGAACAAAAAAAGTAAAGATATATTTTCTTTGGCTTATATTATACAAATATTTATAGAAATTTTTTTAAGTATGGGCGCTAGAAATATATGAAATAATTAATCCTTATTGGGGCTCACAATTTAAATAGTCAATATAATTTCTATGAATATTTGTATGATCTAAGGCAAAGGAAATATATTTTAACTTGTTAGTTAATAAAATAAAAGTCTGTTTAAAACTTTTTATTTATTAAATTTTTTTTAATTTGTCAATGTATCTAATCATGGACAATCAGTGTTTGAGAAAAGGACACCTATCTACCAATATTCTTAAATTCTTTACCAAGTCGCACAAAATCTTCAAACCTAATTAAGAATTTTTTTTGGCCTATCTTGCAGTGAGCGCCTTATTGCTGGTGAACAAAAAAAAAATAGTTTTAGCATGCTTAATTGAATATTCAAATCAATACTCTTTTTTAGGTTGACATCTTGATAAATAATGCAGGGAAATTCCAACAAGGTTGGTGGACTGATGTTGATCTGAATGTTGACCGTGAGATTTTTGAATTAGATGTTCTTGGTCCGGTGTCCTTGACTCAAGCAGTGCTACCACACATGATGGAACGTAAGGAGGGGCACATAGTTGTTATGAGTAGCCTTGCTGGTATATTGGGTTAGTATTAACAAGATGCATTTTTAAAATGAACCATCTGATTGCCCAAAATTGCTGAATTTTTTTCTTTTTCTGAATAGCTAAAATAGATGTCTCATTGAATAATAATTCAATTGTCTGATAAATTTTTTAACAAATTTGGTAAGGGAAAAATATTTGAAAACCCAGTATGTTAATAAGTAACATTTTAAATTAATAAGCTGTAAGATTGATACCAATAATTAGTCAAGTTAAACAAAACAATTTGGGAGTTACTATAAGTAAATTTTAAGAAAATTACTACAAATGAATTTATTAGTGACGATTTTTTCTAATATGAATTTTAAAAAATTTAGTCACTGCTTAAATTTGATAAATGACTGCTTTAATTTAATAAATGTCTGCTTAAATATATAACATTTCTATCTTTCATTTTTAAAGGTGCTCCAGCCTCTAGAGCCTATTGTGGCAGTAAGCATGCACTACATGTGAGCAAAAATGTTGATATTTCATTTATCTTCTGTCTTTAGACAACACTACATATAGGGATATTGACAGATACACTTTTTGTTAAAAGTCACTATTTTATTTACTATTATTTCAATACTTAAAATATAACTGTATACTTATGAAAAAAAATCCAAAATCCATTTCCCAATGCCCATACAAGTCCCAATATTTTTATAAATTTCTGATTCCAATACAGTTCATGATTCTGTTACATGGAAAGTCTAAGAAATTGAGAGAAAAATCAAAGAATAAATTTGGGAATCAGAAATTAGATACACATTCTCTAATTCCAAAAACTTCCCCAATTACTTTTTGCCTGATTCTGATGTACAACAATAGTTATGATGAAGAGAACACAAAAATTATCTGTGTCATGGTCATTAGCACATTTAAAACTGCCTTTAACTACATGGTTTTACATCAATGAATCTCTGATTAATGCCTTTAATGTAAAGAATGTTGATAAATAATCACAGTAAAGTTTTTTATTGCTGTATTTACAAGGGATACTTTGACTGCTTGCGTTTTGAAATGGCTGATCATAACATTGATGTAACTTTAATTTGTCCTGGTCCAGTTGTTTCAAATATAATGACCAGTGCAGTAGGAAGCAAAGAAAGAGAGGTATACTTTTTTTTATCATGCATAAAATTTTATCTCATTACATTTTTTTTTATAAATTTAGTTAAACCTGACACTCTGAATACAGCGAATATTATTTCAAATCATTAGTTTATTTAAAAACTAGTAAAACATATTTTTTTTTATCAAAACAAAAATAAAGGGGTATTTGTTTTTAGATGTTACATGTTTTTAGCATAAAGTTTATTTCTTGGAATAAAAAAAATCTGGTTATGAAAAAGAAATATTCTTTGTTTTGAAATAATTAGCTTACAAAATTTTAGCAATTAATTGTTGTTGTTTTTCCTATTATAATGAGTATTATAAAAAGCCACATCAAAATCAGTTTAACTAGATATATATAGTAGGAAAACATTTATTATATTTAAAATATATGGATTTAGTGGGAGCTCCAAGAGTCACATAAGGCCATTGTTGGAGTAGAAAGATGTAAGAAAGAAAAAAAAAAGATTTCCTTGTTGTTTTTTAGCTTTGTTTATTTAGCTATTGATGATCACTTTATCTGGAAAGTGTTTAATCAGATTTAGTCAATAAAATGTCATATGCTTCATTATCTTTTTTATTCTAGTCATTAGGACCAGATTCTGATATTTTTAAAGAAAAAATGAGCACAGAGAGGTGTGCTTATCTGTCATGTGTTGCTATTGCTAACAGAATGTATGAAGTTTGGATTACTCAACAACCAATCTTATTGATGACTTATATTTTAATATACCTGCCTGACTTTGGAAAATGGTAATATAAATTTTCTTCAGGCTTGGGGGGGGGTGGGGGGTGGAATGAGTGAAAGTGTTTGTAAAAACAAAATTTGAATAGGACTAACTTTTTCCTCACTTCTTAAAAATCAATTTTTTTTATAGGATTTCCATCAAGCATGGCGTGAAAAGATATCTTAAGCTGAAAGATAAAAAATGAAAGCTCTCAATTCATGAGTGCTCCAAGTTTAAGGAGGTTAAAGTTTAGGGAAAAAAAAAACATGCATAATAAAACATTTTTTGCTGATCAAGCTTTAGATGTGTATATAATTTTTTTTCTTCTTTGTATGTTGTTGTTTTGTTTTTTTTAAACAAGGCAATTCAAAAATTATTTTAACACAAAATAATACTGCTGAACAGATTTTATTTCATTTATTATGAGATCAACATTGTCAATAACATGTTTACACTGAGAAAAAAAAAACATTGCTAAATACTTTTAAAATTAAAACATTAAAAAAAAAATTTCAAAAAAAAAAAAAACCCCAGACTTTTGAAAAAAAAAAAATAATAAAAAATTGACCAAAATCAGCCGAAACGAATCCTAACAAAATATGTACTGATAAATTTACAAAACAAAGTTCACTAGATAATATCATCATTAACATCATTAAAAAAAGAGTGCAAAATTATTAAGTAAATGCCTTTTTATAATCCTTTTTTCTTCATTTAAAAAAATAATAATTTTTGATTAAACAAAGACAAATGCAGGAATATTTTATGCTCCATTCCTACATATCTTACAAATTTGTCAAATAAATGCAGTTAGAACCTCTTAAAAGAATTAGTCCCAACATTCTATTCAAAAGTGTTAAAAAAAAACACCTTAAAATTGATAACACTTACTTTCTCTCAAGTCATATGACAAAGGTTGTTTCAAAGCATCTGCAATTAGCATCACTGTAGCAAGACCAGCTGATTTCTCTTGACAAAATGCCTTTAAATCTGCATAAACAAGGATGTCAGTGTAATTCATACTGCATCTCTCAGTATATAGACATGAATTTCTGTTTGCATGTGTGTATTTCTGTCTGTCTTTTCATGTATCAAAAAACAATTATTTAATGAATAAATTATAGTACCAAAATAGACCATTTCAGTGAACAAGAGTAAAGTAGGCGTGCATTATTATATTTTGTCATAATTAATGATCAAATGACGTACTCCAATATTTTTTCCCTAACTTCTATATGCTAGGGTACATTCCACATAAATGCATTGAAAATGTCTACAAAAGCATTGTAAAAATAGGGATACTTTCCAAAGAGTAAAAAAGTTAAAATGAACATAAAAAAAACACACAAAAAAAAAGTTAGCAAATTACCTCAAAATTCGGCCATTCATATACAGTGTTTAACTTTATTTACATCAAATGATATTTTTTTCTGAATCAGAAAGACAATTACAGGTATTTTTCTTTCAGTTAAATCCTCAACCCAATTTGCTAGGACCCTCTCTGTTCTTTCTAACACAACTCATCTCTTGAAAATGATGGTCATTTGTCATTCATTTAATGTAGTAGCAGGTTTTTTAATTGCTGCTTCATATTTCTTAATGGCTCTAATAGCAGATTTTGCTTTAATTAAAATGTTTTCCACAGTCGATCTTTCTAATCAATCTAAAATTTCAATTTTCCTTGGCATAAAAATTGCCCATTTTTTTATGCTTTATGGTCTTCATTGAGATAAATGATATCTTAAAAAAAAGTAAAAAAAAAATCAATTGCACCATTTCATTCTCAATAGGAGTGTAAATAGTAAGCCTACTTAATTCATGTCTAATTTTAACGAGACACGCTTGTGAAAAGGGGTTACAATCTAATAACCAATTATTGCTTTTTATAGAACTAAATTTACAAGACATTTTATAGCCTGCATTTAATATGAAGTTGATGTACTTACTGTATTCTGTTGCTTTTTCCTGGACTTTTCTGATAAATTGAGAGGTGCCAATATTGCTGAGATCTACATTCAAATAGGAAGCCAGCCTGAAGGAAAAGAAATACATGTATATTATTATTCTATGATTAATTTAAAACAGTTTAATTAGTAAAGTTTTACTGACTGGACTGCTCACCTATTGGCAAGTTCATATGACTCTGGATGCACTGAAGTGGCATCTAAAGGATTCCATGTATTGTCTACATTATTTTTTTTCCGTTTTCCTTTTGTGGCATCTTTGGAGCTTTCTGCTTTTCTTTTACGTCCTTTTTTTGGTTCAGTATCTTCTATAATGATAACCTCATCTTTTATGTCACTGTTAAAAAAAAGTGGGGGAAAAATTTTTTTTTAAAGTTTCAAATGGTAACAACAATAATAGTTACCAGCTCTAAACTTGATGAGCAAAATATTTTAATGAATAAAAAGTTAATTATAAAAATTATAGAGCTTAATATTTATTTACATTATAAGAAATCTAAATAAAGTAACTAACATAAAAGTAGTTTCTACATAAGCCAAGGGTTTAGTACTTAATATGTAAAACATTGATTACTTCTTAGATCCTGGACTATTAGGTTGACAGATACGGACAAAGCCAGCACACTGTTCAAAGCCTTTGGCCCCCAGGCCTTTGATTGTGAGCAACTGCTGTCTATTCTTAAAGTAACCATTTAATGTCCTCCACTCTATTATCTTTTTGGCTTTGGTTGCATTAAGGCCAGCAATGCTCCTAAGAAAAAAATATACAAAATTTGGGTAAATGTTATTTGACACAAATAACATACATAGCTGTGAATAATGTTGTGTAAAATACAATATAAAACAACATCAAGAAATAAAATAAATATAATAAACTACAGTTGAAAGTAAATTTTGTTGAAAATAGTAAATTCTAATATTTGAAAATTTCAGGGGAATTATTGGAACTCCTATTTCATTATCATTTGTTAATTTTCAAAGAAAGAATTATGTAAACAAGACATGGGTGAGCTACGGCCGCTGACTCTTCAGGCTGTTAAATCAGGGCTGCACCCTAACGTGTTCACATCAATGATTTAATTTCTTATTTTATATAAATGCTACATCTATCAGCTTTCGGTCCAGCCCTTCTGTCAAATTTAAGAAACTAATATGGCCCACAGTACAAAACATTTACCCACCCCTAATCTAAACTAAATTGTTGATGAGATAAGTACCTTAAAAGACATTCACTGCAAGTATTAAGATCCACGCCAACAAAACTGACACATTCTTCAACTACAGATTTTAAAGCTGTTGCCAGCTTAGTCTTATTTACATCATGCTATAAATAGAAATATTTTCAATAAACATGAAAAGTTTTTTTCTTTGATAACAAAGAAAAATGAATGCTATAACATTAAATCATATTATATAAAATAAACAAGACATATGTTTTTTTGAATTTCACTCTAAGTTAAAGTGTGAGTGATTTTAAAATAAATAAATAAATAAGCAGACAAGATTTTAAACAGAGGTAATCTCATCTAACACATTAGATATGTTACTATTAAGTCCTGTGTCATCTGAGACTATGAAACAGTCTAAAAAATGTGGATGCATTCCAAAATATATTTTTTAAGTCTGTTGTTTGTTTTTTTTACCTTTATTCAACAAAATCTTGTCTGATGGTAGAGCATTGTTGAACGCTTAACTGTCCACCCAGGTTCGATCCCCTGTGATCTTATTTTCAGGCCCAGGTGAAAGTTTGTTGAATGTCCCCCCATAGCGCACCCAGCTTTAAATATCCTGACTATATTTGAGGAAGTAAAGGCGGCTGGCCATTGTGCTAGCCACACAATCACTTTATATGCCGTGGCTATAGAAAAAGATGAACTCTACACTTTATCTGCTCTGATGGCACTTAATTATTAAAAGCATACATGTGCATAAAGCAAAAAAAAACATAACTAAGGAAAAAAACATAACTACACAAAAAATATAATTAATTGAATTAAAATAATTCTATATTTCTTCCTCATGATTAATCAGTGACAACAAGAGGCCCATTTGTTGGGGTGATTTAAATCAATTATCTAATAGTCCACATTTTTTCGCTTTACATAATTTTCTATCTCAGGCACTAAACTAGGAAAAAAGAATTAAAAAAAAAAAATCTTCTGTTATCAAAGCTTATTTGGCAACTGTGGCAACTGTGGCAACTGGCTATTTTTTTTTTATTGAATTTGTATGTTCTAAATTGTTGCTAATTTTAACAGAATGTCTACAGTATAAGATGCCTATAATCTCTTTAATAATTTTTGTAATGATTTTTTATTTTTAAATTAGTTTTATTATTTATTTGGAACTAAAAAAATAAAGACACAAAACTTCTGAAAAAGTTCATTTTCACATTTCCAAGGTATTTTAAAGAAAGGTTATTCCAAAATCAAATAACAAAGGCAATAAAATTATGCACTCCAAATACTAAACAAAAACTTATTGTATTAATGTATTAAAATGAAACTGTTTACTTGGGATGAGATATGGTTTAATATGTTTGGCTCTTTAAAACTTTTTACTGACTGACATGCTGCATCTAAGTTCATGCTTTTAAGAATACATCAATCAGTCTATGTCAATGATGTAAAGATATGTATTCTCATGTGCAGTTACTTAAACTAATTTTTTATACATGCACAACCACAACACTTAGAAAAAATGTTTTATCTACTTTTGAAGGAATGTTAACGAGATGTATAAAATTTCGATAAAAACAAACAATTTTTAACAAAGAATTATTCTTATGTTAGACATTTATATACATTTGTTGCAAATTTATAGAAACTGCTCACTTTTAAATACTATTTGCTTCTGCACGATGATGTTTTAAGGTCGCATAATTGTGTTCCAGATTACCCTTTTATTACCATTCCATGTACACTTATTAAAATGTGGGTTAGGGGAGATAGCTCTTTTAAACTATAAGTTTTTTTTTATTGTTTCTAAAAAAAAAGTCTTTTATAATACAACTTTCAAAAATTTACAGGCTACAAGAGAAATAGATAACAAATATTTGAAAGTATACTGCATATATTTAATGATTAGCGACATAAAAAAAAAATAGTGACATCGCCCAACAGAACCCGGTTAACTAGTTTCATACATAATGTAATCTAAAACATTTTCTGACTTACTAACATTATCACTTGCATTATTAGTTATATCTGTATCTTTCGCCATTTATTTCTCTTAAACATATGCAAATTTTCACACAGGTTTAAAAATATGTTGAAATAAAATACTGGTATAAATGAATTTTTTGCTTTCTACAATATTTTAACTTTTACATCTATTTACTGTATACATGTATTAAAAACACAAAACGAAAGGAATTGAACAATATCAACATAGTGGACATTGGCAGCAATGAGAATAAAAGGGTGAATTCCTGGAATATCCCATAAATTGGTCTAAATGCAAAAATAACAGTCTGCTATAGATTACATATTAAAGCAGGTGATTATAAAAAAATTTATGGCTACTAAATTAAAAAAATAATGTTAATCTTTTTAGGATAAGGAGTAGATTTAGCAAGTATATTAGTGAAGCAACATCACAATTTGTACTAAAGTGGTTGAAGGCAAAAAAAACATAGTAAAAGTGGCAGGATGTTAAATATTAAGTAGTTAAGAAGTCAAAGCAAACTGACACTACCTGGTACATACCAACTCCAAGATGTTGAGGTTCTATCTTGACCAGCTCAGCAAGAGGATCTTGTAGTCTACGGGCAAGAGAAACTGAAAAAAATCAATCAATTTCTCATACTGATTAAAACAGTTTTACAAGTTCAACTTGTTCGTTTTGAGGTTGTTTTTGTCTTTTTTTCTTTATACAGTATCTGCTATTGGAGCATAGGGTCTTAAAAGTATTTTTGAGCTGGGCCCATGACATCCCTGCCTCTTTTATTTAACTGTTGACTGTTCTCCATGTTTGTTTTGGCCTACCTGTTTTGCTCTTTCCCTGTCGGTTTCATTGTAGTACTTGTCTAGTAACATCCTTAACTGATTTTTGAAGAGTGTATCCTATCCACTGCCATTTTCTTTCTTAGATTTCTCTGCTAATGGGCAATTGTTTAGTTTTCTCCTACAATATGATTTTAGGAATCTTTTCGGGCCACTTGATGTTCATGAACTATTAGCAAATGCTTGAAGTTTATATGTAGTGTGGCTTGCCACTCTCCTTGCTTCAAATCAATACAGGAGGACAGCTTTGACATTTTTGTTAAAGATTCTAATTTTTATAGTTTTTTTAACTCTAAAAACATCATGTACAGTGGTGACAGTCATTTAAGCGATGGTTTCATTATAATGTACAGGGTTGCTTTTTGATCTAAGCATAATTAGTCTTTATGAAGGCATCCTTGTTCTGCTTGGAGTCTCTGGTCTAGGAATATTTCAATCTTTAAAATGGTATTGTAGTCAGGATTTTGCCTTGAACTGATAATTACAAAATTCCTCACCAGTCGCTATATATAAACATCTTTTTTAGGGCAATTTTAGCAAGTATTCAATTTGTTGGAACTTGCTCTAGTTCCCATATGTTCTTCATTAAGTGGTTGTAACATTTCTGCAGCTGGGTCTGCGTTATTCTGGGCAGGTTGCTTTTTTTTAATAGCTTTTATAATTTCTGCTTTTGATGGGGGACCAATGTTCACACGCAGCTTCAAAATGTTGAGCTCACCTGTTTCTTTGTTCTACATCATTAGTAAGCATTTTTCTGCCCTTATCTCTTAGTGGTCAATTTTAAAAAGTTGTCTGTTGAAATTGGTAAGATTTGGCTGCCATTTCTGCTTCCTATGGTAGGTTGTTATTCTCTTTGTTTGCCCCCCATTAATTTGTTCGGATAATTTCTATGTGTTTTTTTTTCATGTGTTTCGATTCTTTTTCACTCTCTATTTTGTTCCATTGACTTCTATTGACCTCAATGCATGTATTCTCCTAGCTTTCATGCAGCACTGTCCAGGGATGTTAAATACTTTCTTCTTCAAGATCTGCCAAAGCTTTTAACTTGTTCTTAACATGTTGAATCTTGCTTTTCCCTCTTTATTTTTCAAGAAACAAGTTAAATAGTAAGTAGCTTTAAAAGCTCTGAGTTTGAGTTTCAGTGTTACAACTAAAAGCTGGTGGTTTGAGGCTACATTTGCTCCATGTCTCATTCTGACATCCAGAAGACTTTCGGGTGATTATAATACGATTGATTGGGGGTTTTTTTCACACCAGAAAACTGCAAAAAACTCCCTGTTATGAGTTCTCTATCAATGTAAATATTATTTGGGTTTTATAATATGTCAACCAAATGAGAATGAATTTCACATCAGCAAGACTATTTTGAAAATCATAAAGATAATTTGAATTTAAAATATTGTTTTTCATGATGTGAAAAATGTTTCAAAGATATTTTTTTTAGATGAATTAGTATTGACAAGGAGGACAATAATAAACAAGCAATTTAAGTCTTTTCCGTTTCGGACAAAGGACATTTTAGAGCATTTTCGTGTACGCAGTGGCTATGTATGGGTTTTGATAAATAGAGAGGGAAGTAATCATGTTGAATAACTGTTACAAAAATAAATAATGATTACGCCCCTTTGATTAGCTTTTATTATTTATATTTAAAATATAAGCAAAAACGGTACCTAAGAAACTTATATTCAGCCCTGAGAGGTCCTATCGCAAAATGAACTTTTGATGTACACTTGGCAGGCCAAGACCTACAAAATGATATATACATCATGGGTCTAGGACTTAAGGTTGTTGAGATCTAGGGTGATGACGGACAGACAGACAGACAGACAAAACGGGGACAATAGAGCATTTTTTTTTCGAAAATGCTCTAAAAATAATACACTGTATTACCAATTTTAAGATTACAAACAGAAGTATCAGCAATATACCTGCTCCTCTCAAATTGGGATCAAGGTCTGGCATTTCTTTTGCTGCTTGCTCAGAAATACTGTATATAGATGCTCCACATTCATCTACAATGCTGTTTAGGCAAACAAAGCTATAGCTTTTATTTTGTTCATATATTATAGATTCAAAGCAAATCAAATTTTTTATCTCCCTATCCACACAAAACATTTTTTTAATAAGAAAGAATCAAAATAACTGTGGAAATCTTTAATGAATTCTGAAAAGCCTATATTCCATACACTTTAGATCAAGAACTATTATATTTTTTCCAATTACCAAAAATGATTTAAAATTTTCAATTAGCTATGCACAATATTCCAGTTTAGAATTCAGACACAGGTTTTCAGCTGTTGGTTACTCCATGATGATATAATTATAGATTCTAGACAAAAATTTGTTATTACCAATAAACAACTGATAGTGGCCGGAAATGTCCCTTTTTAATCATTTCAGAAACAACTTGCTCTGTTTCTCGACATGCACAACCGTTTCCAATGGTAATAATTTCTACCCTGAAAAGAAATGAAGTTGTAGTCCATTATATGTTTAGTGGAGCCTTTCTGCAATTATCTGTTTTGTAAAATACAATTTATATTTGAAAACATTTACATGAAGCAAGATATCAATATCATATAGCAACCACTTTCAGGGGCTCCAACCTCATTGCTTTCAAAAATTATGTAAAAAAAAATATTTTTTTGCTAAAATAATGCTGTGCTTAAAGTGAGATAGGAGGATGAAGGGTCTCAGTTGTCAAGCACCCACAATTTTTCTAGCTGTGACCCTGAACAAGATGTCAATAAAATCTGTATCAACAAGATTTTAAAAAAAAAGCCAAAGATAATAAAAACAGACGTCATACAAATTAATGTACACTATAAATTAGAAATCCACTGGCCTTTTCCCATTCATATCTAATGAATATAGCATCTATGAAAAATAGCCTGGTATTTACCTGTATGAATGAACAAGAGAAACAACTTTGTTCCATTCTAAATGTTTGTTTACTCTTAGATCATGAAGATACACAACAGCAGTCTCCAATATAACACCAGTAGGAGATATGACTGCCACTTTGCATCCATTCTTGAAACCCGGGTCCAAGCTCATTATAGTTTTGTTTTTCACTGGTGGTGCCAAAAGCAATCTTTTTAAGTTGGACACAAATACAGTTATTGAGGCCTTTTCAGCATCTTTTGTAAGTTCAACCCTAAAAAAAATTTATCTCCTTTTAGATACCAAGTAGAGTCTTTTTCTGAATACAAGTACAGCTAAAACAACATTTTATTTTTTTAAAGTTTAAAAGACATTATATTTTTCTATTAACTCATTTAAAGAATGTCCAAATATTCTTAAAAACATTTCCTAGAGTTTTCTAGAGAAAATTAAAATGTTAATGTGTACATTAAACCAGCCTAGAAAGTACTGTGGATATTTTTCATTTAATTTTTTTCCAGCATTCCTGTAAGCAACCTAGGCTCCATATAAATTCATGTAGATATAGTCTTCAGTTCACTTTTCTGTTTTATTTTAAAGTTAATTTTTCTCAAATTTATCAAGTACCTTATTTGTCTGCATAACATGGGTTCAATAAGTCTGTCATATGCATCCACTACTGCTTGTTTTATTAAATTCTGGTTGTGCTGTTGGTAGACGTTTCTCAGTAACTTTGACAAGACAAAACTGATGAAAATTTCTTTTGCATTTTCAGGTATAGAAATTTTCACTGTGAGAAGCTTGAGATCTTCCCCTCTGTTAATAGCTAAAACCTGTAGAAATATGAGTCCATTTTAAGAATATAATTACGTAAAAAAAAATAAGCCTAATAACTTAAAGATTGCTTCAGAATTAAAATAATTTTGGTGACAGTGAAAGATCACCTGGTGTGGTTTTAAATTTTTCACATATATTTTATAATTGAAAAACTGCTCAAATTTGTGGATTTGCTCTTCAGCTTTGGCTGACAACTTTGAAGAAGAAGAGTGAGTGACATCATTTTTATTCTTGTCTTTGGTAGATTTTGTTTTGGATTTAGAGCTTTCCAACATTATATTACACCTTACACATCTGTATAGAACAAAAATTTACATAACATTAGAAACAACATCATGATCAGTACTGAGTACGTGTAAACTTGTTTCTAGTAATTTGATTGACGTCAGAATTTAATGCTCTTAAATAAATTAACAAGACTTTTTTAAGTCACACTTCAGAATCATAACCCTCTGCAATGAATTAAAATTCCTAATCATTTGAGTCCCATGATATTTACTGTCAAATACATGATAGGCACCTAAACTGATGCAAAGTGACTTTTTCAGCACATGAATTGCAATTTATGCTAATTTTCAATAAATGATTCCATAAAGAAATATTAACAATATTACATCCAATAATATATCATTGAAAAGCTTGTTTATAATCTGATAATTTTTGCCTGTGTTTTTTAAATTTACAACATAAAATTTTTATTTGAATTTACCCAACATCTGCGACCAAAAGTTTATATTTTTAAATTTTAACGTTAAAATATATATTAAGTTAAAAAATATTTGGAAAATGTATCTCATTTTAATGAATTAATTTTTCAAAAACACTAAACGAAATCAAAAGTAGAATTTTCAATTTTGGACTACATTATATTAACTTTCCGTTATATCAGTATTAAAATCAAAAGGAGAAAGTAGTCTAATTACAACATTTTACATATACATATTTTTTTACACAATGGCACCCCACACAACAATATGTTAAATAGATGCATTCCTTCAAGAAAGATATATTTTAAAAAAATATATATAATCTCTATTTTTGGTTGTCTCAAAAAATGGAGAAAATTATTTAAAGATAACAAACTATTAGGTACCAGGAGGATGTACACTAGAGTGTTTCAAAGGATAATGGTGAAAAAAAAAATTTTTAATTCACTTTTGCATACCCCCCCAGAAATGTGACGTTTCGGGTCAGTAATACTTAAGCCAAATTATAGGAAAAAATAATTATAAGAAAAAATATTGAGTCTAAGTGACTGCTCATTAGCATCAAACTTTTAAGTTTTTTTTTTTTGCAAAAGGGTCATTCCATGTCAACTCAACCAGTTTTTTTGACAATTATTCACCCGCCCTCTCAGATCTTTTTGACATTTTCAGGGCTTGTTGTACATTCAAAGTTGAGTGATTCCTGAAAATTTCAGACCATTTGGTCAAAAACTTTGTGAGATATGATTTTTTAAAGTTTTAAAGGTAGTCGTGAGTTCGCGTGACATTTACATTTTCGCTATATTTGAACATGAATATTTCAAAAACTAAAAGAGGTATCAGACTGAAATTTTCAGTATTTACTCATTGTTTTATCCTGAGTTGAATGATGTATTTATCTCAAGTGTAGCTTGCACAAAGAATGCCCTAAAAATTTCCAAACATTGCACTTCAGACAGTTTTCATCAATATTTGACCCAGTATAGCCAAGAACCTTTAAGACATGAAATGATGTTTGTTATACAATTAGTAAGTAACATATATCTGTATACTATTTTTATAGAGAATTCCTGTTAATCAAATAATAGTGTACTCATGTTGGGCCCCTTTATGCATCATGGTCTGCTTTTCTCTCACAAAGCCAAGCTTTCTCACTGTTTGTCAACTCTGAGCTGGATGTAGAGACATCAATAGCAGCAAATCGTGATGTATCAAGGGTCGGTCACGTTTCCTTGAAACATATGAACAGTGAAAAGTGTGGTCCAGATGATTTAAACAACTTGTCAAACACTGCTGCTGATATTATTTCAAAGATGTGATGATGGCATGCTAGAAATAGAAGGCGTTTGTCAAACATCAGCTGAATAACTGTTATGGCGCCAGTGTGAACTCTTGTGTTAGAACTTGTAACAAAACAAAGACCAGCCAGCCATTCTGGGACACCTTTCAACTCATGTAGTATCTGAACCACAGCTTTACCCATTAATTCACCAGTTGATCTTGGAAGTTGTAGAATTGTCAGAAGCTCTTTAACCTTCACTCAAGACACAACAATTGGCATTCGATCAACTAGCTCGTCTGATTGGCCACCAACATCTGGTAGTAATTTTCCATCAAAATGAGCAACTAATGGTGTGCTTGGCACAAACATCTCCTTCTGGTTTACTGTGACTGATTGGCAAACATTTTTTCTAGCTCTATATATTGTACTTGTTGACAGTGATACTGTTGTTGATTCATCAGCTGGAAAATTTCAACTTTCAACTCCATCTGCCTATCACTTTGACAGCCTTTGTTCTTGCCAAGCTTAACATATCTCTCGTACAAAGCTTTCAGCTTGGCAACAGCATTGGGTTTCTGTGCCGTTGGGATGTGCACTATAAACCATATATCAAAAACTTCATCTATCACATTTGAGCAGCTTTCAGAGAGAGTAAGCTTCTGACTCTTCATGTAATAAAGCAAACGACGCAGAGTGAGCCCCATAGTTGGTAGGCTGTTAGAACAAGTGACTAAATCAAGAGATGCTAACTGTTGACCAATCAACTAGACATCGATTTCAGATCTAGTTTTTAAAGTCTTTTGAGGTACAGATGCCATATTAATTATTACAATTGAACTCTAAATCTGAAAGAAAAAGAACGCACAGCAGTGTACATTGCACAATGAATAATGCGGAATTAACAATTTAAATGTCAATAATAGTATACTACAAAGACAATTTTAAAAAATCCACTCCAAAATTGCATCATATAGGCTTACGAACAGGGACGAGGCGTGATTGTTGCCGGTCTAACTCTTAGAGAAAAGTTGATTGATGTTTTTATAGCCATATACAAAGCACAAACGAACAAATATCTATATATTTGTATAAAGTATTGGACTAATAATATATACAATTTATATAAATAAATTTTATATATATTTAAACTTGTAATCATTTTATTATGAAAGATTATGCTAACTATATTCAATGCACACAGGACCATTATATAGCTATAAAATCATTTAGGTTCAAGCAAGATATAGACCATTTCATTTTGAAGTTGTGGGCTTAAATTCAATTATACAGATGTATAGCACGAAGCACACAATTCACTGTCTTCTACTGATGCTCAAAGACAAGTAGCAAATAAATGTATAGAAGACTTGATGATTCTCATCATAACAAAATTAAATTACTTTCGAAATGGCTGCAACATTACTATCGTGCACTTTTTAAAAATTAATAAATGCATTTTTAACTTTTTTTATACCCCTAATGAATATTTGTTTTTTTCCCATAACTTGTAAATTTTCAAAATTATCGTTTAACTTGCTTCAATATCCTGATTTCACCCTTAAAAATGATAAAAGTATCATGCATGTGTCTCTTGAAATAATTATACTTGCTTTTTGTAGAAGTTGTACAGTTTTCTTGAATATGGTGTTCATAAGAGCAAAACGTTTTGAAATTTACAATTCTAAAATGATCACTTTTACATGTCAAAAAAAGTTTTGAAAGTAAAATAAATTATATGTTGCTAAATATTGGAATAAACAAACAAATTTGGTATCAAAGTTCTTAGAATGACCCACATTTTGTAGAAAAAGTGTAATCAAATTAATTATTATCATAGATAAATTCACTTTGGGGTAGGACACAAAGGAGCTATGCTAATCTGCTTCTGGATCTCAATGATTAGGTTTGTTTTATTTTTTTAGTAATTATTCTCAAATGAAGTCAAAATATACATGAAGAAAACATAGTTAAGATGTTATTAAATCCCTAAAAACTGCAAAAATCAGCAAGGAAATACTTTACATTGGCATCACAATAACTTCCAAAAATACAAAGCATAAAGTTGATAAGAAAGCTGAGGAAAAGTATGCACAAAAACACAAACAGAAGTATGATTCATGAGTATTTTTTTCAAAATGTTCACATTCCAAGTTTTGGGGTGCTCATATTTGGAGTTATGATTGTTTAATACAATTTTAACAGAGATCTTACATGTTTCTTGCTTCATCCATGAACTCTTTATTTTTTGACACAATGTCAGCAATGATATGCTTAATACCTTTTTCAACATCATCCAAATTTTCAAGACCTAGTAAAAAAAAAAACATTCAAAAATTTTCATTTATAAAGAGTGCTTTAAAAAAAAACCCCACACAATGTAATAATTCTACAATAGGTAGTGATAATTTAATACCATGAAATGTCGCTATAATGAAATTGACAGGTACTCAAATTCATTTGTAATACTGAAAATTTGTTACACTGAAATTTGGGGTGTGGAGGTGCGGTTTCGACGATGACATTTTCTGTTCTTCATATGTGGATTTAGTTCATTTGGGTACCAATGCAAATATATAGGGTCATTTTACTAATTTCTCCAAAGATATTTAGCCAAAAATAAGTAAAATGTTCTTTTCGTTTATTTCTTATTAGTTTAGTTACTAATTTAGCTTTTAGCTTTCGTTACTTCTGCTAACAGGCTTTGAACTAAGGGGCATAACTCATATAATTTTGTAACAGTTATATAATTGTACTATGCCTAAAAAAATTCAACATTTTTTTTTTACATTTTCAGATACTAAAACATACCAATAATAACTGTATTGCAGAAAAAAAATTAGATCACTTAAATAATTTAAAAACTTAAAAGTCATTTTTCTCTGAAAAAATATTTTTGAAATTTTGCTTCACTGTGGCAAGAGAATCTCAAAAACCGCCTGTCATATTTTGATAAAACTTCTAATTTATATTCAGAATAGGTGTATTTATGGAATGTCAGAGGCTTTTAAAGAACTTTTAAGCCCTTTTTTTTTTTTTTTTGCAATATTTTTAATTTTCAAAATTAGCATTTTTTTTGCTAATTTTCACAATACTAAATGTAAAAAAATTCAAAAAACATTTATTTATTATATTATCAAAAAAAGTACTCTGATATTCTATAAAGTAAGCTTTCCTGATTATAAAAATGTACATTTTATATGAATCAGTCTATAAATATTTCAGAAATATTTGCCACAAAAAGGTCATAAATTTCAAGATGGCAGCATGCCACACCCACAAATATCAATATTTTTATATTTTTTTTTGCAAAAATTATTTTTAAACCTACTATATCATTACTATGATATTAAAATGTCTTAAACTTTAATAATAAAAAAAGTTTTTATTCAGACCCAGGTACCCCCATAATTTATAAGAAATCTGTGCAATGTGCCTATTACGGCTCTCTTACCCATATTGTCTCATTTATTAAACAATGAAATAATAAATAAATAATATATATATATAATTATTTTTTTAACTGGAATAAATTTTATTATAATTAGAAAAAAAAGTATAGTTATATCACAAATAGGTCAAATAAATCACTAATTTATTCTTCACTTTCTGTATTATTAAATAAATACTGGTACTGGTAGTTTGTAACATTGATTTTTTTAATCCCGCGAAGTGTGACATTCCCTATATTCATGTGGTTGTCCCATGACATCTTCCTCCCCTTTCCCACATTGCTAAAACTCTCCTCTCACCCCCCCCCCAATCGGTCGTTGTTGCGTAATTGTTCTGTCACCGCTCTTTCCCCCCCTGTCCCAAGACAACGCTTGACTCGGAACTGCACCTGGTGGAATTGATTTGTACTAAAATTATCAGTAGAGGTTAAAGGTTACCAAATCATCTTACTCCTCTCACACTCCCCCCTTCCATTATCTAGTAAATAAATGTAAATGTCATTGAGCTCAAATTGACTTGAGTTTTAGAAATTTGTGGGGTGGGAGGACACCACTGACATTATGCATCCGACTGAAAAGATTAACGATTTTATTTATATAATCCGAGACGTGTTGTGAACAATACTGAATTGGAGGGGTGAGTGACTCATTTGAGAAGTCAGTGGTTCAAGCCCCAGCAAAGACCATTAAAAAGGTCCTAAACTTGGCAAGGGTTGGGATATAGATGAGACACTACAAAAAACTGCCCAGGTAGTGATTATCGATTAATGATATAATACAGCTGTATTGGTTCATCAGAGAAAGGGAATGGTTGATTTCAACTTGGGATCAAGTGTAAACTTTCCTATATAAAGCTCATTTAATAAAAACATCTCAATTTAAGAAGAAAGCAAATTACCTTTTTGACTGGGATCAATAGCATTACTTAAATTAACATTTCTGCCATTTAGCATATCTTGGGCTAAAGGTTCTAGACCTAATGCTTTTGCTCTTTCTGCATATGTTCCTTTATGTCCAGGTTTGAAAGGTGCAAACTGTTTTAAAAAAATTCTAATCAATAAAAATCCTGAAACTATTTGATACAATATAAAAATATTTTAAATTTTATATAAATAAAAAAAAACAGATAAAAGAGCTAGAAAAAAAGTAAAAAAAAACTTGATCAGTAATTATTTTATTGACACAAATGCATGACTATTTTTTAAATTGTATGCTTCTAAATATTGCAGATTTTCACATTTTTAAAAAACACAAATCTTTTTTTTTTTACAAATATGTAAAATTATTACAACTGATGAAGTGATCAAAAAATGTAACGCTCACCTTAATATAATTTAACTACAGCTTAACAAGCAAGTGCCATTTATTTTAAAAAGTGGTTGCATCAGTTTGAGATTCTTCTACAGCACTAAAATGCATGCATTTGAGTAATAACCACTTACTTACTAGTGATTCAACTTCTAAAATGGAAGTAGACATAATAAGACTGGTCTCAAGTTCCTTGTTCATCTTTCCCATTTTCTTAATAGAATTATACACATTCTGAATTTTATTCTCAACTGTCCTGAATAAATTGGAAAAATAATTCATAAGTATTAGGGGTGTGCCGGAATCCGGTTCCGCCGGATTCGGCACTATCCGGTGAAAACCAGTTCCGCCGGATTTACATGTATCCGGAATAACCGGATTCCGGAAAATACCGGATTTCGGAATTTGCCAGATTTTATGACTCACCGGATCATAATCTGAAATAAAAGTAATTCTCCTTCCCGAATTCCACACGATCACGGTACATTAATCGATTGTTTCGAGCGTTGAGCTTCTTTAATGTTTTGAACATACCAGAGGCTAGAGTCAGCACCGGATCCGGCGGATTTCGCAAAAGAAAATCCGGATCCGGATTCGGTTGGAAAAAACAGATCCGGCACACCCCTAATAAGTATATAATTAAGTATACTTAATGTATTAATTCTAAATCACTATTAATAATAATATATGACCATTGACAAAAGTAATAAATGCACAAAGCCAAAGGGATATTTTAAAGATATTACAATACAAAATGGCATTCAGACTACTTTTCTAAACAAGTCAGTATATAAAAAAATTATCTGATTAAGAATACATGTGCGAAATTACAAGCCTCTTTCTCTATAAACAGTTTATTAATATAGATGGGCCACGAAAACAAAATATTTTTTATAGTGGGCAAGGGGCAATACATATATTTCTAAAAGAAACTAATTAGCCAGGGCAAATATCAATTATAGAATGTTACTGCACTAATACTTCAATATATAGACCTATTTATAAAATATTTACAAATAAAGCTCTTACTCTTAAGCTATTACTATGTTAATTCCAATAATATCAATATAAACTCATACCTTAATTCATCAAGGCCTTCAGCAACTTCTCTAATCAAATCAGGTTCCATTTCACCTGTTTGTTCTTTACGATATCTTGCAATAAAAGGAATAGTTGCACCATCATCCAAAAGTTTGATGACATTTGCTACACTTTTCCTCTGAAGTTTGAGTTTCTTTGAAATAATTTCAGATGGTTCCCAAAGAGGTCCAATTTCCCTTTTGATATCTTCATCATCCATGGCACCAAATTATGGAAAAAAATATTTTTAATAAAATTTCTGAAATATTGGTAAAGAAAAGATTAGTACATACTCATAGCCAAAGCGCAATCATGGTGGTAAAATCAACAGGGTTGTCTTCAAACTCTATTACATGTAGACAATGTAGTGACCAGCACTCTGCTCCTCTACGACCAGTGTTACTTATAGTGTCACTGTTACCACTCTAAAAATATGAAAAACCCAAGTGGAACCATTAAAAAACCCAAGAAAACCCAAGGACCTTTTTTTTCCCTTTTTGTTAATAAAAAAAAAAAGAACATAAAAACAGTAGTATATAACAAAATCGTGTGTTGTTGTTTTTGATCCAAAAAGTGTTTTATTTTTGGTTTTTGAAACAATTATTTACGAAATATTATGAATTATCAAAACTATAATTTTTAGAGCTCTATTGTCCCCGTTTTGTCTGTCTGTCTGTCATCACCCTAGATCTCAACAACCATAAGTCCTAGACCCATGATGTATTTATCATTTTGTAGGTCTTGGCCTACCAAGAAATGACTTTTTCCATTTCGCGATCTGACCTCTCAGGGCCGTAAAAGGGGCCTTATAAAGTACCGTTTTTTACTATATAAGCTATATTAATAATGGAGCGCCCTATATCTCAGCAACCATAAGTCCTAGACCCATGATGTATATATCATTTTGTAGGTCTTGGCCTGCCATGTGTACATCAAAAGTTCATTTCGCGATAGGACCTCTGAGGGCCGGGCTTCAGGGCTCCTAAGGGGCTTTTATATATTATATATACACATTGTACGTTCAATACCCATTCATTTGGTGCGAAATACTGCAGCACGTAGTTTCACCAAGATTTATTAAGAAACTCATCAAATGAAATAGCAAGCTTGTGTTCTGAGTTTAATTGAAAGTATCAGAGCTATGCAACAATTGACGGAGTTTTCGGACGATTAAATGACTACATTTTCGAATGTTTTCAATTATGAGTCATATTTCAGTAACCACAAACCACTTGTAGTTAGATTAAGAGAAAATAATTTTTTTTTCAAATATAAAGAAACGTCTTTATAATATTTTTTTTACAGATATATGCATTACACAATTGATTTTATAAACATTTCCAAAATTTACAAATATTTACTGAAAGCTAACAAACGTACTGATACATAACATGAAAATGCGCTAACACGTCCTGTGTCCAGAATGGAACAAGCTTAATTGCTTGTTTTTATATTTAATTGATAATAAATTCTTGATTTTTTCAAAAGGATGTGTTTGTATATTATGGCTCAACCTTCTTCAGCTAAAGACCAAGTCCTCTCGACTCACAAAAATCGTACAGCTGATATAAAATCTGTTTAACCCTTGTCTCGACATGAGTGATTTGTAAAAGATAATTACAAGCCCAACTAACACCCCCCTGTCTCTGTAGTGGTATGTCTGTCTCTGTAGTGGTATGTCCGTCTTTGTAGTGGTGTGTCTGTCTCTGTAGTGGTGTGTCTGTCTCTGTAGTGGTGTGACTGTCACTGTAGTGGTGTGTCTGTCTCTGTAGTGGTGTGTCTGTCTCTGTAAGTGGTCTGACTGTCACTGTAGTGGTTGTGACTGTCACTGTAGTGATGTGTTTGTCTCTGTAGTGGTGTTAGTGTCATTGTAGTGGTGTGACTGTCGCTGTAGTGGTGTGAATGTCACTGTAGTGGTGTGACTGTCACTGTAGTAGTGTGACTGTCGTTGTAGTGGTGTGACTGTCACTGTAGTGGTGTGAATGTAACTGTAGTGGTGTGTCTGTCTCTGTAGTGGTGTTAGTGTCATTGTAGTGGTGTGACTGTCGCTGTAGTGGTGTGAATGTCGCTGTAGTGGTGTGACTGTCACTGTAGTGGTGTGACTGTCGTTGTAGTGGTGTGACTGTCACTGTAGTGGTGTGAATGTCACTGTAGTGGTGTGTCTGTCTCTGTAGTGGTGTTAGTGTCACTGTAGTGGTGTGACTGTCTCTGTAGTGGTGTGACTTTCACTGTAGTGGTGTGACTGTCTCTGTAGTGGTGTGACTGTCACTGTAGTGGTGTGTCCGTCTCTGTACTGGTGTGACTGTCACTGTAGTGGTGTGTCTGTCACTGTAGTGGTGTGTCCGTCTCTGTACTGGTGTGACTGTTACTGTAGTGGTGTGACTGTCACGGTAGTGGTGTGACTGTCATTGTAGTGGTGTGACTGTCATTGTAGTGGTGTGACTGTCACGGTAGTGGTGTGACTGTCACGGTAGTGGTGTACAACAGAGTTGAGCCAAAAACCAATCGATATAACGACAGACTTTCAAGCGAATATTCGTGTTGGTTATTTCAAATTATCACACCATGACATCACTTCAACCAGCCTTTGCACACACACACACACACAGAGAGAATCATGTTCATATCTTACACGTGTACACACACGAGGATGTGCATATCTACCTGTTGTGCACACATATATTTCATAATATTTGTACACATCTTTCTACCAGTTGTACACACACATTTATGTACAGATCTTTCTACCAGTTGTACACACACATTTATGTAGTGATCTTTTTACCAGTTGTACACACACATTTATGTATAGATCGTTCTACATGTTGTGCACACACACATTTATGTACAGATCGTTCTACATGTTGTGCACACACACATTTATGTACAGATCGTTCTACCTGTTGTGCACACACATTTATGTACAGATCTTTTTACCTGTTGTGCACACATATTTATGTAGAGATCTTTCTATCTGTTGTACACACACATTTATGTACATATCTTTCTACCTGTTGTGCACACACTCACAAATATGTAAATATTTATCAACTAGTTGTACATACACACATATGTACAGATCTAACAGGTAAAGGTGATTCCCCCGTACACCTTGTGACGTAAATGATCACACACATTTTAATATTAATGGGAACGGGCTGTTATGTATGGAGTGGGGGGGGGTGCGACCAGGGTGGGAGGTGACACTCGTGACCGTTTTATGATTTTTTTCTGTCCCTTTCCATTACCCTCCCACGATTCTCACCCTCATCCACCGACCCACCGCCCCCCCCCCGAACGCCCACATCCACCTTTATATATGTGATACCTCCTCTCCTCTCCCCTACTCCACCCATGACCGTAACCATTTAAACCAGTGCTAGATCGTCACGGGGGGTCAAGTGGGGGGGGGGGGGCGGGGCGGTGAAGTGGGCAGATTTGCTGGTGTTAATATATTTTGCTCTGACTAGATATTTGTGCCATGGTGGTTCATAGGTAGGACAGTACGTTGATATAGTGGTCAGTCGAATGTCAGTTTGTGACATCTTAAGCTTTTCATCTGGCGTAGTATGTGACTGTGTTGATTGTTATAATTTAAATACCTGTACGGGTGAGATGCTTTGTTGATACTATAAATCTATACATGATATCTCGAGTGTGCGATAGCTATGGGGGGGGGGGGAGCGACGGGTGATTTTAACCTGTTAACCTACAGCATTCGGTTCCGGATAGAGCCTGCAGATAGAACATTTTCAATCAAGGCGTAACCAGTCACCTGACTTTGTGATGTCACCCCTTACCCCCTCCTCCCCTCCAACATCTTGTATCACCAATCCTTGTTTTTTGACACTAACTTGGGAAATGGGGTTTTTAGCTGTAAATCATGGGTTTTTTACTTTGTTTTTTTTTTCTCTATTGTAATAGTGTATGATATATTGTACTATACTACAATGTGTATAACAGTAAATAAACCACTGGCTTATCTTGAAGCTTAACTGGCAGGCACTCACGACTCTCTTTTTTTTTTAAATAGCCTACTTCATGTTGAACTATCATAAAACATAAAATGAAGAACCTTTTGGAAAAGAGACCTTTAAAATATTATGAATGAATTAAGATATTTCAATGATATGATGTTGTGCGCGCACATTATGTATAGTTTTATGTTAGATTCAAAGTTTAATAGTCTGGGTTGTTTTTGTCAAGCTTCTGTACCTCATTTAGTTTTCATTTTATGTATTTTATGTTGGAGAGCATGGAGGCCCTTAATAATCATGAGCCAGATGGTTGTGTGACTTGACTTAATGCCTTGAACTCCTTGAGGAGCAAAGGCCCCCTGCAACCACTCTTCAGCACACTCTGTTGTGTGATACTGTTTATAAGCAGAAAAAAAAATTATAGTCACAGAAAATAAGCAACGCTTGATAAAATTTTTATGGGTTTGATTTTATTGTTTTGATGAATAATTCTTAATGACATAAAGTGGCATGACTATAGTAAAATATAAACTAACTAAAAAAATACATTATTTGTATTTAGAGCGCAGTGTTTTCATTTTCTTCACTTCTTTGTATAAAACTTGTGCTTGAACTGTGAACATAAAAAAAAGTTAAAAAAAAAATAATGGGAAACAATGATTTACAAATTGCATATTTTCTGACATACAAGTTCATTACTTTTTCAATAACAAAAATGAATAAATCCAGTGATTTTGTTATTGAGGCCAACATGTTTATGTAATGGTTTTCAAAAATACATTCTAGGAGAAATCAAGATGCATACTAGGGGTGACCACATGAAGGGAGCTGCACTTCTGGTTTTTTTTTATTTAACAAGATTAAATGAACAAAATAACTTAATATTAAATACTGGTTCTATAGGAGTTGTACAAAACTCATGGAAGAGCTGCCTTTGGCCACCACTGATGTATACTGATGGTGGTTCTATAAACTACGCACAACATGTGTCAATGCCTTGGATGGGCTGCGAAGGTGAAGGCTAAGTCTTAGAATTTAATGAATGATAGAAAAGTTTTACTACAGAGGCAAAATGACTACCACTATCATTTTAAAGTTATCTGAACATGTAGTATGAAGCAGATGGTTAGAAGAAGTGGAGAAAGACCTTAAAGCCATAGGAGTGAGAGAGTGGAGGAAGAAGACCATGCATCTGGAAAAGCGGAGAAGAGTAGTATGGAAGGCCAGGGCCCTAAATGGGCTGTAGAGCCAAAGGAAGAAGAAGTAGTATGAAAGCATAATAAAAAAATCACTGAATTTTTGTTAAAAACATTTGGGATTCATGTATAATTGGGCAATGTCACACAATTCTGTCAAACCAAGTGATAGATAAATGGAAAGATTTTTTAGATAGAGAGAAGATTGGGCCAGACAAATGTAAAGAAAAGATCAAGAATGTGCTGAGAACAAAATATTATGTCTGTGTCATAGGGTGACTTCTGTAATAGGCATCATACAACACAATGACAGACTAAACTGTGCAAACTATTGACTCAACCATTGTTTTATCTAATATTTTAGATAAAGCACTTTATAACATAGAGAGAGAGAGAGAGAGCAGATATCTAATCTATATCTAAACTAATTGAAATTCATAAGATTAGCCATTAACCAATGATTTCTAATACCTCTCTCAAAAAACTGTTCATAATTCCCAGACTAAACTAAACAAAATAAAATAATTTAAATAAAATAAATTTCCTGAAACAGATTAATGAATTGGATTTGATATCCAGATATATTGTGTGTATCTAAATAAAAAAAACGAACATTAATAAGACTACTTGAAATTTTACAGGAAATGAGAAGTCAAAATTAATGATGGCTGCTTAAATTTCCACTGATAAAAATTTAGAACAAAATGGAAATGCTTTTAAATTTTATATTTTTCATTTAATAAAATAAAGATGATCTTTGAAAAAAAAATGTATTTAAAAAGATATATTTATTAGTTTCAATCCACTGTTTTATTGCCCAAAACTAGTTTTTCTCATGAAAATTAATGCAGGGTTGATTAATAAAACAAACAAGAGGATTTGATATGAATGGATGGACAATTCTTACCGTATGGATCAAAGTGTAAGAATTCTAATTTATCTGCTGTCTTCACCCTCTGACGAAATACTTTATGACCAGTCCCAGCAAGACTCTCAAGCATCACGACCATTATCCTGCAATAAATATTAAAACAGGTAGTGAAATGTGTCCAGCTTTCTGGTTTTCCTCATTTATGACTTTGAAATAATGTCTTAAATAGAGAAGAAGTATATATATGATCTAAATGACATAAGGTATGCAATACACAAGTGATTAATATAACACATGTACTACTCATGTAGTTAATTTTCAACTGAGATTATACACTGCTTAAAAAACATTCAAAATGTGTTTTGTTAATGAATTGTGTGAAACAATGAGATAAGTGAAGGTCGCACAACTTAAGACTTCTTTTTTGATATGCCTTTTCAATCTGACAGTCAAAGCTGTCTATAAAACAGACTAACTGTTCAGTACTTTTTATATTTATTCAAGATGTAAACAGCTCATTTCAATACATTGTATTTAGATTTTTTTCGTGCAAAAGTCATAATTGTAATGTATTTCAATGGCTCATTATCTAGCTTTGAGGGAGTTGTTAATCAACAGTGACACAATAGTGAAAACAATCAGAGACCAAACAGTCAGGAGTGTTATAAATAGGGAGGATCAATATTATCATAAAAAAATAATGCAATAAAATAATATAAATTTGAAAATTGTTGATAAGATTTTCCATGTAACCCGATTACAGAACAATAATTTCCCAAAACAACTTTTAACATGAACATCTTGTTTTTAAAAATACTGGTAGCATTATTTTTTCTGTTATTTATTGATGATATGCATGGTCATATTTCTTTGTTAAGCTCAAAAAAGAAATGTTAAAAAAAAACAACCCACTTATGTTTTATTTGTTTTGAAATTGCATTTCTACAAAATTTGAAGACTTGTAATCCACTGGATATTATTGAGCCAACCTGATGACCTAGACACAAATGATCTTGCTTTCCCCTCCCACAGCCAAATACAGATGGAGGAGAAGACCGATTAAGCAGTTGAGGTTGGTCTCAATATTAACAAGAACAAAAACAAAGATCTTAAAAATAAATTCCATCAGCACAAATCCAGTCACTCTACAAGGAAACCAGTTGGAAAAAGAACAGTCCTTTGTTTACTTGGGTAGCATTATTGATCAACAGGGATGCACAGCGGCAGACAACAAATCATGAATTGGCAAAGCAAGAGCAGCCTTCATGCAGCTACAGAATGTTTGGACCGCCAGATAGTTGTCCATAGCACCATTTTCACACCAACGTCAAATCAGTGCTGCTGTATGGAGAAGAAACGTGGAAGATGTCTAAAACTACAATAAAGAAGTTACCAACAGCTGCCTCAGAAGAATCCTCCAAAATCACTGGCCTGACACCAACAGCAATGTCAGCATTTTAGAAAGGATCTGCCAACTTTCAGAAGAAGAAGAAATCAGACAGAGGCGATGCAACAAGTGTCACAATATTATAACAACATCAAACATAAGATAAGATTTCAAATAATAGTATAAATAGGTAGACTTAACTTCAAGGTTTTCCAATTAAATTCAATCAATGCAATACATGTTTTTCTGTTATTATCAACACTTATCAGCCACAGTGACAGTGTATGAGACTTAATATAAAATGTAAGCCTCTTTGTTTTTTTTTGTTGTTTTTTTTGCAGTGAAAATTTTTGTTGACACAGTTTGTAAACAGGCTATGTCCACAAAAAATCTGGCCGAACCGGATATTTGTTTAATTTGAGAAGACGTGCTTTATCAGCCTAAATAAATTAGGCTTTTATTGTTTATACAAGCATGTAAAGCTTTCTTTTATCATCTTTATTTTCAATAAAACTGAATTTTACCATGAATATAAAAAAGTGTCTTTTTTAATTCATTTTTATTATCCAAAAAGAAACTAGTCACAACATAAGGCAAATATCAATTTTATAATGTTACTGCATTAATACTTAAATGTTTAGACCTGTTTATTAATTATGTATTAATAACAAAAACAGCATCACTAGAAATTAGTAGATTGGTCAAAAGCCATTTACACTTTTTTTACCCAGTTAAAGTATTCTAAATATTTCATGGACATGTGCAATGACTTATTATACAAAGAACTATATGATACATTTACTAGTTTAAATTAAAAACTTTTTTTTTAACTTTAACTCCCAAACTTTTTACAAAAATTTGAGCAATTAAAAAGCTTAATTTATTTTTCTAAGCACAATTGACATTTTCATTAATTATGGTTTATTAAATCTTACAGTATAGACAAGTAATTAATGAGGCAATTAACTAATTAATTCATAACTATTTTTTAGTAAATATAGAATAGACAATACTAGCTAGTGGTAGTTATGTAGTTATGTAGTAGTGTCAGTAGTTAAACTTATAATTGTATTAATAGTGAGGTCTGAGGATCATGGTTGATAATTACAATAATGTCAATGATGAATTGAAAAAATTGATGGTTAAAGTTGAACAGTACAAAAAAAAAATTACTTACTTGCCTGATGAAGACATAATGACACCTAAAATACTGATTCACTCAACAGAAATCTGGAAGTGAAAAATAAAAGCAAATATTTTTTCCATGAAAATGTAAATTATCTAACTAATTTTTCTGCCCATTTCGTTTGATTCACACTACTCACTAGCCTGACTTTAGTGACTAGGTCCTTTACACTAGACTCATTGTCTAACTCTCATAAGACTAATGATTACTTAGATTATGAAAGAGTCATTATCTCGTGGACGGACTGTCGTTGACAATTATTAAAAAAAATGTATAAAACTGTAATGATGAGTGCAGTTGTAATAACAAACAATGAAAAATAAACTAACGGAGCCTAGTACTACAGAGTACAGAAAATACCGTCATTCATAATTATTATGATTCAGTTATTCCCAGCCATTCCAATAATAGTAGCACATAGTTTTATTTTTAAATATACACTATGAAAAACTTAAATAAATATACCTTTTTAAATAATTAACTTGTTCATGGTAGGCAATACACCTGGAAAAATCAGTACAAATTTCGACTTTCGATTTTACACTTCCAAGGACGACAACCACTGATCTTTATTGTTATATAGTTTAGTGAAGTTTACAAGTAATAATACTTTTAACCCTTTCGATTCTACTTTAGTAATGTTTTTAATTTATGATTTTCATTAAACCTTATTTAATAATTTTTTTTTATTGAAGCTTGATATGTTCGTATCGAAGGCAGTAGTAATGGTCTTAATCATTAAGTGCGGTATATCTATGGGAGGAAGTTGCCGACTTCTAACGAAGTGACCCGAATGCCACGTTAGCACTGTAAACCTGTTCCTGGCGATGTTGTGACACGAATTATTGTGTATTATTTCTTATTCATAATTATAGAAGACATGGAAATGTCGCCATATTTACTAGTAGTGTTGGTGTCATGTTTTTTAAATGCTGAAGCCATTCGATTTCTTCTGGGATCAAATCAAAGGAAGTGCCTTCGCGAAGAAATACACAAAAATGTTTTGGTTACCGGTGAATATGAGGTTCAGGAAAATGGACAAAGAGCTGACCTAACCGTTAGTATTACTTTTTAACCTTACAGAGTGTTGTAATTAAATAAAAAGTAGGTAGTGAAATAGAGATTAGATGGGTGATAGTGATAATACACGGGTCACTAAGCCAAATCATATCTAAAGTGGACTGCACCGATTATGCCCAGGAAAAGTTTCACTTGTTTCAGGGAAGCAATTCGATAAAAATAAAAGACTATCATCACTCACTATGTCCACAAAATATTTAGATTTCCATATGTGCTTTTACAATTACATGCAACTAAAGTTTGCATTTATTTTTATATTCAATATTGAATAATGATTAATACATCTTTACTAAAAAATTATGTTTATTTGTTATATAGTTGTGTGATATGTAGGCTACTTATTTAAATTTCAACCTTTTTTTTTAAACATTTTTCATTTATTTTTTTTTTTTGCTTGAATAAACAAAGTGGCCAATTCAAAAAATAAAAAAAAAAATTATTTAACTAGTAAATATATAGACTATAGTCTAGTCCTTGGTTTGATAGGTCAGTGTCCACACCACAAAACTTTTAGAACACAGGTACTGATAAAAAAATGTATGTGACATTGGCCTTTGACTAATTTCTACCTAGTTTTTTTTTGTTTGTTATTAATAGATATTTTATAAATGTCTTAACATCATATTATTAGTGCAGTAGCAGCCATATTATGATTGATACTTGTCCTATTTAGTTTCTTTTAGAGACATCTGTTATGCCCCTTGGACAATATTTTAAACTAATTTTTAGGGAATCGGCCAGTCCACTGTTTTGATTTTAAAAAAAAAATTTTGTTGAATATAGTTGATTTAATAAATCAAAATGAATAATTAATAACTAATTAGAAAAAGATAATCACGTAAATCAAATAATAACATGATTTTCTTCTTATTACCTAGTATTTCTATTGTTTAATTCTTTGATATCATGTACTGTGATAAGTGTCTAGTTTGATAACATCAATTTGCATAAATCCTTTTTATTTTTTACTGTCAACTCAAAGTCAGTTCTAATGAAATAAAGATGGTAAAAAACAAAGCATAATGTTTGTATAAACGAAAGCATCCTATTTTAATCCCAGGCTAATGGAAGCACATCTTCTCATAGTAACCCAATAAACAACTTCATAGTTACTATATTTGAATTAGGCCTATTGTTATCAAATGTAGTGTTTTTATTGGGGTATTGTACAATTTTGATTGGCATTTTACATGATCAATTTGCCTGTTGTTCTTTTTGTCTCTTTGGTCTAAAACTAAAGTAAAAGCTTTATATTTGGCTGTGATCTAGTACTATTTACAGCTTTCACTAACATAATGGATTGCTATAGCTCAGTTCTATAGTTTATCATAAGATAAACAACCTTTTCCTAAACTTCTCAATCCTTCATATGTCATTATTTTGGTATAGCTAGGTTGTATCAAAAGTGTACCAATAAGGTATTATTTTCAGTTTCAAAAGACAAACAGCTGAAAGTTGTCTAAATATCTGAAGAAGAATTTCTAGGAAATTAAGATCGCTTGTTCCTTAACCCAGTTTATAAGAATTCTAGATCAGTCATAGATTTCATGGTTTTGTTTGCGCTTCCAAATTTTAAATTTTAATGAATAGCACATCAAATAATTTAATAATTCACTACTTAGTTGCACTTGACTCAGTAACTCAAATAATACAGAAATTAATGGTTTTTAAAAAGAAGTTACTTAGTCTTGAATCAGCTTGAAATACCATTAGCTTTAAATCTTAAATATTTAAAAAGATAGCTGAAGGGTTGACAAAATACTAATAGAGCCTGAAACGCATTTAAGCTGTCAACATTTTTCACTTTATATTTATTGTAAAATTTTGAAATGAATGTTGGTATAAATTATCTGTAATTATCATACTTACCACACTTCGATAGACACAATTCTAATTTTATCTCTATGTCCTTTGTTTTTTATTTTTAATAATGAGAAAAAAAAACAATTATTGTTATGACAATTTATCTAGAATAAGTTGAAAGTGTTGAGGGGTGAAATCTAATATGTGACAATTGTTTTTTCCACACATTAAGTGGCTTGATTAAGTCCCATTCCTCTAATGGTCTTGGGTATGAGCTTTAGAAGTTTTTCAAGTCACACTCTGTCTTCCTGTTGAGTGTTTGATAAACTGATAGCATTTAAATAAAAAAAGAACAACATGTCAGCCAGTTTTATTAAAACTAGTATTAGCTTCAATGGGATTTTATTTTAAGGCTGATATTTATACATCTAGATTATTGATTTTTATTTTCACTACACTTGTGGATTAGGTTGCTATTAATATTGTCTGCCTTTTTTAAGTTTTAAACATTTCCTTTCTCTTAAACTAACATTTTCTTTGACTTTATATGTATTTTAGGTCACAGATTCAAGAGGTCATATTTTGTATTCTAAAGAAGATGCTATCAAAGGTAGATTCGCCTTTACCACTGAAGAATATGATAATTTTGAAGTATGTTTTGTGTCTAAGCCAATGGGAGGTAAGCATGAAATTTAACAAATTATTACATGTTTTAGTTTTTAAAAAAATTAACATTAATAAACCCACTGTAAGGTTGTTGTTTTTTATTTGGGAGGATGATATTTTCCTTATAAAAAAAGGATAATGTTTTCCAAATTTTTTCAGTTTGGATTTCTTTACTTAGAAGTTTAATTTAAGATGTTCAAACATAGTATTTAACCATAATACTTACAATTAAAAACAAAGCGACCCACAGAAGTGGGAAATACAACTCATGAAAATTTATATTTGAAGAAATAGGCTCCCTTCCCTGACTATAATTACCTAAAAGTACCATTTTGTTGTGCCATATAAGAAACACATTTTTATTTTTAAATAATATTTATAAACTATGTGTTGAAATTGACATCATTTTGTAATCATATTTTTTAATAATCATTTTTTTTAATGTGTAAAATGTATGTAAGATTTGATCAATATTATAAAAAACTTAAGGTGTTTCTTAGAGTAAATGGTATAAAACATATTGTAGACAAACAGATTCATTCCCAAAATATGCAAGTTATATTTGGAAATGTATTACTTGGTCTAGGATACATAGCATAATCTGTGTGTGACTATCATTGGAGTCTGCAGGCTAGTTGTAGTACTGTGGTCAATAAGGATAATCTGAGACCATGGTATCACAGTTGGCGGTGGTGACTGATGTGGCCGGCACTCAGCACCCTACCACTCTGACCCACTCAAGCACACCGTCTGTCATCCTAGCAGTGTTGGTGTAAAATAAGAACATTTAAATGTAATCTTTTGTTCTATTGTCATCATCTCTATTATTGTATTCAGCATGAATTTTGTGTTGGTTGACATTTAAATTGTGTTTTACATTAATTCTGCTAAAACAGTATGCACATTGTTTATTACACAGGTGGTGTTGCTGCTGATAGAGAAGTTTTCTTGAATCTCAAACATGGAATTGAAGCAAAGAATTATGAAGATGTAAGTCACATATGTTAATTTTTTTTCATTTTTTTAAAACCAATTTGAGCATGTTTGGTTGCAGGCAGTTACATGTATTTAATGTTAATGTCTTATCAGATAGCAAAAGCTGAAAAATTGAAACCACTGGAAGTTGAACTGAGAAGACTGGAAGACTTGTCCAAGTCTATTGTTGATGATTTTGCTTACATGAGGGCACGTGAAGAACAGATGAGAGATACCAATGGTATTGTAACTTATAACTTATCAGTTTCAATTTTGTCACAAAGATTTTTGTTGTCATTTAATTAGTTTGCTTCTTATTTTACGCTAAAATAGTGTTATTGATGATATTTAACTAATCTTTATTTTTTAAATTTGCTATTTTACAGTAAATATGACATAGTCTTAGTTTATCATAAATTGAAACAATCTTGACTACCTTTGTTGTTATTTGTAAAAATATCAACACAATCTTACAGGAAATTATATTTATTTAAATTCATTCTTTGTTAATGGACAGATTAAAAAAAATATTATTACATGTATACAGTTTCTTGTGCATATGAGAATAAATTTTTTTTTCTTTTGTTTTAGAGTCAACCCACTCACGTGTGATGTATTTCAGCTTGTTTTCAATGCTATGCCTTCTTGGTTTGGCCACTTGGCAAGTACTTTACCTTAGGAGATATTTCAAGGCCAAAAAACTCATTGAATAAAAGTGAATTAGGCATGTAAGCTGTGTTATTGTGGTTTGTGTGTTTGGGATTTTTTTTTTGCATGTTTGTTAAAAAATGGTATTGGTTCATTTCTTTCTTTTTTTTTATATTTTATTTTGGCTTTTTAAAAAACGTGTATTATTTCTTTAGTGAAATGAGTGCATTAATGACTGAATGTATATGGTTGACTGACTGTTGATTTATTCTAGTTAACTTTAATAATTGTATATTTTTGTGTGTATATTTTGCTTTCAAAAGTGTCTTTGAATAATATTTTTAGCAGCATCAAATGTTTTGACGGTAATGAAATTCACTGTTTTTAAAACCTTAATGGACAGGCTTCATTTGATTGATTGATGTAATGGCTGTGTGATTTAATACAACAACATCACATTGACTTTTTATTTTTTTTTAGTTCAATTAGTACAAAATTAAATCATTAAAATTTCCTATTCATAATATTGTTTTGTTTTTAGATTTATTATTCATTTAATTTTCTTTGATATTTTTCAAATGTTCAATTGTGTCATTAAAAATAATTTAAACACATCTTTTTTTTTTTGCTTAATAAAAGTTTTTAATAGCATTATTAATATTAGGCTAGATATATTCATAAAGTATATGCCATTCATCACTATTGATTAACATGTTTTTTTACATGTCAATAAATTTATAACTCATATATACAAATACAATCTAAACATTTGTAGAATATTGGACATATCAATAAACCCTCATTGGCTTGATATTTTCATAAAACATTAACTATGAAACAAATATACACCTCTGAGTGATATTTTGTGGGGGAAAAAATGTGTTGGCGGTACCTACATAAAATTTTATATACTCATTCAATTTTCTACTATTTATGAAAATATTTTCGAATATTAGTTACCATGAAAAAAAGACAAATGTACATGAAAGGAAAAATAAAATCAACACAAATAAGTCTTTTAAAATGCTTAAACTAGAATAAAAAGTAAAGATTTTACAATAATTAAAAAAGCAATACTTGTGCACAGACAAAGAAAAAAGTCTTTGAGTGATTCACATAATTTCTTAATTGAGGTCAATGTACAATAAAACAGTGCTTGTATAATGTGCCTGCTATAGGAAAAAAAAAAAGTACTCCATTATCATGCAAGATAATTCTTTATGCTTTAGTTTTAGGAAGGTTTTTTTAACATTGACAAATAGACTTGCTTAAAGTTTCTGTTTTCTACATTAGACATGATTCTACACAAGATTTATTTATATTTTAAATAGGATAGCCAAAATTATTATGGTTACTAAGTAGTGAATATGTAAAAAATAAAATCATCTTTAAATTAAATAAAACATTCATGCTTTCACAGTACAATAAACTAAACATTTTGGCGCTAAAAATATTTTGATATTTTGGCTATTACAATGATCATGTAAACATAAGAATAAAAAGATAACAGTTTAAAAAAAAAAGATTTAATCAATAGCTTTTAATTCTGGTCATTTTTTCTATCTGAGATTGACCTAATGCTGAAGCAAAGCGCTTAATTATTGTGTCATATCCTGCCTTGGTAGCCAGGTCATATGGAGTTTCATTACGATCATTCTTAACATTTTGATCAGCTCCAGCTCTAGAAATATTTTTCCAAGAAAGAAAAAAAATATTGAATCAAAGAATATTTGTGATCTAATTTTAAAAAACAAAGTTTGCATGATAAAAGCCAGCAGTCTTCAACAAATAGTAGTAATTGATCTCTTATAAGATAGTTATTACAGGGTAATTCTAAAATGGTAAGATGGTGAATAAGATTTTAATTTCACTGAGGCCAATTGACCTTGTGCCTTTAGAGATAGTAATTAACTTAATGAATTTAGTTCAACCTATGTGCAAGATATTATCAAGTGCTTGATTCATTAAAGCATTGGTTTTTACTATTAAATATATCGTACTGATGTTCCTTATAACATTTAATGTTTAAATGTATTATCAATGACTCAAAATATATCAGGTAAATTTTTAGCCTACCAGCCACCAAAACAATATGTTATATTAAATGTATTTTAGTTTTAAAGGGAAATAACTTACAATAAAAGAGCATCAATAACTTTCATCCCTGAGGGTCCAAGTGCTACAGCTTCATGAAGTGCAGTATTTCCTTTACTGTGTGAAGATATTTCAACATCATATTATTTGTGAAAAGAAACTATACATAAACATACTTGGGCAATAAAATATCCATTAATTTTTTTTATTAGGCCTATTTAAAAATTATTACATGTACTACAAATGTTAAAATTAATTTTTAGTGTTGCTACTTACATAGCACTTGGACCTCTAGCGTTAATTTGTGCTCCACCTTGAACAAGTATATCAATGGCATCAACATGTTTATTTCGCACTGCCACATGCAAGGGAGGTAGATCATTTTTGTTTAGGCAGTTCACATCAGCTCCCTGAAAAGTATTAGACATTAATCTTCATTAGCCTCTGTGTGAGTGATGTACCTGTACGGATGAGATGAAATCTCTTAGATCCTATAAACCACTAAATGGGACGGTTTTATGATGCCCTTCTTTCATCCCCACCATAGCCGATAGTGCAAAGGCCATGGAGGCACCACAGGAGATATGTCGGTAACTTGAGCCAAGACCTGAAAAATTTCCTTGGTCCTCACCGGAGATCGAACCAGGTACCTTCAGGTCGACAGTCGAACGCTTTACCGCATGACCATCCATTAGCCTCTGTATCAACACCCATTAACAGTGAGTTAAGTATACAAATAGTTTAGAAGTGAAAAGTAACAAATTTCAACTTACGTCATCCAGTAATTGCTGTATGTCACTGACACTAGCTGCACTGTTGGGACCAAGTAATTTGAAAAGCTTAGAATTGAGAGGCTTCATATGAAAAAAAAAAAACCAATATAAGCATTTGTAATAATGCATAACAATTGTTATTGACATAAAAATATGTCCAAATTTATGTTATTATTTAAAATTAGTTGTTTTAATACATTTAGGCCAGTTAGATAACTTTTTATTGACATTTTGCTGTTTAAAGACTTTATATTTTATTTTGTGGTAAAGGAAAATGTTCCTATACAGGAAATGCATAAAATGGCAGATTTTTAAAAAAATTGTATATACGGGGATCTTTGATGGCAAATATTGGAACCTCTTTGGCATAAGAACGGCTCTACTATTACGTATCAAAACACATCAAAATTAAAATTGATAGTTATCAAAACTTACTGAAAGTTTGGGCAGTTGTTTCTTCTTAGCCTTTGGCTTTTTAACTTTTTTAACAATTGTAGATCTTGAAGTTTCAACCTCCTCTTCACTATCTACAAATTAAATTTACATGTAAACATGTTTTTGTAAACCAAAAAAAAAAAAAACCTGGCTGGATGGGATGAATATAAAAAACTTAAATATAACATAACTAGGTCAGGAGAACTTTGTTGTTACCAGGTAAGGATAAAATTTAAAAAAAAAGATTTTTTTAGTTACCACCACTGACCTTCATCTTCAGAATACATCTGTTCATCTAACTGAGTGTGTGAACTCAGATAGCCTTCAGATCTAGACACGCCAAGTTGCTTACCAACAAAAGGATCTTTTGTACCTCGTAATGCAAAAGTTAAGGTCAAACTCAACTCATAGCCATCCTCTTGCACTGCCGAAGTGAGAAGCTGTAACATACATGTATATGTATACATTATTAGCAAAATAATGAAAATTATTTCCATTTGATGCTTAATTTTAAAGCACATATGAATGTTTTTACATTATTGGCCATTAGGTGAACTTTCAATTTTTTATAAACTTATGCTAAGCAAAAATAAACTGAAAAAGAAATATCAACGCTGAATTTAATTTGAAATGATTTAATTAGATAAAGTTTCCTTAGCTGTTAAAGGCTATCGAGGCTGATGAAATGAAGAATCCCTGTTTCTGTAGCCACTGCATATTAAAGAATTGTATTACTTCCCCAACTTAAATCAGTTACCCAATGAAAGATGGATGGACTTAGGGGATTTTCACCAGGACCTAGAAAATTTTCCTCAGTTCACACCTAAGATTGAACCCAGGACTCTCAGGTCGACAGTCAAGTGCTGTATGCCACCCTTTTCCCAATTAAATAAACAGAGTTAATATTTTTAAGCTATCAAAATATGCAGATGTCATGCATTAATTTATTTAACCTTTCCCATCTTGGGCTCTCCAATTAACGCTCGAAATTCTGCATCATTCTGAGTGTGAGCTTTGAGATGTTGGCAAATGTGTTCAATCTGTTTTCTCCAGTAACCTGACCACAAATTTTAACAAAAATTCAATTTGTTATTTTCACATAATGAATAATTGTAACATTAAACAAAATTTCTTGTGATGTGAAGATTTTATAATTAACGACGAAGATTGACAAAACAACTTAAACAGCATATTCTGTTGTTTATTATATCAAAACACAAAAAAAATATTCATTAAATACTGTCAGCACACTTAGATCAGATTGATACATTTTATGAAGAATAAGTTTAGATACCTCTTCCTGGACTAACAGCGGTTAGTAAAGGTTTTCTGTCTCTCATTTGTTTTTCCATTGCCAATTTTTCTTCTTCTTGCTCTTTGCTTTTATCAATTTGTCTCTGAGAGGGATAGAATAAGCCAACTGTCTGAGTTCCTATTGTCTGAGTGGATTTTCTAGAATGTACTGAGTCCTCACTGTCCATCAGTCCAACAGGTGATGGTACTATGAATCCTGATGGGGTGACATTTACAGGAAGCCACTGATGCTGAAATAATAGTGATATTTATTTTATCATTTATTCAGGATAATTTGCAGGATAAAAACATGATGACTTATAATGCATTACATTTTTTTACACTGTCTTTTATCTTTTTACTAATAATTATATTGAAAAAAAAATATATTAATGCTATGGACGTACACTGCCAGGATATTGACCGGCCGATGTTGTGGTAAAGCTGTATATGAAGAAAAAAGAATTGAATTAATAATTCAGCATCGTAATTTTATCAGTTGGCATAGCATTACTCAAACATTTTTTTTATCTAGAATTATAGAAATTATAGTTCAATGCTAGTTTTTTTAAGGTTTAAAGCCAGACTGAAATATATTTAACAGAAAAAAAAGATGAGATCAAAATTTTCATCAATTGTTTCTTTTTTGATATGTTATAATTAGTACAAAAAAAACAAAAGCTGATAAAAATTCAAGCAAGAACCAATTTTTGATTGAATGCAAGGCAACAAATAAAATAAAATTTACTTGAGAAAATCAGCTGCTTTTGGATATTTTCTGCGATCAAAATGAATCTGTGGAACTTGTTCTTGGTGTGGAGCAAGCTGTTTGTTTGTAGCCCAGTATAAATCTTGAGAACCAATGCCGTTAAAAATCTGGAAAAAAGAAGAATTGACAATTATATCAATAAAGTTTTTTTTTTTTACACTTTTAGCTTCAAACTATCCACTGGTTGATACACCTACAACTAAAATTCTTTAGAAAAGAATGAGTGAAAGAAATGGGTCATATCGGAAAGCTAACATTCACAAGTCAAATTTTACTTAAAACTGCAAAATGTATGGTAATCAGTTTATGTGCTTCTAAACTTCATAATTGTAAGAGTGTTTTTATAGAACCTAGACAAAGTAATTTTTATAAGTTGAGTTTTCACGACAATTAGCCCTGACTGTTAGTATTTATGTAATTAGGTCACACTGGCTGTGGCCAATAATGGTGAATAAATAAAAAAAAAAAGATTAGTTCAGTGTCATTCATGGGTTTAAGTGCCAGTGACTCTGTCTTCACTTCATGGCTGGGAATGTAGAAAGGAAAATAAAAAAAAAAAAAAAACTGCCCCAAAAGAGGTTAGAAGCTCAATGTAAGATGGTGGAATAACATCCCCAGCTAAATGGGGGCTTCAACTTAACATTGTCGATCAATGAAAACCCAACAGTGTTTCATAATTGACTAGGCATGAAGGAGGAGAGTCTAAGTAGGTTTAGCCGATGTTTGCTGGTGGTGGCCCTGCTTGAGATTTTTACAGAAAAAAGCGACTAAATTAACAGAAATACATCCTAAAATATATGTGGAAAAGTCTCCCCCCCCCCCATATCCTTTTCATGAACTATTTAGAAAGCCCATTTAATATATATTTGTGAGGCAGATTAAAAAAATAGTTTAAAATGGTAAATAATGAAAGTGTAGCCTACATAAGGTTGAGGCTTTGTAGTTAAAAAAGAAGACTGCTGAGGTTCCTGCTGTTCACTGTTTCTTGTTTCCAAAAATCTTGTTCCTGGATACGGTTTGTGTCTAGTGCCACCTTTAACTTCCATATCTAAAATTGCAACAAAGAAATTTTGACAACAGGTTTTAATCAAGTAAATTTTCAGATGAATTTCCAATGAAAATGAAAGTAACCCAAATCTTAGCTTATAGTCAATATTTATTATTGTGGTTCTCAGAGTAAGTCGATTTCCAGTTTAAATAATTTAGATATAAGATTAAAAAAAATTACCCATTTAAATAAACTCTCACTAGTGCCTGTCCCTTTTAGATTGTATAAAATATGTTGATGACACCAAAAAAAAGGGCTATTAGTTAGTATGTGATTGCAAAGTTAGCTATTACTTGATGACGTCCCTTGTTTAAAAACCCCCATGTGCTGAACTGTGTAATGCTAAATATATTATTGCCCTTTATTTTTTTTAATTCATTATTTTTATTTAGCTTACATAATTATTTATTGCAATTTAATATTCCTTATTGTAATTAAAGAAAAAAATATATAAACAAGCAAGTGTTTGGATAGCTAGAACAATATACGTACAGTAAAATACATTAAAATATTATATTTTTTAACAATTATATTTATTTTTGGCAAACTATACTGAAAAACATTGTTGGGAATAATATAATGCTATAATTTCTTCCTCTCATTGATCAAAAACGCAAATCCATTTTGACATGCCACATTCGTTTGACTCGTTTCAAAAGGGTGCCTATCAATTTGGTAGATCATACATTTGGCTCTAAGGAAGCAGAATGGTAATATACCTTCTCTGTGTCGATGGGCCAAAGACAGTTTCTTTTAAATGAATTAATCATGATAATACAATAATATCTTAAATCTCGTAAGTACAGTAAGTGAGGTTTTTTAATGGTATTTCAATAATAATTTTAAGATTACCTTAGAAAAAAATTCTTGCATTTTCTCAACTAGCTCAAACTATACTGCTTAACTTGTCTTGCTAAATATTTACCATCTATGGCTAAAAGGAGTTGTCAGTAACAATGGCTCTTTTTATGATTAATTGAGAAATGGGAAACCACAGATCCAAACTAAGCTATTAGTATTTTAAATTAATATAAATAATTGATTATATACTGGTAGTGTTGTTCGTGCAAAGTCCCTGTAAGGATGAGATGAAATCTCTTAGATCCTATAAATCACTAATGGGACTGTTTTATGGTGCCCTTCTTTCATTCCCACCATAGCCCCTAGTGCAATGGCCATGGAGGCACCATGGAAGATATAGCAGGGACTTAGGCTGTGACCTGAAATATCCATTGGTCCTCACTGGAGATCAAACCAGAGACCCTCAGGTTGACAGTCGAGCGCTTTACCATACAACCATCTGTCCCCTGTAGTGTTGTGTGCACTTGTCATACCCTTTTTAAACTACTGTACTTTCTAGTAAATTTAGCTATTTTAACCATGTGATGGATGATAATAAATTATAATCAAAACAATTACGCTTATTTTATACCTGCAAGTTTTTGTTGGGCATTTCTCAGCTCTTCCAAGTCAGTCCATGCTGATCCTGGACTAGGAATCAGTTTGCTTTTTGCTCTCAGCACATCACTCTGAAATGTTCACAATTCTTATTTTCCATGTACACTAAATTTTGTCTGTATCAAAGAATGACACAAATGGTTTACTGAATTAGATTAGAAGCTGGGCTACTTATTTGTATCACGTTCACCTGTGTATCATATGATAAGATGTAGCCTATGTTTTTGAAGTATACAAATCTTTGCTTACCTTTGCTCTTGATCTATCTAGATCATCCTGAAAGCCAAGATCATCATCTTCTACAGGTAGGGCAGGCGCTGGCACAAAGTCAACTTCAAATATTTTAGTCACAACATTGCTCTCTCTCAGACCATCACTATCAATCAAATTATTATATGCTAAATCAAATTCATGTTGACTCCATTTAAAAGCGTTTTATATAAATCTATGAATGCTTTGTCACATATTTCAAAGAAAATCTTTCAAATGTAAATGTGAAAATTGATAAAATATAATAAAATCTTTTATTTGAAGCATAAATCATATGTAGTAAAAATGTTTAACAAATAATACAATGCCTTGATACAGCCAGAGCTTTCACTGTTTGCTTGCCAGCTGGAAGCGTAAATGGTCCAACGTACTTCATGGTGCATTTCTCTCCAGTTTTCTTAAAAGGTTCTGGTTTCCAGCCATTTATTGTATAATAGATATCTGTGCCAGCAGTTTCTGTCAGTTAAAATATATTCACAAAAATTATTATATAAAAGGAAATTTCTACTTAAATAAACAGAAAAAATGACTGTTTTAATTTGGATTAGTCGAAAATAATAATGTTCCTCAGCAGATTTTATTTAGTATATTATTTAATAAAATATTATAGTTTTGTTATATGTATCAACAGAGAAGCATAAATGACAAGCATAAATCACATTTAAACCTACCAGGATTTTATTTATTACTATAATATTTTATAATAAGAGTGCAGACATATATAACTATTTAAAGGGAGATACAACAACACTTTTTTTTAATTAGTAAATAATCATTGTATTTGTTGTTTAAAAAAAAAAATATATAGCCAAACCTGTTTTCAGTTCGATTTTGGTATTTGAATCAATGGAAGTCTTTGGTCGACCAGGAAAGGGTGGTCTGAGTGGAATAACAGTAGGTACAGCGATAGAGCCAGCCGTCATGTTTCTGATCGATAGCTGTCAGTAAATGTACTACATCAAAATATGTCAATTAAGAAAATTTAGTCCATAAATATATTAGAAATGTTTCTAGGTTCAGGTGGAAGTTAGTTTTAAGTACCCCAAGTCCACCTAGCTTTAAATGGGTAACTGACTTTAGAAAAGTAAAAGGTGGCTGGGAATGCATTAACCACACAACCTCTTAATATGCTGTTGCTACATAAGCAGATTAATTCTACACTTCATCTGTCCCAACGGCTAAGAGAACTTTACTTTTATATATATATAAGATTAGGAGTTAGGCATTACAGTTTTCAAGTTAAATTTTTAGCAATGATATTTTGTTAAAATTTTAATAAACATTTATTTTTATTAGATTATTACAAAAATAATATGATTATTAATTTGTATATGTTGCCTTTTTAAAAAATAAATAAAAAGGTAAATTTTGATAAGGGAGTTTAAATTCACTCGTTTTCAGCATGCTCGGGATTGATGAGAGAAGAATTTGTATTATATTTTATAATAATTAAGTATTATTTAATAGTATTCATTTACTACATGTGTTTTTTCAAGTTTTTTTTTTCTATTTACAAGCAAGCAATGGACTTAAGGTGAGTACAAAATGCATCTCAAAGTATATTTTATAGAGAGAGCACTTATCAAAATGAGGGATGTTCCTTCTGCAGTAAAATATGTTAAACTTCCCTGGTATAGTGTTATCTAGATATTTTTTGTAACTTCAAGGACTTCTTGGTATAGTGTTATTTATATCTTTTTTTTTTTACTTCAGGTGCTCCCAAAGAAACAGGCACTTTCTCATTCCCAACATTCTCTCGATTTTAATTTCTATCTCTTTTTGAGGCTCTTAATACCTGTTAACATTAATAGTAACTTATTACTAATTTTTACCATTTTCACTCAATACATCTGTTATGTGATTTAGGCTATATTCAAAATACTGAATTATACTAAAAGTCTAAATTCAGTAAATTACTAAATTGTATTCATAATGCAGTTTGATACAGAAAAGCCTGTCAAAAAACAAAAAAAGGAATTCAAAGGAAAATAATTGTGTTTTTATAAAATGAGTGGGACAATAATATCGAGTTCTCTATGTATAAATAATATAATGGATCTGTGTTATTACTTTTTAGTTTATTTATTGTAAAAAGTATTTTACTATGCCAGATAAAAATGTAAATGCAGGTTGTTGCAGGAAAATCAATAAAAAATTGAAATGCGCCTGCCAAAACAATTGTCTTGTTGAATCGTAATTAAATCAGTTAGGAAACATATTTATTACAATTAAATTTAAGTCTTAATCGCCCAAACATGGTATTATTTTAAGATGAATATTGTAAGCTTCATCTATCAAATGTATTCATAGATAATAACAAACCAGTTTTCTGTAGCAACGACCGTAGTGACGTAATGGCGTCTCTTACAAACCGGTTTGTAAACAACGAATGTCAGTGTAAAGGAGTTATTTAATTTCGGTACAGCATATGACGGTACATACTTGTGGGTGTGTGCGCGCCAGCTTACAAGTTCCAATCTCCTATTTTTACGTTTCAATTCATTAATTTTACTTAAGTTAATCGTAAGGAATTATATTTCGACAGATATTGCATGTCTTTGTCTTCAAAATATAATGTAATAGTTAAATAGTTAAATTTTTTTTTTTTCAACGTCAAGTATTCATATGCCCTATGGCAGGGGTCGGCAACCTTTTGAGACGAAAGAGGCAAAAGTTAAAATTTACATTTTTTCTCAGGTTTTAAAGAGCTACTAAAATTGTTGTTTCAATATTATGGTATTAGATTAGGCCGCAATTTGACATCGAAAGAGCCGCAATTTGACATCGAAAGAGCCGCATGCAGCTCGCGAGCCGCAGGTTGCCGACCCCTGCCCTATGGCAAGGTTTGGCAAACTGGGGTAGCAATGAAATCATTAGGGCATCATTAGGCGTAAATGCGTACACCTAACCAATTGATAAGATGTATAAAAGGTGCAAAAATAACACCAGAAAAATGAGGTAACAGGTAAACGATTTCAACAGTTTTTTTTTATGTAATATGTAAGAGAAAAAAATGTTTACCAGCCCTCCGAGAGGGGGAGGGGGCAAATGCCCAGTGGCCCGGCGAGTTTTTAGGGGCCCGGAATGAGCTGGCCAATCAATTTTTTTGAAAATATTATTATCAGCACGGGGGCCCGTGACAGTCCTGCCCAGGGGCCCGAAATGTCTGTGGGTGGGCCTGCCAGCCCTAACGTAAACAACGCCGCTGCAAGTGCCACTGCGGTCGTCAACCCTTTTTTGCGACCCAAAGAGTGCTCAAGTATATCCACCGGACCGCACCCACCGCCCCCCCTACGCCACTGCATGTATATACGTTTTGAGGGGACGTTGGATTCATTGTGAGCGAGTCGGGATTTTTATTTTTTTACTCTACAAAATGGTGATTTATTAATAAAAAATAGGCATTCAAACACTCGACATCGGTAGCATAATATAATACCAGTGGTACGGATGGTCGTGTGGTAAAGCGCTCGACTGTAAACCAACGGAAATTTCAGGCCATGGCCTAAGTCTCCCGTGGTGCTCCAAGGCCGTTGTACTATCTGCTATGGTGGGGATGGATGAAAGAGGGGCACTGTAAAAACCTTCACATTAGTGGTTTATAGATCTAAAAGATTTCATCTCATCCTTAAAGGGACTTCACACACACACACACCGACAAGTGGCTTAACTAGCCTCCCTTGACGGATTCCAAGAAGAAAAAAAAGTCGCAAAACCAGCACATATTCTCGTATTGGCCATTACCACGAACTTGTGATCCATAAAAGGGCAGTAGCCAAAAATCTAGGGCCAACTGATAAAAGGTTTATTTTGCAGGCTTGCAACTAAAAAAAACGGAAAACGAAAGAGAATGTCCACGTAGACTTATTATTTCATGTAATTAATCATGGAGTCGCCCGCCATTTTAAAGGGGGTCAGGCAGTTCAGGATTTACGTATAAACTACACACTGACATATAACATCTCGACTATAAAATGGCGCCATCTCTCAAATAGCTTAGGGACTTATCAAGTATAAATCCGGCACTGGGGGTAGGCTGTACAGAAAGATGGTCCTGTCGAGACCATTATATGAATAAGTGATACAGGGTAATAACTAGTGATATGTTGATTTTACTTCACTAATTAGTCCTAGCAGTGGGTCCATTGAAATTGCTGATTTTATCGGAATAAACAAAAACAATGGATATCTTGAGTAGATTCTGCGTTATTCTTTCATTGTGATGTTAATTAATGTGGTAGTATTCAATCATACATATATTTTAAATTCAAATCCATCTCCTATAATGTAAAGTATATATATGTACCGTTTCTGGAAGATTTTACTCTGCACTCATTACAAAACGTTGTTGACACATTCTGTTCACTCAACCAGTCAACACAGAGAAGAACACACTTCTTTTAAGGTATACTTTTTTTTTAATTTTTGGATATACTTTTTAAAGATTAAGATGAATAAATAAATAAGTGATTAATATTAACAAACCAAATTCTACGTTACAACAGCTGAATGTTTTATTTGCCAATTTGAAACTGAATCTGTCCATCACTGGGAAACTAAACAAAACACATACAACCAGTTAACTTTATTGTATTTCAGTGCCTTCATATGGTTTTTAGATGGGGAAGAGACTTCCAGAGATGTTTGTGGGCCCTCTTAGCAGTTGCCTACTTTGTCTATCCATAAGAGTGGCCCTGGTTGTAATCATGTTTCTCTACAGCTGCTAACAAATAATCATGTCAGTATGTTTCTTTACAGCTGCTAACAAATAATAATGTCAGCATGGTTCTTTATAGCTGCTAACAAATAATCATGTCAGCATGTTTCTTTACAGCTGCTAACCAGTAATTCTTCTTGAACAGAACACAGGGGGAAAAAAAACATGAAGATTATAGACATGTTTTTGCTATATACATGCCAAAAAAAAAGTGGAAATTTTCATGTTTGTATTGCACATTCTAATAATTCATAATAAACTTGTTTTATTTAATCAATGGAAAACTGAACCTGATCAAAAGCAATAAAACAATTCATCTGTTTCGTGAAAAAAATTGTACCAACATCCCAAAAAAAAACTGGAGAAATTATGTGGAGAGGGAAAAATTTCTCTAGCATTAAACTGGAAAATACGTAATGCTTATAAATCTGAACAACATTGACAATAACAATAGATCAGTAAAAAAAAATGGTTTAAAAATGCAATTCATCTGAACATTCAATGAACGTTTTTGAACTTGACTGTAATGCTGTGCATTCCTTTCAATAAAAATCAAATTACTGAATTTATCTCCATAAAAAATAAGATGAGGACAAAAAATACAAGCCTATTCCCCAAAAGTTTCATTTAGGAAGAAAGTTGTGAATGTCTTGGTTAGGAAAGATAATATAGGTTATTACATCTTACCATTAACAAACAAAATTTGGTAACAGCAAATACATTTTTTTAAGCCGAGAAAAATATTTTGTAAGTAAATTGAAGACACTTTTTTCTTTTAAAAGAACAATCCCAATTGTTGAAGGCTCTAATGAAACTGTATTTGTTGCTGCCAAATTTATTAAATCTTGTATTTGAATATAAAAAAAATCAAGGCACGAAATGTACAGAACACAACCAATACATCATGTTGCTAAACTATTTCAGCGCAGTTCACATGCTACTGAGATATATTGTTTTCACCAAAATGACATTGAAAAATGTTACATTAATATTTGTAACCATATTAGACAAGATAAACATGTTAGGCTACTGAAACTTAATTATGCACCTAATGAACTGTTGACAAATTTAAATAACTTAAAAGATTTCCTGTAGACCTTTAAAACTTTGTAACCAGAACATACGTCATAAATGTAACTTTAACAAGAGTGTGTATGTATTCTGATATGGGAGTGTGTATGTATTCTGATATGGGAGTGTGTATGTATTCTGATATGGGAGTGTGTATGTACTCTGATATGGGAGAGTGTATGTATTCTGATGTGGGAGTGTGTATGTATTCTGATGTGGGAGTGTGTATGTATTCTGATATGGCATATACATTTTTTTTTTGTTTGTAAAAAATCAGGAACAAAAACTTTACAATAAATATGAGTAAGTCTCTAAGTACAATGTAGTGTATGTATTATATGACTCAGTGACTGTCACCTATACAACAGGCTGAGTAGAACAACAGTAAATATAAAACATGTCTACAGCATGACTCATACATTGTCAATAAAACCTGTTCACTTTGACAGCCATTTCTTTTCACATGAATTGGAATCAAGCAAGTAAATCATATTACAAAATAATGTAGAAAGGTTAATGTGGTATGAAGCCTATGAAAATTGAAACGTAACTAAACAATGCAACTGTTTTCAAATTATTCTCGGCAATCCATCAAGAGACGAAGTTCAAGAAAACATAAAATATCAAATCAGTTAATAGGTGAAAATGTTGTTTTTTTCCTGTTAGTCAAATAGAAAATTTCACTCTATGTTTAAAATGTCAGTTTTACAAGCTTCAATGTGTGCTGCCTAATTTTAATAAGCCAGACAAATATTTTGGAAGTTAAATCACGATGAAACTGTTATTTTCAGTTAGAACATTTGTTAGATCTTTAAAAAACTGAAGACTTATAGTGCCATTATAATGAGGTAGCAGGAGGTTACTGCATATAGAAGCTGCCTACAGGAGACAAGGGACTTTTTAGTGATTTTTCCTGAAAAATTCATATTAATTGCCATTTATTTTAAATAAGGAGCCTGAAAGCCTGACCAAAATTTTATTGCATAAACCAACAATAATGGAGATACAGTGAAAACTCATGATGAAAAGTTTGATTACGTTACTTCCAGTCCACAACAGCAGTATGAACCACATACATGTATAACAACAAATACAAAAACTCTGTAAATGTCATGTTTTCAAAAACTTTCAACTAAATCTCTAAACGTCATTTAGTCAGGTACTTAAAAACTCAAACTATAAATGTCATGCCGTCAAGTACTTTAAAACTAAGTCTAAGATACAAGATGTTAGATAACAGTCAGTAAGTACATGTACGAATCAAGTACCGAGCATAGACATAAACTACGTTCTAGTAAGTAAACAAAAAACCAAAACAAATGTACTAATTCTAATAAGATTAAACAACAGATAGACAAGTATGTTTAATTTAGGAGTACAGTTGATTGAACTAATTACAACATAATAGACTAGCTTATACATGTACAGCATAGTACAAAGACATCAATTACTTCATTCTTTACGCTCGTTATGTTTTGATTAAACTCATCTTTTTATCTACTTTTAATTTAGAATACATTTTTCTTAAGCTGAAACATTTAACATGACAATTTAAAAAAGTACTTAGAAATAAAAAAAAAAATTTGTTCAAGATAAATGTCATTCGTTTTAAAAAATTTATTTTATATCAGAATAAATAAAAAGTAAATTAATGTCTTGAAATTAATTTCATATTATAAAGCTTAGCAGTAAAAATAATTTCTGACATCTGATGTGATGATTGACTTTTATCTGACGACAACATCAAAAAAGATAGATGATATGATCCCAGAATCTGGAACATGACTAAATTTATCAGGGAGCTTTGCTCACGCCTGTATATAGAGTATGTGAGTGTTTGAATACTCAATATGTTAAAGAGATTTGTGAATGTATAAAATAGATATTTGCTGCCATCATTTTGTGATGAAATTTCCCCACGAGGTATGGCACAATTGATCTACATATGTGTGGGGGATGAGTTTCTGCATTGCAAGCAGAACATTTTTGTAGTTATCTTGGAGCTGTAACAGACTCGGTGGGGGCATATGTATATGGATAAAGTTGAATATTGAAAAAAAATTTAATTATAATTTAATATTTCCATAAATAAAATACCAGAAGTATTCATGAGGTGCAGTTTGAAGAAAATGATAATTCCATTTCACCATAAAATATTTTTCTTAGAAAATATTGCTGAAAAAACCCCAAATGAATTCTGTCATTTTAAAACCTTTATCTGAACAGACAGAAGAGAATATTTGGACAACCAGAAATATCTCATGGTCAGAACAGTGTCTGTGCAATATTATGCTAGGATTGTATTTTAAATAAGCCTGTTAAAAACTAACAGGGAGGATTTCTCTGACACAAGCGGGATGGGAAACTAGTCACTAGCTACCTGTCACAAGCACTGGGACAGTCCAGTTTGTCTCAACAGTAAAGACGTGATTTTTTTTTTTCTATCTGTGACTACATTCATATGCTAGGTGGTCCGTTGACATAGTGCAACTCAGGAGACACAGTCACTCTGAAGTTGGTGAGCCTGTCAATGATGTCTGGGTCCAGGACACACACCAACCCAGCCACCAACATCAATGCCACAACCTGCACAGGTAGAGACCTCAGCCAGGATGCACAGGTTCTGCTGATACACATGTTAGAAGTGGGCACACTGGAGGAGATTTCCACATTTTCATCAAGTAACCTGTGAAATACAAATTCATAAAGTCTCAAAATCAATGTAGCCACTAGTGGTGATAGGCCAATATCATATTAGGTACTAATTATAATACCATGTAATACCAAATTAGCTAATGATTCTGATACAACATAATATTTGAGTGAATATTGCAGACATTGCCCTAAACTCAATATTGATAAATAAAAATGATGGACTCAATCAAAGGTTCGAGAAATGGGTAAAAAGCTTGAAGATTCAATTCCCAAATAAAAACAACTCAGGAATCAGAAATTAGGTCAATGATTCACTTTTAATACCCCACTAAATTTATTTTATATATTATGATTCCCAATTTCAGCTGTATTGCCCAATCACTAGTCGACATTACCTATAATTTTTCTGACAGAAAATATTCTACCTTTGTTGAGGATTTTTAAAAGCTTCATGTAAAGAGGCCGCGGAGACTGCAAGTTTGCCAAAATCCGTTTGCTCCAAGGGAAGATCTTCATCCTCTTCTACATCACGATACACCTTCTGGCATCTCTCTGAAACAACTAGCAGCTGATTTCTTAGATCAGCCAGTGCAGCCAGCAAAGTCCTTTGGGCTTTGTTATCTGAGGTTTTGGTAAGACGAGCTTTGATGGTCTGTAGCACTGATAGCTTGGACTCATACAGTGATAGATTGCTTTGAAGTCTCTGAAAGTTATTATTAATAAATATAAATAAATGATATTGCATATGCATATGCACATTTGCACAACATTGTGCATAGTAAAATAAATAAATGAGCCCAGCTTAATGTTATCCTTATTCTAATGTCTATTATTAGACTTTTAAAATTTCTTTTTAAAAAAATTAGTTTAAAAAAAAAAAAGTTTCATGATAAAATCATTAGCAACTAAATGTATAAATATAAAATAATAATCATTTATTGGAAAGTAGAAAGATTTTTTTTTGCTATAAATTTACATGAACATTTACATTTCCTTTCAAGAGATAAAAACTTATTGCATCATTACAAAATGGATATCCCACTGGTTAGTTTTCCATTAAATGATATATAATAGAAATGTCTTTCATGAGCATACATGAGCTATAACTATTTTAAAATCAAGATAATATTACAGCTCTTCAGATCACCGTAATTAGAAAATATTACAATTATTCAGACCGTAATTTTATACAAGCAGTAATTAGAGATTCATACGTGACTGGATTTTTTCCCTTGATTATTATTTTAAATGACATTTTACATTGTTAAATTTCTAAAAATTACCGCACTGTGGCTCACTTCAATTGGCCATCAACAATGACAAGGGAAAACACATTCATGTAAAAAAAAAATCAATAAATCATAGGAAGAATGTAAAACACTCATAAAAATTTGGGTCCACCAACCTCCAATTCTATTAAAACATCTTTCTTTGTTAAACGCATGCCAAACTCTCGCTGGCATAGCATACTATGCAGTCTATCTCTGTCTTGTGCTAACAACATATCTAGTTCTTGCTGGTTGTCCAAATATTCCAGCCATATTTCCCTATTGTTAGAAAGGGTATCCACATGGTCAGAAACCCTGTAATACATATGAAGATGCCAGTCAATATTTGTATCAAATAAAATAGAACAAGATATGACAATAATTGTACATTAAGTTTTTGCAATCATCTACCATTTTGTTATTAACAATGTTCTGATTGAATATATGATTAAAAAAAATCAATATGTATTCAAAATATTTTATGTTTAAAATAATTATATATCTTTACTTCTCTGACATAGTGCCTGCTGCTTTTTGCAATGTGGAAATCTCATGATGGTATTTATCTAAACAGATTGTTGGATAGCAAGTGAAAAATTTTTCCAGATCTTTGGTCAGACATTTCAAAATGTCACTTTGACTTGCTAAAGTTTCATTTCTTTTCTGCAGTAAATAAATAAAAAAAATAATATTTTTAAACATTTATATTAATTATCACACAATAACAAAATTAAAATAAACTACATTGCAGCTAATGTTTCCAGCATTTAATTTTTGAAATAACTAAAAAAATACATGTCGTGAAATCATATGAAATACATGTAAAACGGTGGTAAACTCTGCGTTATGGAAAGATCCGTTTAAAAAAAAAAAAAAAATAAATTAAGAATTGTGCATGTCTATGATAGAAATATGATACCGGAAAGAAAATCATTGGTGGACAAATAATATTAAATAAATTCTGAATGATCTACATATATATAAAAAAAGGCATAAAAACAGTTTCAAACTAATTCAACCCTTCTACTAAGTTTATGTTTTTTAAATAAATTGCCTAATTAACCTTAGCTGTTTAACATGGTTGAATTTTAAGAGTTCTGGTAGTAAAATATATATATATTCTGTCATATGAACTGATTATTACTTTAAAAGAACAGTAGCTGAATATTTGGTAACTCTGTAATGCCAAAATATTTATAATGCTTATAAGGCAGCTTATTAATTACTTTTTTTGTGTTCTTTTCCATGTAGATTGATGAATAAATAAGGTCCAAACCCACATAGCATCTTTCTTTTTTAATTTAAATTTATTATTATTTACTAGCTGTACCCTGCAAAACCTTTGCATAGAATAACATTCCCTTAGGTTTGATTTGTAGGCTAGGTCATGTTTTGGTTTCGGACAGACCAGATTTTTTCATGATTTTATTACAATTTAAAGATGCAATAATTTGTAGAAATACAAAAAAAAAAAAAATAAATTAAATAATTTCACATTTTGACATTTGGGTTTCATGTTTCAAAACCACAAAAAACTATTCAAAAATGTAGATTTTTAAAAAACATTTATCGAATCAAGATGCTATTTTGAATTCTTCATTTCTACTATCGATGTAGCGCCGATGCGAGACCGCAATTATTTATAGAGATTTTATTACATATGATTTAAAATTTATATTTTATAATATCTTATATAATAGTTGTAAAAAAAAAAAAGATTTTACACTGTTAGACTAGTGGAAGTGAATAAAATATATTAAAATGATTGACAACTTTGTGTCTCACAAAAACAGCTTTAGTAATGAAAAATTCAAGAATTTTTAAATATTTTTTTTTTAAAATGTTCAACAATCTATTTTTAAAGTAACCCTAGCAATAGCCCAAAGGTTTTGCAGGGTGCATCAAGAATTTAATATTTTATAGCTAAGTAATTCACTGAAAGATGTTGGGAAGGGGGTAAAGTTCAAATGCAGAAAACATACAAAGAGATGACCCGACTTACTGTCAGAGATATTATTGTTGCTTTTAATTCATCGCTTGAGGTGAATTTGTCAAAGCAGAGATGTGCCTCAGACTGTTGGATGTAGGTGCATATTTCAGAAAGTCTTTCTCTTATAGCTCCCAACTGTTTGGTTTGTTGCAGTCTTTCACAAGCCAGTTTGTTTAACTTCTCCCACTGGGACATAATAGCTAAATGAAAACAAATATTGCATATTAAAAATTACAATGCATGATTTTGTTTGTGTTTAGAAGAACTAATTTAAAAATCTTATCAATAAGTCTTAATAACATGGAATCAAATATCTTAAAAAAAAATAAGTCAAATGGTTGTGATAATAAACTTTTAAGAAAATGTTTCAGGTGAATTACCAACACAAAAAATCATGAGTGACAGGAAAAAAAAATTACAGGTTGGCACTGTTGTTAATGAAATAATATAAACAAACCTTTAATTCTGACTCCATCTGCCTGTGAAATATCATCAGACTTGAGATAACCTAGAACATTCTGAAGACACAACATGTTGGTTTCATACGTTGCAATGATTTCCTCCTGAAATCCAATAAACTGAATGTCAACCCCTACAAGCATCATTAACCAATGAATTATAAAAAAATGATATAAAAAGACCAATATAGCAATGAAGTAGTCAACCTCCCCCCCCCGAATGAGTTACTAAATTACAAAGATTATTTACATATTTTGCTGGGTCAGGATGGAGCCCTGTCCCCATGGGATCTCTCCTTCTCTTCCTCAATGACTGATCAGCCAACCTGAGTGAAAGTTCAGACTGCTCCAGCAAATGATGGAAGTCTTCTAGGTCTGAGTCACTGTCATCTCCAGGCATACCTTGTTTTGTCTGTAGCAACAAAATGTTTAACAGCAATTCAGATATCTTAAATTTGCTGAGCAGTTAAGCATGTGGATACTTTAGGTCATTCATCTAGGTGCATTGTCATTTGTTAAAAAAAAATTTTTAATTTGCATTGATGTGAAAAAAAAAATTTGTAGAATAACTCACAAATCTAAGTTTAGATCTTTTCGGTCCCATGACGGCTGTTATTATTGACTTTCTCTGTTTACTCAACTGGAAGTCATCATCATACTCCAGCTCATCTTGTGGTGGTTCCCAGTTTAACAGTTCCTCACCAGGATCCTCACTGGCTGTAGGGTATAAAGCCTGCACACAAAAGCAAAAAAAAAAAAATAAATGGACTGATTGTTTGTGGGCATGATTCTACATTTTTGTAAAAGATTATTTTTTTTAATGATTTCCTTATTCGAACATCTTCTGAGAGCTAGATGGGTCAGATAAGTGTAGAATTCATTAGTTGTGAAGCGATGGCATAATGAGAGATTGTGTTATTAACCCAATGCCCAACAACCTTTACTTCAACTTATGTCAAGTACCCATTTTAAGCTAGGTGGACTTGGGGATTTCACCAGTAACTGAGAAAAATCATGAGGTTTCCACTGACGATCAAATTTTGGGACCCTTAGGTCGAAATCAATAGTTCTACACTGCATGACCATCTGTTTCATTAATCTAATATACATATAAACATAGCATGCATCTACCAGTCTATAGTGTGTTTTATAAGCTTAAAATTTTTACATGTGTGTTTGGTCAATATATTGCTTTGGAATAGTTATATATTTTAAAGAAAAAATTCAATCAGCTAATGAAAAAAACATTTCTATTTAAATCATTTAAATAGATTATTTGATGTTTTTTTTTTTACCAGTAGTTACACAATCTGCACTACCTGATAATTATCCCAAGCACTGTGTTCAGACAAAGATCCAGAAATGTTGTGAATATCATCTCCATCTGAAGTGGCTGCCTCCATAGGGGCAGTTATGTAGTCATCTATAACATACATGGGGAATTAATTAATAAAGGTTATGATTATTTCACTCAACATATACTTTGAAATGTGCCAAAAGAATTAAAAAGGTCTTTATGAAAAAGACAAAGGAAGCGTGTTGAAAAGATTTCTTTAGAACTAGTCTAAATAATCAAACTGAGCATCATACAAACCTGAAGTTTCTGATTCAGACTCTGCCTCTGCGCTATCATAGCTGTCTGTTGTACTAGATCTACTCAAACTTGATATAGCACAAGGTTTTTCTAGACTCGATCTTTTTCTCAGACGCCTCGCCCTGTAGCTTTTAGCAGGAGAACGATCAGCAGCTGAGAGAGTTTCGTTCTGGCAGGAAGACATTCTGGTAGGGCTGTCAGTTTCAGGTACCTCATTTTCGTTGGTAAACAGCAAGCCAGAACTGGCAATGAGTGATGTTTCTTCCGTCTGCTGCAAAGGTGGGTAGCTGATCTTGCGCCTGGCCACTCGTGGTGCTGGGGAAGTTTGCTGCTCGCTGCATGAGAAGGATTTGTTAAAGATGACATTGTGTTTGTCTCGTGGGAATGTGGATGCATGGTAGTTGGAATGGAATGGTGAGGATGAATCTGTATCTGTACTAAAATGTAAATGGTCAATTGCACTTTCTGATGCTGCCACAACCTGCTGCAAACAGAAGCTGTCACTTTTAGACCTATGCCCGGTGTACTCTTGCAGACCAACAACACTCCAAGGCCTATCTTTCTTACCTCTTTGGTGAGACTTTCTTTCACCTGTCTGCTTCCTGAGCCTAGTTGAGTCTAGGACAGGTGACCCGTGAGGGGTAGGCTTTGTAATGTCATCAGCACTGGCATTTTTGGCAGAATCCAAGTTAATGACGCTGTTAAACAAAGTTTCTTCTGCGTCATCTGTGGCGGTGGAGAAATCCTCCATGGCACTCGGAGGATGCGGGACACCTTCGTGGTCAGAGTTATCCTCCCCGCTGGCATCACAAGAGCTCTCCACTGCGCTGCAACAGTCTGTCTGAGTTTGCTTAGATGGCGATGGATGGGAAACAACAGTCTGTGGATGTTTTTTGGGTGACAGACTTTTAGAGGAATGCTGTGGACTGGGTGGCTTCACCAGATCCTCAGCATGCTCTATTAAGTACTTAATGGATTTCTTTTCCCTTGATTCAGGGGCGCTGTCGGACTCTGAAAATTCAATGTAATGATACATGGGCAGCATTTCACTGTCCTCACTGCCTGTATATAAAGCACAAATTCTCTCATTCTCAGCGGAGTGACTGATGAGATCCAGGGTACCATCCACAGCATCCCAAGCATCGTCCAGCTGGTTGCACTCTTTACTACTATCCAGTTCTGAGAGCACTTCATTAATGGAGGCCTCAAAACTGTCAGACAGGGATAGGACTTCAACGTTCTCAGGCTTTGTTTCTTTCAAGTATCCATTCTGTGACACGTTTCTTTTAACAGAGTTTTTTTTCAGAACTTTTTCTGCCCCAGAGTCTGTGGTGTCTCCGTTATCCGTCTTGTCAGTTGAATCCACATCCACATGTGTCATGTAGTAGTAGTCAGGGTTGACAGCAGTGGATGGCAGAGTGATCTTATCCCCTAGTGGGCCATCACTGGCTAGCTCGCACTTGCCAAGGAACTTATACTCCATGTCTATCTGATGGCCCATCACCTCCACCTCGTCGTTTGACTGGCTCTCACTGCTGTATCCAATGTCCCTAACTTCTGTGCTGACCAGTCTTCTGACAAGAGGGGCATCCACTTCACCGTCGCTGCTCGTCAGGGCATACCCACTGCGACCAAGGTTGTCAACAGGGGGAGAATCCCCCATCTTGGACTCAGTCTCGCTGATGTTGGCGCTGTCACCGCTGCTTCGATCAAACAGATGCTTGCGAAGCTTCAGGCTGGTGAGTTCATCCCTGGAATTAATCAGCAAACCTTCTCTGCCGTGCAGGTGATATCCCCTGGATATAATGAAAGATTCAAGAGGACTCTCTTGGGCAATAGGGCTGAGACCACCGCTGGATGATGTAGGAGACTGAGACCCTTTCTTTGCTGGACTGGAGTCTCCGCTTCTGGGTCCAGGAAATGGCCTCTTACCCAAGGGGCTGTCCGGCTTGAGAAGCCCTACAGATCTTGTAGGGCTGCTTGGTTCAGTTGAAGCCTTGCTGCTGGATTTTTCACTGTGTAAGAGAGCTTCTTCCTCTAAAAGCAGGTTAGTTGAAAAATCTTCAAAACTTTCATCAGCATTCAAGCTAAGTGATCCAGAGGAACGGCTGCAGCTAGTCACATCAAAACTCTTGTAGGCGACCCCCGATGAGCTGTCCACATAGTCCTCTCTGCGACCAATGAAGAGCAGACTGTCATCATCAAGCTGAATCAGACCATCATCACTGATGTTTGGGCTGAGCTGACTAAACAAGCTTTCATCCAGAACTGGCAGAGAGAATCCACTCAAATCAAATCTGCGAGGACCAGAGCCCTGTAACAACAGTAAATGAATTTTAAAAAGAGCTTGTAATGTCTACTATGCATTATTTGTCTAATGCATACTGTTATGACAGGAAATAAATGAAAAAGTCAACAATAAAGGTTACCATCACACGCTGTATTTAAGCTAGATATTAATACCATCACACGCTGTATTTAAGCTAGATATTAAAAAGTAAGCCAAATTATCAAACTTTGCTAAATTTCTCTTTCTGCAAAAAATATGTTTTTTTTTTTTTGGGAAAAGTTTTCTTATGAATGAAGGGATAATTTAGAATAAAAAATACTAGCTGTACCCTGCAAAACCTTTGCATAGAGTTATATCCCCTTATGCTTGATCGGTAGGCTAGGTTATTTTTTGGTTTCGGGCAGATCCGATTTTTTCCATGGTTGTATTTTAAACTGGAATACTGTTGTATTAATTCTTTACTTTCGATTTAACGCACACTGGAAATGAGTATTATTATTATATAGTTTATGATCAGAAAAAAAACAAACAATATCGTTTAAATATATACAATAAACAAAACACACAACAACAACAACAGAAGTTTATGGTCCAACTTCATTGAGATGGCTAGCAATCATTTATTTTTCTTTTGTGTTTCCTGTCACCATGACAACAGGGAAAAAAGGAAACATCACATAAAGAAATGCCAACTGCTACTAAAACTTTAATGAAAATCTGTTAAAAGTGCACACATGTATTGGCAGATTAAAAAAAAAACAATAATAGATCATCATTATGGATGAACTGGCAGTGAAGGCCATGCACAAGGCAGCATGAGCCAATCAATATATGCTCAGAATAAAAAAAAACAACCAAAAACACACTTAATTATAACTTCAAAGACAGTAATGGAAATTGAAGGACGAGCCATTCAGGGGACGGAGCCATTCAGGGAGATGCGTAGACGCGGGAATCCAGGTAAATTACGCCTGATGTCACTACAGGGCAGGGTAATAATGTTTACAACAGGTTTAGCCTACGCCTAAATTACAGATATTAAATGCACTCTCTATATGGGCTTCTGTACACTTACAAAGTATCTAGACATCCGATTTAATATGCAGGCGTCTTTGTGTGTGTTTGTGCGTGAGAAAGTCGAAATTATAAAAAAAAAAAAAATCATTCGAGGACAAAGCAGCGAGATTCATGCCAACAACGAAGAACCCAGATCGTGCATCGAATGTTTGAAAGGTTTAATCAATACCAATACTGTACATATCGCATGACCAGGCGAGTGCTGTAGGAATGACTCAAACCTAATACCCCACCCCCACCCCCAGAATACTTTATGGGGCGTGAAATTTATATGTATATAAGTCTATGTACCGTGCATGCGAATGGACGAATACACGACAGCCACTGTGAACGTGACCGTGGCACATGAGCCGGTTTTGTGTGCGTGTGTTCATACGGCAAACAATGAACGGTCGGAACAACCTGACCTTGCTCCCTGACCTGGCTGATGAGTTACCTGTGATTGAACAATTCAACTCAACTCTCCATGTCCACTCGATATTTAAGGCAGTTATTTTTTTTTTATTTTAAACCAGCCATCAAAGCCAACCGCAGTACAACATCAAAGAACTCATTCTGTGTGGAGCAACACCACGTTCAATATATCATCCGTGAAAACAAGAGACTTTGCAGTGTTGGGAAAAAAAAAATCCACTTTGAATAATACATCAAAAAGATCGGTTTTCAAAATAGAGGGGAGGGGGTGTGTGGCACCCGACGAGCGACTATACAGTGAATTTTGAATTCACTCTGTTCTACGATCAAGCGGCAATATTTACGTTTAATCTCGTCTTAGAATTATTTAATATTGAAAAACAAAAGCTGCTGGAACCATCACTGCCCCTGCCGAGGTAAGGAATAGGTACATTTATCCCCATGAAATGTGACTGATTCTTCAGCTTGTGTTAATATATACGCATACGATGTCACACACACACCGGCCTGTTGTCTCATGGCCTTTACACAAGCTGTGTCAACTAACAATACACATGGCCAACACCTCACCCACACACACACACACACTGTATGTACATTGACAGCAAACACTCACAAGGCACGCAGCACTCACTGTAACGTTCAAGAAAGAAATTAAAAAAATGGCTGTCCTAAGAGTGGCAGCTGGCAATAGGTGAGTAACTGTGGGTCAATGCTGACACAGTTTAGTCCAGTCACTTGACAACCACTTACTGAAACTGAGAGGATACTTTGAAAAGCAGCCACCGTATGTATTGTGAAAAAACGAGACTTCAGGTAGGCCCATGGAATGACAGTCAACTAATTCCTATTGCAGCAACACACAATGGTTGCCACCCAACATTGTTGAAGTCGTGGAAGAAAAAGAAAGAACAAACAAACAAAAAAAAACTACCCAAGGACGCCACGTGTTGGTCCGCATTGCTCGAACTGTATAAGGGACTTTTTCGCGGAAAAGTAGGGAGTAGCTTTTTAGAACATTAATGTTTCGAAGAACTTGGGTTTGGGCAATTACTTAAAGAGTTTACTTCATAATGAAAGAATTATGAACATTCTATCTTTCAATACTACTTAATATTTTTTACAGTAATAATATTTCATAAATTTAAACTGTAATAATACTAAAAAAATACTGTAATAATACTTAAGATGTTGACCAAAGATAGCCTTAACAACCTACAATCACCTCGAGACATCCAACAATATAAACAACACACACTCATGCAACCACCACGTGAAAGCTTACTTTAACGTTGGCGAGTGCTTCCTCAAGTCTGTACTGCCACTCCAGCGACTGCAGCCAGATGCCGTGCCATCGCCTCTCTAGGGCTAGGGCGACCTGCTTCAGGGAATCCTGGCACTGTGAATGGTGTTGCAACTTGTCGCTCAGTTTGATCACGGCGTTCACGATCTTGTTTCGGGACTCGATTTCCTTCTGTAGAGTCTGTAGGGGGAAAGAAACATGAAAATATATTTTTTTTAAATCTCGTCGACCTCAGTAGACACACACACACACACGGCCATCGATCAAACATTACAAGTGGAGTGAGAGAAGACGAGCGGTGGAGGAATACGTTGTATTAAATGAGATCAACACCAATCCCACCCCGGCCATATTCTATTCATGCACGATAAATACTTTATATTTAAAAGAGTTCCATTATTAGGACATTCAGTGAGGTTTAGAGTTCATCGTTCTAATTAAAGTCTGTATATGAAATCATTTTACAGAATAAACAGATATGGCCTTTCTTACGTTACGGGGGGGGGCATATTTATAAGAACGGTTCTAGCCATAGAGATTTATACAACTGAGTGCTTAAAAAACCCACTATTTAACGAAAGAACCAAAAAGTAATATAACCCACACCTTTAAATATTGTTGTCTATGGCGGTTATCAGTGCTCGATGTAAGAAAAAACCAGTGCCGGTCACTGCCGGGGATGAAAAAAAAAGTTCTGCAGAGCCGGGGATAAATGTCTATGATTTCATCCCCGGCTGGGATATATTAGCTAAAGCAGAGCCGGGGATGACTGTTCTCATCCCCGGCGGTAAATCAAACCCTGGCGGTAATATTCAATAGACTGTCTTAACAAATTAACTTGTAATTCACCAACTCGTGTCACCAATGACTCCCTAGTATTATTTCTTAATGTAAAATAAAATGAGCCCCAAGAAATAGAGTCAATACAATAAATTCATGTTTAACCAACATATCGTGTCCTTGGAGTTGAAAAACAACAACAACACACACACACACATCTTACGTATCAGGCCGATCCCATGTGAGCCGGGCCACCATTGGTAACTATCACCAAGTACAACGAGAGGTGTTGTGATGGCAAGACACACGTCACACTGTAGCTATATACGTATTATACGTTTGATATTTCTTTGTTGTGTCACTTTTTGTTGGTGCAGTGGCGGCCTTAGGGGTGTGGGGTGGTGGGGTTGAAGGTTAGGGCACCCGCCCCAGGCTCCATTATACATTCGTTAAAAGCCCGCCATTTGCCCCCCTCCCCAGGTGCCGCGCATTTAACAGTACTACTGACAGTGCCGGCCTTAGACATTTTTGTGATATAGGCAAGGACAAAAATGCCGCCCTTTTTAGTTTCATTTTTCTAAAAAAACCTCTATAAATGCTATTTATTATGACGTAAATCCAAATTATGAAAACAAAAATATGATGTATTTATAGTTTTATTACTGGTCTTCATTCTTCATAACACATTTTTTTAATTTGGCAACTTTGTAAAAGTTAAAGAGTTTTAAGTATACGTAGTGTATTTTAAGAAGTTTTTTTTTTTTTTGCTAAGTTTAAAAAAGTAATGAAAAATAAAAAAAAAAAATTAAATGTCATGTTTATTAAGCATTAAAAAGATTGAAGAGAATTCAAGGAAAATATGCTTTTCTAGCTTTTGCAGAGGCAAACTCTTCAATTACTTCGGTCAGATCCAAATCGTTTTCTCTTTAGATATTGTAGCTAAACCAACCAAACGATCATGAGACATGGTAGAACGAAGATATGTTTTTACGAGTTTGAGCTTCGAAAAACTTCTCTCTGCACTCGCCACTGTTATCGGGAGTGTAAGCAAAATTCGCAATGCCAAGTACACATTCGGAAAAAGAGCAACCACGCCCATTCCGTATAGATAGTCTAATATAACTCTAGGCAACCAAGCCCATTCCACATAGATAGTCTAATATAACTAGGCAACCAAGCCCATTCCACATAGATAGTCTAATATAACTCTAGGGCTTGATTTTTCTGTAATTCTCCTTGTATAAGCCCATAATTCATCGCACAGTTCTGTTGTATTAATGTCTGCTGAATCTTCGTTTTCAGATGTTAAAGCTAATTGAAGGTCCATGCAATCTTTGAAAAACCTCTTTTATCACATTTCTCCAGTTTTTAATGTCATACAAAAATCCAAATAAATCGCTATGATATGTTAACTGCATAAATCGATCATTCACTGATTGAATTGCGGTATCCAATATCTGGTTAAAGAAATTTACTCTGAAATTCATTTCTGGCTCGAGAATTGGATCATGTGAAACTTCATAGTCAAATTGTCTCTTTCTTAGTCAAGATCTTATTTGTATTTCCGTAGGAGAAATTGCACTCAATACCAAATTCTTCAGCCAATGATTTAGCTGTTGTAATTGCTTTGGCAAAACCTTCATCTGTTCTATAATTCTGGAGCATAGTTATAGTTGCATTCACTTGTTGAATTGATTTATTTAAAGCAAGATCTTTTTCTTTAAATGTTTTGCTAGATATATTGATCTCAAATAAAACATCATACCAAATCACTAATGAACAAATAAATTTGAAATCGAGTATTTTTTGTGCGATTCCCTTAGCTTCTGCAAGGGACTGGGTTCCACGTGGTCCATAAAGTGAAATGTCATCAGCAATTGAAACGAGTGCATCGTAAATTTCAATTGTTTGGTATCGAATTACCTTCACAGCAATAACTCTACTTTCCCAGCGTGTTGCGCATAACTTTTTAACAGTTAAACCTGCTGCCTCTTTATTTTTGACATATTCTAACAATACATTCCAGCGATGTGTTGATGCAGAAAAAAAGGTGTATATATTTTGAATTACCTCAAAAAAACTGTACTGCTTCCAAACAACAGTTTACGGCATCATTCACCACCAAATGCACATTACATGGGACTTAAAAGGCTCTTCGATTTAGCTCTTTAACTCTTGCTTGGACACCATTATGTATTCCCCGCATGTTTGCTCCGTTATCGTAGCCTTGTCCCCTCATATCATCTAGACAAATGCCCGAAGCTGACAGTTCTTTAAGTAAAATTTCCACCATACTTGCACCTGTAGATTTTTCCAAGTTCTACGAATCTAATGAAGTGTTCATTGATAGAAACTTCTGAAGGTTTGTCATTTGTCGATTCATTTGCTGTAATAAATCTAACAATCATTGTCATCTGTTCGTTGTGACTGACGTCTGGTGTGCAATCGAGAACTATAGCGTACTATTTTGCATTTTAGATCATTTATCAATTTCTGTTTTATCTCCTTACTCAACAGTTGAATTATCTCATTCTGAATATTTTTTTCCTAAATAATGGTCATGAATTTCATCTGATTTAAAACGTTTTATATGTTCTTTCATTACCGGATCAAAGTCAGCAATAACTTCAACAAATTTCAAAAAGTTTTCATTGTGACTGCCCTCTCAGGAGTAAATTTTGAACTCCATGTACTCTGACCAAAGATATTATTCTTACTAATACATCTTTCCAGTATTTCGCTTCACGATTTATAAGGTGCTGATTCACGTCATCAATAGTTTTATTATTTGTTATCCTTAAAATTATTTGTTATCCTTATTTTTAGTTCTTTCCAATCAAGATAACTGGTTAAATGATCTGGAGATTTTTCATGATGCTGCAATATACTTGACATTTTTTCCCAGTCACAACTGCCATGTGTTGCTAAGGCAGATTTACTCCTCTAATATATTCTGCAGCAAAAACAATACACCTTATCTACTGACGTAGAATACATCAACCATTTCCTTTTTAAAGTTTCTCAGTTGGCCAATTTTCGTGTATTGTGGTAATTAGAAAATTGTCTCCCACTTTCATCTTTTGGATAACCAGACTCAAATTTAATCTGCTTTGGATCATGCTGAATAAGAAAACAACGAATATTATCACTTATATCTGGCCATTTAGCAGGATCCTCCATTATATATGAATCTAATTTGATGCAAAAGAAGAAAATAATTTTGAAAATAGTGATGTCATAATATTGATGTAATAAATTAAGATAGAGCGTTAATCCATGTGACTTATTGCCACTCTAAGCAACTTTGTTCTCTTATTTAATTCTACACTTTCTCAAATTCATTAATTTTATTTTTAATCTTTATATTTTTTATTTTGTTTTATTTTGCTGGAATTTGCCGCTCCTTGAAAAAATGCCGCTCTAGGCAGATGCCTATATCGCCTATACATAAAGCCGGCACTGACTACTGAGACCTACAGATTTTAAAACCAACGAAACGTATGTATAACTCTAATGAACTTCATTAAAGTGGTAGCTGTGATCCCCGGGGATACACACCAAGGAGTTGAAGTTGCAGTGATAAGGTTGGTGCTGAGGCCTGGAACACACCAGCTGACAGACTCATTGTGTGTGTGTGTGTGTGTGTGTGTGTGTCAGTTATTATTGGTGGTGATAAGATGAATATTACAACGGCGTTTTGATAATGAAGACCTATACCTCAAATAATGTGTTGACGATATATAGAGACGGAAAACAAACGGGACAATACAACACAGGGTTTAATCAATCCTTTTCGCAATCCACTAAAAGAAAAAAAAAACTGTTGTAAGGAAAAAAATAATACAGGAACAAAAGTCAATACTAGTTACATATATTCTCAATCAAGTAATTATTACTATTGTTTGAAGAATGACTTCAGGTCAGCTCGGTGTACCCACACTTTGAGAAATACTGGTATGTAATGCTGCAATCCTCAACCTCTATAGATCAAGTTGACAACACAAACTCTGACCTGAGCAATGTTTACTACATAAGGGGGCTAATGATGACACAATTAAACGAGGGAACCAATCTATGACTAAACCAATCAATAATCGAATCACATTCATTGATGTCATTTGCAGCCCCCCCCCCCTCGGGGCATCCAGCACAGTGTGGCGGTGTTGTTATATGGGGGCTACGTTTTCATCAGCAGGCTATCGGTAATCTATCAAACTCAAAGATGTTTAAATAAGTCATTTTACAAGAGTGTGGGATAACCCGGGCTCAGTTAAAAGTAGATCACCAACACAGAAGTACAGCGACTGCAAAACAAACAACTAATACAAATTTGTACATGGGGGGAGAGGCAGGGGGGAGAACAAGTAGTGGTGGATCAATGCGCGACTTATGTCCAGTTAGAGAAAAAGTTACATTAATAATTATAAAAAAAAATGTAACAGTCTTGCTGTCCTTTCTTCATTCAAGCAAAGAGATCGCCAGATAGCAGACATGATGTTATTAAAAAAAAAAAACTAAAATCGATTCCTCACGGCGAATGTTATAATGGAGTCACGTTATGTCTGTTGAGTCTCGGTGGTATCTAATTGGCTTTTAATAACACACATTTACACTCACTCACTGTCAATAGAATATGTTCTGTTTGAATGTTTACAAGTGGTCTAATATGACTCTCTGGGTCGTTTGTTCGAATCAATGTGCGAGTTAAGTTTCTGTTACATTCAAAATGTTGATTGTTACAGTGGCGTCACTGACAGGGCCTTCCCTTAAAATCTTTGAAAGGGCCCTTCGTTAAATAATGCAAGACTCCCCCCTTCACATTCCCCTGTCCCATATTTCGAGGCAACTTAAGAGAATGGCGAACGTCTTTGTCGCGATATTCAATGTTTATTTTTTTTTTAAATACTGCACTATCTTCATCCAGATAACGACATGTTCTACGACAGTTCAAACAAATTAAAAACAAATACAGTACAGCACAAATGACTCGAGTCGGCTGCATCAATAGATATATAGGTAAATAGGTTCTATATGAGATATACTTTACATGTAGGGTCGGTATATATAGGTCAGCATGTTCTATATGTGATATACTGTACAAGTAGGGTCGGTATATATAGGACAGCATGTTCTATATGTGATATACTTTTTACATGTAGGGACGGTATATATAGGTCAGCATGTTCTATATGTGATATAATGTACATGTAGGGTCGGTATATATAGGTCAGCATGTTCTATATGTGATATAATGTACATGTAGGGTCGGTATATATAGGACAGCATGCTCTATATGTGATATAATGTACATGTAGGGTCGGTATATATAGGTCATTATGTTCTATATGTGATATAATGTACATGTGGGGTCCGATTTAGGTCTGTTGAAGCCCCGGGCGCAAGGCAAAAATACTAGGACCTTATCAAAATAAAAGAGACGGGAAATAATAATTCCAATTTAAATCGGGGTGGGGGAGGGGGGTGAAGGCCCTTTAGAAGTCGGGGGCCCGATATGAGCCCGCCGTTAAATACGTCTCTGTACAGTCCATGCCATTGGTTGACAACTGAAGATTTAATATAGAAAGCGACAATGCATACATGAAAAATACAGGAAATGTATAGGCGGGCCCGTACATAAGAAGTGAACTAGAAACATTAGGTCAGAAATGGAAACATACGTGTGATTTCACAGCGACTTAATGGCTGCTGAATGATTTATTTTTTTTCCCCTTCACAAATTGGTTGATTCATTTAATCAAACAGAATTTTTACATCAACTCAATGCTGCAGCTCTGAGGGGATTAATGCGCCAGCAGTGGTATTATACAATCAATAATGATACATCTGGCGACGGTTGTTATGGAAACATATGAAAGTGGCCCAGGTATTACTACACCTTAGATTTGAGAGTCAAATGAACGCAAAACAAAACATCTTCCATTCAACACACACTGCTATTGTGAACACGGCCACAATACCACCACCGTGTTAGGTGTGACGTGATCTCCAGCGTACATCACGACCTGGCAAACGTTTGATGTCCAGTGCATAATAACAACAAGGTCAACACATAACTTACACGGAGCAGCGGCTTATCAAATGCATCAGTTGCAAATGACCCCCACCCCCTCCCGGGGACAGTCCCAAGTCATGAGTCATGGCTGACCCACTGACATAATAACGCATGACTTTAGACACACATATTAACACCCGAGTGTCAAGTGGTTGTGCAGTAAATGACCCACAGCCCCCCCCCCCCCCGCCGATCAATAACCTCCACATCAGTGCCCATTTATTTCTAAGTGTACGCAGCGCGACATTTGAAATAACGAAACGCGGCCCTGTCATTTTTCACGGGTGAGGGAATGAAGAGATAGTCAGATCGAGCGTTATTTTTTGGGGAAACACAGGCCCGTAGCGTGCGGGGGGGGGGCTGCGTTTTGTCTGGCCCCCTCTGCCTGTTAGCTCTACTTAGTAACATTTATTTCCTGCCCCCCACTATGGCCTGGCCCCTGCTGTAGAATGCCTGGCCCCTGCTGTATAATTTTCACGCTACGGGGCTGGGGAAACATCATAGTGGTCGTAGTCTTCTCTCGCCTTACAGCACGTGACTAGGACTGACCCACACTCGGCTCTACCGGGGCGGTCTGTATTTATTAAACGTTCTCCCGATGGCCTCTATTAACCTGGAGGCGATACGGCCTGTAGGCGTGCAATGTGTTTGGTAGCGACTAAGTGCTGGTGCTGTGAGAGGCCACCAATGAAGGAGATGGAACGTCCAGGTGCACAGAATTAACTACAGGTATGTGTCTACCATCAGAATCATATGGGCAGGAAGTCAACAGTAATGGATGACATACCTATTCTCTCACCCCATTTACTGATTTCCTTGTCTGTACTTATATATATGTGTGTGGGGGGAGGGGGGTGGACGAATGAAGAATTTGTTTCATCTCAAAACTTTTTTTTTGTCAATCAGCTGGACTGTCTATGTTTAGATGACCGATACGTTGTGTGATATTGTGTAGGACAGGAAATTTAACATTTCAATAAATCCAAGTTATTTTAATAATCCAGGTATTATAAATACACGATAACCAGTTCTCTAAACGTTATATATATTCTTAAATATCATTCCGCTTTTTTTTTAAATTATAGTTTTTGACTAGTTCTCTAAACAGTGTATACACCATAGATATAAAGTACCTACATTAGGGTGATAACAAAAAAAATATTTTTATGAAACCACTTGCAATCGAGGAACTTTTATGTGTAATTTAAGAATATCAATTGCATTTTTGATTTTTTTAAAAAAAGTTCCCCCTCCTCCCCCTTTTTCGGAAGAAAAAAGTGGAAAAATATTTTTTTTTTCAAAAAAAAGGACATTATTTTTTTTAGCTTAACTCAAAAGAGTAATAATAATAACTAATCAACTTTTATTAACAAATAAGATACAGATCAGTTAGTAATATGTACAGAATGTACAAGAAATGTTTAAAACATATTTTTTCCTATGAACTTCAGATTCAAAAATTGAAATTTTCTCGATTTTGCATGAAGTTCCTCCATCAGTTTCACAGCACGTTCAGCAATTTGGTTAGATCTGGGAATGTCAATTAATGACTTTTCGACTGACCAATGGGTCTTTAAACACTTAATTGTCTTCTTGCATTTTATCCTGATGAGTGAGGTAAACAGTTCATTGAAGGACGCTTCATTATAGTGTTGAGAATGGAACCAAGCATTTGCCCATTCGTAGCAGATGAAGTTGCAGGCAGGAGTGAGGATGTTGCGCCACTCTGGTATCAGAAAAAATGATATAACAGTATATATCGCACGTGAGTTCCATCTTGCCTGGTGTAAATTTGGTAGTTTCTTCCAGTTGATGCGAGGCCAACGTGAAGTTGTTTTGTAATGACGATATGCCTGACATAATTCATATAAGAACTTGAAATCATCTCGCCATCCAGGGTTCTCGTCTGTGCTAACATCATCTGTCGCAACGAGGCGGTAATCAGCCTGAAGAGTGACATAGTTTTGTGTTAATTGGTCAATGAAGGAATAGTTGAGTTTTGGTTTGCTCGTTGGCTCTTGGATAAAAAAATTCATGACATGTTTCAAAAGGAGGTCGAGTACATGGTGCTGACACCCAATATATTGTGGCTTCTGAAAGCCCTTGCTCAAGACATCATCCTGTATGAGCTTTACAATCCCATGCAAACGACCAGTATTTACTGCGGTCGTGTCGCATATTATCATGCCAATATTTTTCCAAGCATCATATTCATCAAGTAGCTGATGTAGTTCCTTGTGAATGGCCGCGGCAGAACCACTCTCACATTTAATAATACCAAGTTTGATTTCGGTTGTCATATTTTTCAGCAGAACTACTTGATACTCTTCCCCTTGAACTCTTTTACCATCAAACTGGAGACAATAGAGTTCTTTGCTTTGAAGTTTTTGAACAATTTTGGTTTTCATTTTACGTCCTACAGAGATTACTCGTTTCCAGACACCCGCCTGACTTGGAACTGGCACATCGTGACCCTGTTCAGCAATGGTTGCAAGAACATCATATGCTTTATGTGTAGAAATGTTGTTTTGCAGTACTAGCAAACCCGCTGTTGTAGTGCTTGCTCTTTGGTATTTCGGTTTGCATTCAGGAGAAGATGACGTGGAAGAATAGGTTGGCAAGTCGGGTGAAGAAGCAGAAGTTTCAGAATCCGAAGATTCTGAGACAGTTGTATGTGTTTGTATAGGTTGCGATTGAGAAGAGCTGGCTTGTGATTGGGTTTTTGATAGTCGGATTCGTTTTCTTGGGTGGATTGATTCCAAAGGGGCTTGTTTGACCATTGAATAACCAATCTTTCCTCCACTCTTAACTTGCCTCTGGTAGAGTTCTTTATCCTCCGTGCTTTTCCATTCTCCATTAGCGTTGGTGACATCAAATAACTGAGAAAGTGTTGTAGTAAATTTATCAGACGGGTTCTTTTTGTTTTTGTCATATAAATCAATCAGGCAATTGAGTTTCTTTCTGATGAGTGCGCTGGATAATAGTGGAAAGTCTAGAATTTCCCTCCAAAGCAATTCTATATCCGTAATCATAATTTTGATTCGATCCAGTCGCCGTTTCTGGCTATTGAACAGAAAAGTGAAGTTTCCAAGAATTTGACGGTTTGTAGGCATCCGTGTGAGATTGTTTAGCCTTTCAACAGATGGAATTCTTGGATCCCTCTTCTGTTTAGAAGATGATGGTAGATTCTTCCTCCAAATACAACTGTTTGACTGAACACTGTTGCTGGAATTTCTATTAGACATTAAATCACCACTATACGTTAACAGCTTCACAAATACATTACAAATTATCAACTCCTGGAAAACAATCACACACTCACGTCATTTCTCCCCTTATTAATTCCCTTCCTTAAACTTAACGAAACCTACACTAAAACTCCCCTCTTTCTGTCATGAAATGTATATATCCGCGTCCCTACAACTGACCAACACTGTCCCTCTCGCCTCGCATTGGTCTTCCCACCTGTCCAATTACGTAACATCTAACTCTACACGCTGCTGCTATTAATCATCAGTCCTGACCTATTTTCATTGTCTGTACTATTCGTTTGTCAATCTATTTATCTATCTATCTATCTATCAGTCTATCAATCATTCTATCTGTCTAACAATATGTCTTTCTATCTATCCATGTCTATCTACTTTCACTATCCTGACAGTAAGACTTGCAATCTTGCACTGAAAACGAGATAGTTTATCCAAAATATTCAAAAATATTCCACAATGTTCTAAAATATTCCAGAATATATATTATATATTTGCACCTGAAACAGAAAATAAAAGAAGTTATAACAATAATGAAATAGTTATATATTGTGAACTCACCCCAAGCTGGGGCGAGTTCAAACTGCGCGATATGTGAACGAAAAATTAAAAATAGGGGGAACTTTTTTCAATTTAAAAAAAAATTAATGTTGCTACTGTCATCTACATATAATTGTTCCTCGAATGTGAGGGGTTTCAGTTTCGTTACGAAAAATAATGAAAATAGTTATCACCCTAACCTACATACATAAAGAAGATTCCTATATATTGTTCCTCCTATCGACATTCACACTAACCTATGTTCACCTTTTATTTTTAAGTCTCGTCAGAACAATACATTGACTGATTGATATAAACGTTGTTTTACTTTTTTCTTTTTATCATACTGGACTTCATATTAAAAACATGGTGAACATTTATTGTCACATTAAAAAAAAAGCAAAGGGCCACACCCACAATCTTACGCCAGTCACATTAATAAAGGCAGATCAGTCCAAAAAAAAAAAACAAGCAATTAAGCCTGTTCCATTCTGGACACAGGACGTGTTAGCGCATTTTCGTATTATGTATCAGTACGTATGCTATCTTTCAGTAAATATTTGTAAATTTTGGAAATGTTTACAAATTCAATTGTGTAATGCATATATCTGAAAAAAGATATTAAAAGACGTTTCTTTATAATTGAAAACAAAATTATTTTCTCTTAAATCTAACTACAAGTGGTTTGTGGTCGCTGAAATAGGACTCATAATTGAAACATTCTAAATTGTAGTCATTTAATCGTCCGAAAACTCCGTCAATTGTTGTTTGATAAATTGTTGTTGCCAATCTTGGTGAAAGTAGTTCAATGTTGAAGTACGGGAAGTAAGTCATGTTGAATAACTGTTACAAAAATAAATAATGATTACGCCCCTTTGATTAGCTTTTATTATTTATATTTAAAATATAAGCAAAACGGTACAGAAAAAACTCTTATATTTTGGCCCTGAGAGGTCAAATCGCAAAATGGACTTTTGATGTACACTTGGCAGGCCAAGACCTACACAATGATATATACATCATGGGTCTAGGACTTATGGTTGCTGAGATATAGGGCGGTCCATTATTAATATAGCTTATATAGTAAAAAACGGTACTTTATAAGGCCCCTTTTACGGCCCTGAGAGGTCAGATCGCGAAATGGAAAAAAGTCATTTCTTGGCAGGCCAAGACCTACAAAATGATATATACATCATGGGTCTAGGACTTATGGTTGTTGAGATCTAGGGTGATGACGGACAGACAGACAAAACGGGGGACAATAGAGCATTTTTTTTCGAAAATGCTCTAAAAATCAAGTCCAGTCATCTGTGTTCAGTTTGTTTCCTAGTCACCATGTTTATCTTGTCTTATCTTTCATGGTCCACATTTTGAAATTTTCAGAGCAAACCACACACTACTGAACTAATAGTATCACTGAAATGGTTGTTTGAATAAACAACACAACTTATATATATATAATTCGCCTGATACAATGCTAGATGGACATTCAAATTTAGTATTTTGATAGAAATGAAACAATTATTTCTTCAAATACCGACAGGAATCACGTCATGAAAACAAACAATAACGACAACAAACAGAGAGTTGTGTGAGTTAACAAAACAACACAAACCTAGCAGTCAACTAGTGCTGAAACAATTCATGTAACACATGCACACTAAATTAAAATTATAAAAAAAAAACGGGTTTTTTTTAAACACATGCCAATATTACGAGATTATGAAGTGTTTATCAAATCTAAGATCTAACATAAATAACAGATTATGTAAAACACAACAACACACGCCTGTCTACACGAACGTAAGTTGAATTAGTAATTTCAATTAGACGCGTTGATTTAATAACGATTGTGAATATCTGCGAACATATTGTATGGCCTTGGGGAGTCAGAGACAATTTAATGTGAATTTTACAGCGATTTAATATGCAATGTACAAAATAGAACATGAATTACAAATCATGGAAGCCGTATATCAGGTGGGGCGGCCAACAATGAGATACGCGAGGGTCGCACTCGTTTGTTTATACAGTAATACATACTTTAACGAGACGCAACAATGTCGATTTATCAAAAGTGATTTTATAATAGAAAAAAAATCTGGCTCACCCGTGAGCCTAAAAAGACTCATAAAAGGGGCCACATTTTGCCACATCTGGCCTATACAATGGTAGGAAAAAAAAAACAGTAGTCAGGATACGTAAACAAAAAGTGGTTCAATATGCCAGGTAAATATATAAAGGAAGTGCAATGAGAAATTCCCTAATTATCTTCCCCCCCCTTGCACTTATCAACACAGAACGTGATACATTGAAGTGTCTGATTGTAACCCACATAGGTGTCAAAGTATCACCTCATGTGTTACCTGATATTTAGAACGTAGGCACTACGCTCACTGCGTCAACCACTGATACCAAACAGCAGATCAACAAACCATCCATAACATGAAATACTGAACTGGTGGTGATAAACGAAACGAGTATTGTGCCGCTAGTCATGGTAGTAAACACCAACCAGTTAACGCGGGGGGGGGGGGGTTAATGATGGGAGGCCCACAAGAACAAATGTTGGGTAAAATGTAATTTGGTGGATGGGGAGGGGGGAGAGGCTACAGGTCAGGGCCATGGGCGCCAACCGTTAAATCCGAGTAAAAACAGCTAAACAAAACTGAAAAAAAAAGGATGGTGGGGGGGTGGGGGGTTAAAGTTACTCTTCAAAATGAATCAAAACTTGGATGATGTCAACTACGTTTTAATGTATGGACCTACATAAATCGACTATGAATAAATGTGCACATAACCCAGTTTAATATTTTTTTTTTTACTGCTATGGACATCATAAGGCGATTTCTTTTGACTGACCTTTCATGCGAGTCTTTTTTTTAAGAATGGTCCCACGGTTCTATAAAATACTATACTCCAGTTAAGAAATAATAATCCGACCAAAACAGATACAGCGGTTTGACTGAAGATGTAATTCCGACAAAAACCAGAATAACGATCCACGTGTCACTAGGTCCAGCTGTTTGTAAACATTGTGTAGTGAACCTAAACGACAACACGCACATCAAACCGCCTTCGGAGGAGACCATGTGAACGTCAACACACCACGCTGACACACACTGTGACTTCCGTCAACAGAACAGCGTCCCTCCTACTTGATGTGTGTGTGTGTGTGTCCTATGAACCGAAGGACGGAACAGGAAAAAGACGGGAGGTGGAGAGATTGGGGGTGGTGGGGGGGGTGTCGATCATACCCCCCTATCCCCATTTAACATCTGACGAGGTCAAAGGATATAAAAATAAATAACAAACCTGTCTGCGATAGGTAGATAGTCCGTTGGGAAGAAATCCTGTTGTGTCATTTAATGTTTTCCTTTGAAACACAAAGCGTGTGTTTTATCCAGAAGCGGGGCACAAGGTGTATGTGACGGTAGTACGAGCGAGGTGGGCGAATTAAACGCAGTAAACAGCAGATAAGCGCGGCCAACCAAATCGCTGGCTCGTCAAACTGGTATTGATCTGAGCCAACAGCACGCCACATAACGGGCTCGGTGTTATGACTCCTGACATGTCTTTTCTGGAGCTTCAGTTGATGAACGGGGCGAGATGATGTTCTCTTATAAAATAAAGTACTCAAGGTTACAATGGGCGGGTGTGGCTTTAGGTATCAGCCTTCGAACTTTTCAATAAATAAATAAATGGTTTACCGGGTCACACATAAATGGTTTACCGGGTCACATAAATGGTTTACCGGGTCACTGGGACCGTTGGAGTATGTCATCTCTTGCGGAAACAAAACGACCTGAACCTTGGTTAACAACACGACCCTTACTTAAAACTCTTAAGAGTTTGTATCAGTTCCTTTTAGTTGTGCCCAATCATGTCTCCTGGATATAAGTTTTATTTTCACGATAAAAAAGTTTCTAACGAAGTCTCTGTTATTTTTTTTTTAATAAACAAAATAATGAAGCCATCGCTCACTATTCTATTTTTATATAAAAGAAAAAATTCAGTCAGGTAGAATAGACAGGGCCGTAGTAATAGAGGGTGCAAACCCTAAAACATGTCGGGTGTGAGGGGCGTTGGGTATAGTGATGACCTGTAAAATGCTCGGAGGGAGTGATTATATGGGCTCAAGTTGGTGAAATTACCCGGTGGTAATGATGAGACCCAACAGATATAAATAGAAATTAGAACAAGATGTTACGACCGAGGCTTGACCAGGGAACCTGGGGAGATACAGTCAGAGATATAAAGGAAGGGGGATATTAACAGCTTAACTCGTCATCAACTCTTTTTCTTTCCTCACGGATACTATTGATGTTTGGTCACCCAGTTAGCCAGGTAGAAGGAAGTGAATAGTGTGCACGCCACAGTTAGTACGTGACGTAAAAAAAATACTGAAGGGGAAAGGAAATCAATTAAGAAATCATGTTCAGAAATCAAGCTGTTATAGCCAGAGGGAGCAGGTGTAGTGAAAGTATCAAGCCATTATGGATAATAATAATTACATTTGGAACAAGTCAAGACAGAACAGTAGTGTCATATGTATAGATGGGAATGAAATTTGTGAGAATGAAAAAAATAAATCAATAAGATCAATAACGTATTTTAGACCTTACTTTCACCCAAACGGCGTCGGTAACAACTGGGGAGGGAGGGAGGGCGGCTCCAGGAAAATGTGTGGGTGCCCTCCTCCAAACACACCCCCATAAGCTCCGGGAGATTTACCACGCCCCACATCAGCGCCACTTCTATCACCCCACCCCCCCCCTTTACGCCCTATGCCCATGTAATTTAATCCTTTATAATAAAATCCAACAGGTTGCCACTTTTGTTGTTGTTGTGCCACTTCTACTCACCCATAAATTTTAGCAATAACGTATGGATAAGTTAAACATAAATGAAGTACTTTATTTTTTTGTACAAAAAAGTGTTCATTTGTCTCATACTGAGAGGTGGACAATACATGTATTTCTGTTCAGAGGCGCATCCTCATCAGTCGACAGGGAGGAAAAGAAAACTTTTTGTTCTCAATCTTTAATAATACTTTTACCCCTGGAAACTTGAAACAAACAACAACAACCATTAAGCTTTAATTTACTTCAGTCTTTTCAACACAAATTGTACAAACTTAACACCTAAACGAGATAGCCATGTAAATGATCTTAGCCAGAATAACTAAGAAATGAATATGGAGTAAACTAACATCCATTAAATACATTTATTAATTTAAGCCCAGTGAGTACTGCCCCGTATGTGAATGTTTTATCAATCTACTAATAAATACAGTGAGTACTGCCCCGTATGTGAATGTTTTATCAATCTAATAATAAATACAGTGAGGACTGCCCCGTATGTGAATGTTTTATCAATCTACTAATAAAGACAGTGAGGACTGCCCCGGATGTGAATGTTTTATCAATCTACTAATAAAGACACGGTCCGATGAGTCATATATTTAGTTTACGCCCTGTTTGTTTTAACAAAAACTTAACGGTGCGTGTCAGATCAATGGTCCTTGTGACGTCACAAGAAAGCTCACCCCCACATCCACCCCCACCACGCCATCCATCTGCTCACCCTGATTTGTATGATTGATCAATAAGTGGGGGACCCAGTCTTTTATCGCTATCCATGGTCCAACGATAGAACTACTGGAGGTTATTTTTAGACAGACGACAGCGTGAAAACAGAAAAAAAGAGGAAATGGGGGGGGGGTATCACCGTCCTGCTCAAGGAAAGTCTTTGTGTTTTATTAGAAATCTGATTTTTATTTTCGTGCTTTTATAAAATCACAGGACAGCGCAGAACAACTCACAAATCCATGAAAGAAAAAAAAAAACCCTGTTATAGTGGCAGAGTATTTATAACTCCAGACTAGAACCTGATATTAGTTAGAATTGAATAACTCTCAGAGTATGAATAACAGCGTTCAGGACACTCGGCCTTCATGGGTGTGTGTGTGCGCCTGTTTGTATGTACTCTGTATAAAGCGACCAACCACCGCTACAAGATCACGCACAACAGAAACCGTCTGAATATATTTTGTGCATTGGTTTGTTGACTGTTGCTGCATAGAGGCAACCTCACGTATAGTTATGTCAATTACGTTGCACGCAGGTATGTCGTGCACTGCCCATGTCACATGCAATTTATTTATTTTCGGGAGAAAAAAAATCAAAGACTTCACCGCAGGATGTCTCAAATTATACACTTAAAATGATCTTTCTTATAGATAGATCCCATGCCTCTTGATCCTATACCACAAACGGGGCGGCTTTTGTAGTCCCCCCCCCCAACTGTGTAGTTAAATGTGCAATGGCTATAGGGGTGCCACGGGGGATATCGGGAGAAAGTTGGACTCGCTAGTATTTGAGCCAGTAACCTACAACATGCAGATAGGGCTTACAACCAAAGAGCCAAACTTTAAATTAAAATGACGATGGTATTCGACTTATTAGACGTTTTCTTTCTTTATATGTATGTCATCGGGCATTTATGTAAGACCCATTTCTTTCATCGGGCATTTATGTAAGACCCATTTCTTTCATCGTGCATTTATGTAAGACCCATTTCTTTCATCGTGCATTTATGTAAGACCCATTTCTTTCATCGGGCATTTTTTAAAAAGATATTTTTAAGGAGCCGTCAATGGCTGCAACGTATTTAGATTTAAAAAAAAAAAACAACAACATTTCAACAAATCGACACACACAAGTCTATTTCCATACAACACCATTCACTAGTTTCTAAAGGAGAAAAAAAAAACCCATCTATCTTTAAACTAAATAACTGAGTGAAAAGACAGGTGCTCTGTACAAAGCTTACAAAGTTTAAAAAAAAACGTTTTAACTGTAGGATATATCACTGTTGGGCACAATCTAATACATTCAAACTCTTGAGCCGGGTCATGATACACCTGAATGCACATTATAGTTATTACATGATCCTAAGAATTACATGTTCCGTAACGACAGTTTAAACAAACGGAGAGCTCTGAGATATATTTCAGAGAAAAACTCAAAAACTCTTAACCCTATCCCCATGATAAGTTTGACAGGGGGTATATATTCACATACAGTTGTAACGTGATCTTAACAACAGACTTAACACGAGTACAACCATTGCACTCTTCACATTTCGGCTGGTAACGTGTACAACCCCAACTAATCAGTTGCCAAACACTACGTGCAGTCTTTCAACACATTCAATTTTTTTAAAAATATAAATTTGATAACGAGTCCACGCTATCAGCCGGGACACTTGTTAGTCACGGTGATAACACTCACCATACATGGCGCGGAGCACGTCATGTCGTACACCACACTGACATTGTGGCATGGAGCACGTCATGTCATACACCACACAGACATGGTGGCGCGGGGCACGTCATGTCATACACCACACTGATATGGTGGCGTTGAGCACGTCACGTCATACACCACACTGACATTGTGGCATGGAGCACGTCATGTCATACACCACACTGACATTGTGGCATGGAGCACGTCATGGCATACACCACACTGACATTGTGGCGCGGGGCACGTCACGTCATACACCACACTGATATGGTGGCATGGAGCACGTCATGTCATACACCACACAGACATGGTGGCGCGGGGCACGTCATGTCATACACCACACTGATATGGTGGCGTTGAGCACGTCACGTCATACACACACTGACATGGTGGCGTGGAGCACGTCATGTCATACACCACACATACATGGAGGCATGGAGCACGTTATGTCATACACCACACTGACATGGTGGCAAGGAGCACGTCATGTCATACACACACTGACATGGTGGCGTGGAGCACGTCATGTCATACACCATACTGACATGGTGGCATGGAGCACGTCATGTCATACACACACTGACATGGTGGCATGGAGCACGTCATGTCATACACACACTGACATGGTGGCGTGGAGCACGTCATGTCATACACCACACTGACATGGTGGCGCGGAGCACGTCATGTCATACACCACACTGACATAGTGGCGCGGAGCACGTCATGTCATACACACACTGACATGGTGGCGCGGAGCACGTCTTGTCATACACCATACTGACATGGTGGCATGGAGCACGTCATGTCGTACACCATACTGACATGGTGGCATGGAGCACGTCATGTCATACACACACTGACATGGTGGCATGGAGCACGTCATGTCATACACACACTGACATGGTGGCATGGAGCACGTCATGTCATACACACACTGACATGGTGGCGTGGAGCACGTCATGTCATACACCACACTGACATAATAATGCAGGGCACGTCATGTCATACACCACAATGACATAATAATGCAGGGCACGTCATGTCATACACCATACTGACATAATAATGCAGGGCACGTCATGTCATACACCAAACTGACATAGTAATGCAGGGCACGTCATGTCATACACCATACTGACATAGTAATGCAGGTCACGTCATGTCATCCACCATACTGACATAATAATGCAGGGCACGTCATGTTATACACCATTCTGACATAATTATGCAGGGCAAGTCATGTCATACACCATACTGACATGGTGGCGCGGAGCACGTCATGTCATACACCATACTGACATGGTGGCATGGAGCACGTCTTGTCATACACCATACTGACATGGTGGCATGGAGCACGTCATGTCATACACACACTGACATGGTGGCATGGAGCACGTCATGTCATACACACACTGACATGGTGGCGTGGAGCACGTCATGTCATACACCACACTGACATGGTGGCGCGGAGCACGTCACGTCATACACCACACTGACATAATAATGCAGGGCACGTCATGTCATACACCATACTGACATAATAATGCAGGGCACGTCATGTCATACACCATACTGACATAGTAATGCAGGTCACGTCATGTCATACACCATACTGACATAATAATGCAGGGCACGTCATGTCATACACCATTCTGACATAATTATGCAGGGCAAGTCATGTCATACACCCTACTGACATGGTGGCGCGGGTGGAAATAGGAAATAATACAAAATATTCACTACTGACTGTCACGTGAGCAATGCCAACAAAAGTTATTTCTCAGAAAACTAGTATCTTTGTTTTAACCAGCTAAAAACAACGGACTGCATTAACGAGAGATAAATTACTTTATCACGATGACATAAATGTAAAGATGATACAAACATCTGCATTCAAGTGCGTATACATACATATATATAATATATATACTACTTCTAAAGAATAAGTTTCTTGAAAAGTAATTCAACTCTTTGGTAAAACGATAGAAAATTTCAATCCTTAAAATAGGCTTGTAGTGTTGTTTTCGTTGACGAAAACTAAAACTAAAACCTTCGTTGACGAAAATGTTGACTTTTCGTCAACGAGAACTAAAACTAAAATTAGCAGCAAGACTAAAACTAGACGAAAACTGAAATTATTACAGAAAAAAACGAAATAAAAACTGAAACTAAAATATAGTGTTGCTTTCGTTCACGAAAACTAAAACTAAAACCTTCGTTAACGAAAATTTTGACTTTTCGTCAACGAGAACTAAAACTAAAATTAGAAGCAAGACTAAAACTAGACGAAAACTAAAATTATTACAGAAAAAACGAAATAAAAACTGAAACTAAAATATGAGCTGGGACTAAAACAACACTATAGCCTTGTATAGAAATTGCAATTTCATCTCAAGATCTGCAATACCGACACAGTGAAGTAATCAAATTCAACGTATTTTTTTTTAACAATACATGTATTGTGATTTAACTACAATACACGTGAAACAGTTTCCTGCAGTAAACTACTGACTAAAAAAGTAATGCACCGTATGTCACAGTGTCTGAAACACTTAGGTCACTGCACATTTAGTCGTCACCGACATAAAGGCCTACACTGAATAGATTTCATTCAGTTAGTCAACAATGTTAATGCCTTCTTTTTGTTCATAGTAAGTACATTTTACAAAGTAGATTTTTTTCCTAAAGCTTTTAAATTTTAAGGCCAGACCTATAGTATAGTGATAGAATTTTTCACGCAAAAAGCAAAACATTTGACTGAGACCTGTTGTTGGTGGCCCCCCACCATGGGCAGGGGTGACGGGTAAAGTTGGCTGAGACCTGTTGTTGGTGGCCCCCCACCATGGGCAGGGGTGACGGGTAAAGTTGGCTGAGACCTGTTGTTGGTGGCCCCCACCATGGGCAGGGGTGACGGGTAAAGTTGGCTGAGACCTGTTGTTGGTGGCCCCCACCATGGGCAGGGGTGACGGGTAAAGTTGGCTGAGACCTGTTGTTGGTGGCCCCCACCATGGGCAGGAGTGACGGGTAAAGTTGGCTGAGACCTGTTGTTGGAGGCCCCCCACCATGGGCGGGGGTGACGGGTAAAGTTAGTGATACATGATGGTCTGATGCGGCTCTCATGCACTCCTCGTTCAGTTCAATGGGGCTGCCATTCAATCAGTTTTCAAACAAATATGTCCCATTATTTCTATTCAATTGTATATATTTATTAACACGGTGCGGCGCTTTATAGAATTATTTTTACTTTTTAAAAAAAACGGACTTGCGGCTCTCAACGAACTCCATCGTAATCACCCCCATCCCCCTCCTCGGAATGTTCAATCGAATCTGAACAGAATTAGTTCAAACTGTGTGTACATGTTATGTAGGTCATGTTTGTACTTTATTAAGATTTAGGCCTATTTCAACTGTACACACCCCTATTAGATTTTTCAACAGGCGCTGACATCATGACAGTTTTGTTAAAAAGGTTAACGGCGCCATCATCGCCAGGGATATGACAGCCAAATACACGAACCATTCAGCAGTTCAAATACTCTGGGGCAGAACATGACATGGTTATGAAAAGAAAATATGACGGGCGCACACATACCGCTTTATCTAACACAGTGGTTCCCAAACTTTTTTGACCCACGGACCCCTTTTATAGTCGAAACTTGCCCACGGACCCCCAAGTGAAATAGCTGCACAATTGCATGGTATGAAAATTAGAAATTAATTAAAAAAAATTGTTGAAGAAGTATTTATTAAAATTATAATTTGTGGTTAAAATAAAAAAGATAATGACTTGAGATGATGTTATGAGTGTATTTATATCCAGCTCAATGTTTGTGAGTAGTGACAGCAAATCCCCACGAGCACTAAATTCTGGTCTGTTTATGTTGTTGTGTTGGTGTTTAAACTGTAATGAAGTTCATAACGGCACTGAATGCACGTTCTACCAAACAGAAAGATGGAAAAGCAGTACAACTTCTGTACAATACCCATAATGCAGGATATAAATCTGGGATCTGTTTTTATAACCAGAATTTGTGGTATCCATGTTTAAAAATTGGTTTCAGTTCATCATTTTTGGATATTTTTATAAGCTGCTCTTGTATTAGTAAGGATTCATCTGTGTTTCGGATCTGAGATTGCCCACGCGCGAAATGACTTAACACCCTGTCGGGACTATTCAAGTGAAGCCTATCTTCAAATCTTTGGTTTAGGTCTGCATAAAGAACCGTTAGGTGTTGACAGTAAGCAAGCTAATCTTCAACTTTATTTTGCGATTTCGAAATATTTGGAAACTGAGAACATTCTCCTCTTTCCAAGTTTTGTTTGCAGAGAGAAAGTTTTGCAACAAACGCAGACATTATGCTTTTAGATTTGATTGAATTTAATTGGTCACTTTGTAGGTTCAAATTAGTATTGTTAAATTTGTCAAATAAATCAGTCATATGGGCAATGTCACTTTTTGACTTAATTAAATTGTGTCGCAAATCATGGTCATGCATCTTTATATAATCAACGTACGTCTGTGTGAAGTAGTAAACGGTTATAGTCTTCGTCATTTTTCAAACAAAGTTGAGAAGATAATATCTCATTTAAGGCATTCCTTCTGATTTTATTAATTGCTTCAATGAAATATCTAGTGATATAAGCAAACGTTCACTAAGTTTTTTTGCGACATAATGATGTCAGATGAATGACACAAAATACTGAAAATACATTCCGTACAGCTTGTTTGAAATATGTCAGATAGCCTCGTATCTTCTTACCTTTGCCGGAGCACCGTCAGTAACAACAGAAATAATATTAGTCAAGGGTAAAGCTTTTACTTCGAACAATCTTTTTAATTCAGTAAATAACATTTCACATTTTGTCTCCAAACAGTTAGCCAATAACAATTCTTGAAAAAACGTTAAATCCTTATCTTTTTGTCTAAGACTGGGAAAATGTGTTTCTACACTTTGTATCAGAATAACATATACCTTAATTCGGTGTACGATGTAAACTATTTTATAGTTTTTGTTTATATTGTAGACAAATTAGTGCATCCAGTGGAGTCATTTCATTCCTATTTAAACGTGTTTTCGGCCGTCAGTCTCGTACATTGTCATGCTTGTTAATAATTTAATCAATGTGCACTACTAGTTTATTTATTGCTTCTTTTATTTTAATTTCCATAATAATAAAAATAGATCATAATTTTACTATTTTACATTAAACCTTTCGCGGACCCCCTGAAGTTCTTCAGGGACCCCCAAATGAATTAAAATTCTTCACGGACCCCCTGAATGATACCAGGGACCCCTGGGGATCCGTACTTTGGGAACCACTGATCTAACAGGAAGTCTATCCGGATCCATTTTAGTGAAGTAAAAGATCAGGAAACAGAATGAGTGCCGGCCTCTATTTACTGCAGCGGACACTGACAAGAGCCACACCACGTAAGCAGGCCTACGGGGAGAAAGTGCTGACGGCACATTGTACCAGTGGCTCATGAAGTCCAACAATTAGCAAATCCAACGCGTGCCAATTTTTCTGTCATGCCTGTAAGTGAATTTTTTTTCATTTTCAAGATTACTTTTAATATAGGGCTTTAAGCGCCTTAATTTGCCGTGGCCCGAAAATTTCCCAAGTGGTTCTGGTTGTAAAGAGTTACGCAACATGAAAAAGGGGCTCGACAACCACTGATATATAAACACAAAAAATGTGACAGAAATGCCAAACAAAAGATGGGAAACTAGACCAATAATAGAAAGGCAACTTTTAAATAAAAAAAAAATAATGGCTGGATAACTGACTTATCACCGGATTTTGTAAGGACACAAAAAAAAAACTACTATCTTTTTTTTTTTGTGACCGACGCTACAGAAACAAAGACCTGCGGATGACGTCATCGCCTTTCAATGAAGGTGCACTCGGCGACTCTCAAATACGGACCCGATCTCGTGACCCACAGGTACAGAGGATTCGATCGATGGTTTTTCTCATCCTCACAAGTTATCTTTACACGAGTCTTCGCGCCACATAATGGATGAGAGAAGACTACTGGCTTACAGAATGCACCAAAACGAGACACATAAATACATAGACACACAAAATAGTGAGGCGGTGAGAGCAAACAGTAATGTGCTTGTGTGTGTGTGTGTGTGTGAATCAAACAAACATCACAAAACATCAATTTTTAAACTAGCATTGAGAATTCAACAATTATAAAATTAAAAACAGACGGCATGCTAAAGAACTAAAAAAAAAATATTTCAGCATTAGATATGTTATGTAATAGTTCTGTAATTTGGAGGGAGTGATGGGGGGAGGGGCGGCGTTAGAGGCGTGATGGTACATAAAAGCATTTGACGAGCGGCACAAAATCAAGGCCCGGCAGCTGCTACCTGTTATATTGCACCCAAATTCGGAAAGGCAGTTATCTGTACACCATTTATTAAACTTGATTTAACCACGTACACCTTTTCCTATAAGCTCAATAAATCATTTTTTAAATGAAATCTATTACTTGCAATTTTTTTTTTAATTTCAAAACCTAAAAGGTCCATGAAGAATGCTCGTTGCTTTGTCGTCTCTCAGTATTCTTTTGTTAATCCGATCCCGGGGCAAAAAATATCAAGAAATAATTATGTAGGTAAAAAATGTTTTTTTTTTGGATGAGAGAAAAACAGAATTATTCAACCTCAATGCGAATGTCTCTTCTTGACCAAGGCTGTCTGTACAGGGGGCCCACAATATGTAGAAACACAAGGGACTAGTTGCTGTCTGTACAGGGGCCCACAATATGTAGTAACACAAGGGACTAGTTGCTGTCTGTACAGGGGTCCACAATATGTAGAAACACAAGGGACTAGTTGCTGCCTGTACAGGGGGCCCACAATATGTAGAACCACAAGGGACTAGTTGCTGTCTGTAAAAATGGGGCCCACAATATGTAGAAACACAAGGGACTAGTTGCTGTCTGTAAAATGGGGCCCACAATATGTAGAAACACAAGGGACTAGTTGCTGTCTGTAAAATGGGGCCCACAATATGTAGAAACACAAGGGACTAGTTGCTGTCTGTACAGGGGGCCCACAATATGTAGAAACACAAGGGACTAGTTGCTGTCTGTACAGGGGGGGGCCCACAATATGTAGAAACACAGTCCTAACACAACACAGAGCCTAGTCACTGTAATATTTTTTTTTAATCAATTCTTCAAGTTATCAGTTTTATACAAAACATGCCATGGACTGCTGTCAGAACCTACAGGAGGTAACACTGCTGTCAGTTTGTGTTTGGGCAATGCCTTGATGGTCCGCACACTCTTTAATGGTCCCCCTTCCCCCACTAAAGTCAAATATATTTTGTCTGGTAAGCATAACAAACCGTTTCATCACAATATTCAAAAACCCTCTCATGGATAGGCAGACTGAGAGACAGCCTAAAGCCTCCACTCACTTCCCAACTTCTTTAAAATCTAATGCCTTAGGGGCAACAACAGGTTCTTTTGCCTATATCTCAAAGTCTCTTCCTAATGCCCCTAAAAAAAATCTAAGAACTGCTGCTCTGCCCACACACATTCAGTGATTAAAAGAAAAAAAAATTTAAATGAACACTTGATGAACTAGACCACATGCCTAGCAGCTTGCACACAATCTTACATTCAATGGGATGCCTAATTGTCCATTACAGAAAAAAAAAGTTTATTTACTATTAATCCCCCACAGACCCATTACCTAGGCTAAAGTTCAATAAAATATACAATACACCTGAAGAAATGAAAGAAAACTAACATTACAGTAATCCCTGGACACAGGTGAAGCTGGTAAAGCTAGAGCTTCCCCCCCCCCAGGCCCCCACCATAACTTAAAAATATAAAGGCCTTAGTATGATAATACCTAAGTAAACCCCAGTTGAAAAAGCAAAACTATTACACTAGCATAGTGAATCAAAACATTTTGATTTTTATTACATCTGAGATCCCCCTTTCCCCAAGCCCCTCTTTCCTTTTGATACTTTACAACAAAAATAATTAATGGTAATTATGCGCAAGTACTTAAAAAAATAGAAAATAAATGTGAGTTTGTTAACCAGATGATGATTTTAGGGTAAATTTCAGTTTGTTACAGCAAACTTTTTAAATTTCATGCTGTGTTGAATAATAGATGGTGGGAGATAATGTCTATTTTGAAAGCTGCAGCATAGTTATTAAATTCTCATTTTAATACAACAAATGTATCCTTACTTAAAAAAAACATTCTTTTCCCACAGTAATTTGAGGAAGAAGTACAACGTTTTTTAAATTAGAATAAAAGATGGAAAAATATATACAAGGGAGATAATTCACATATAAGAACGTTCATTACGGTCAAAAGTTGTGCCCCTTGTGTTTCCAAATTTGTATGTGTGTACAATTGAAGGACAAGATTTTTGATCAGTGACAAACTAAAATCAAGAAACACTTAATCAGCTTTTATAAATTCGATCAAGCGTAGCAATATACAAAATAATGGCTCAGACAATTTTAATAAATATCAATCATTTTAAGATAAATGAAAAAGAGAAAACTTACAAGTCTCTGAAAGTCTATAACATAAGTAGGTCATCACACCATCACACGAGGTATATAAAAGCCACAACCCAGTTTATCATACAGTTAAATATAATACTAAGATTCACTTCATGGGCATGCAGCTCTTCACTAAATTTAGTGAAGTTTTCGAGGAGTCTGTTTTTTATTTATTTTATTTTTTAATTAAATCTTTTAAGATTAACAAGGATGTTGTGTTGAAACATTTTACACTGTGAAAAAACAAGAATGTGGCCACCACTGTTATAAAATGTTCTTGCAAATATACAAGATAAATCTCTACTGCAGTAAATTGTTACTTTTTTAAGAATGTGTTAAAGTTAAAGTAAACCCCAGAGAGGTGATGAGCACCACCAAGTCATTAAGCCCACAGAAACCACGTATGAAATACATGATACATGTCTGTTGAGACCGTTCATTCCCCCCCCAAACGACCACAATGGTTAAGGGAATGAAAGAAAAAAGTCTGGTTCAAGTAAAGAGTACAGTGTAGAAAGAAGAATTCTTAAATTACTTTGAATAATTATAAATGCATTACAAATAAATGAAAAAGTTGTCAAATGCAATTTACAAAACAAAGTTGCAATTCTACATTTTTTGTTGGACATATAAAACTGACAAAGACATGTCCGCGGCAGTAAGAGAGAGGTAAAAATACTAAAAAAGTCAGGAAAAAAAAATACCTGGTGCTGCAGAAGTCTTTCCTCTAATTCTTTGGTTGACCAGTCTGCTTTGATAGTGAGTGATAGAAGTCTAGTTTCTGTAGCAACCAGCCATCTTCTCAGTGATTCCAAGTCACATTCAAGGTCTACAACAAGAAACATGGCCGTAATATAGAATTATTGAAAACTAAGCAGCTTCAGACAAAAAATGTCAGCTATTGTTAAAATGGTTACTTATTTAAAACCATACTGCATGATGAAAAGTGAGATTTAAATTAAAATTATTTAAGTTTTGGTGGGGGGGGGGGGTGCCAATAAAAGGCTCTCATTCATATCTTGAAAAAAAACACAACAAAAAAGAAACAATGAATCAACTGTAATTATGCCGATTATCTCCCTTAAAGTACTGGGACTACACTGGTACTTTGGGTTATGAACTTAATTGGCTCCAGAGCTTGGTTAAAAACCTGACCATTGGAATTAGTGAAATAAAGGCAATCCGTTTCAAGATGAAAGAATTGTTCCGATCATTTACCTGACAAAACGCTAAGAATATGGTTTTCCCTGACAAAACGCTATGAATATGGTTTTCCATGTATTATATAAAGAGAAAGAAAACAGCCAAATAAGTCGAATGTATAATAAAATAAGATTTAGTCTATCTTTCATAGCGATAAAACTATCATGGGAAACTTGACACTTTCTTTGCCATTCAAAATAAATAGTTTCAGGAGTTTCTTGTTTCCGACTGGGAATCTTTGTGCACCAAGAAAATATCAAGGTAAATTTGTCGCTCCCTTTGCTGGAGAGTCTTTCAGAAGCTTCTGCTAGTTGTTGCCATTGACTTCCATGCCCATATTTATGCAAGTACTGCATGCCTTCATTTGTACATTATCTCTTGCCTTCATTCATAGCTTGAGGCACTGTTCCTTAACTAAGACAAAAAAATTCACTTTTTTTTTTTCTTAACCTGAATCATTGTGTTTAAGTAGAAATCCAGTTATTAAATAATGCGAGAAAAAAAATTATTTTCATCCCCCCATAAAAAAGCAGCCCCCACTCACCTTATAACAAAATCATTGATATTGAAAAAAATATGAACAAGAATATTATACAATATAAACGAACAACTAAGAAGTTTTCTTTGATCTTAAACTTGAAGTGTAAAAAAAAAAGGGCAAGTTGTATGCTTTGATTGGGAAAACTGTGGCTTGAAAAAAACAAGCAATTTAAGTCTTTGCCGTTTCGGACAAAGGACATTTTAGAGCATTTTCGTGTACAGCTACGGTTACACCGGACGGAATCCGTATTTTTTTCCGGGTTACAGCCATAAATATTGCTCTACGATATGGATTAGGATAAATTTAGAGAGGGAAGTAATCATGTTGAATAACTATTACAAAGATAAATAATGATTACGCCCCTTTGATTAGCGTTTATTATTTATATTTAAAATACTTGTATAAGCAAAAAAGGTATATAAGAAACTCTTATATTTTGGCCCTGAGAGGTCAGATTGCGAAATGGACTTTTAATGTACACTTGGCAGGCCAAGACCTACAAAATGATATATACATCATGGGTCTAGGACTTATGGTTGCTGAGATATAGGGCGCTCCTTTGTTAATATAGCTTATATAGTAAAAAATGGTACTTTATAAGCCCCCTTTTACGGCCCTCAGAGGTCCGATCGCGAAATGAACTTTTGCTGCACACATGGCAGGCCAAGACCTACTAAATAATATATACATCATGGGTCTAGGACTTATGTTTGTTGCGATCTAGGGTGATGACGGACAAACAGACAGACAAAACGGGGACAATAGAGCATTTTTTTTCGAAAATGCTCTAAAAACATGAAAAACAAATAAAGTGTGCAGGTATAATACAAATAAAAATATGCATATAAATGGATTTTTTCTTTCCCTAATTGCTCTGTAAAACCGACCAGTAAAAATTATTGAATGTAATATTAGTATTTGTGCAACTAAAAATATCAGCTCTTATCCTCACATTTGTATGAAAAGTCGATATAATTGAAAACATTTAATAATACATAACGATTCTCAATCATCATTTTTCGATTTTAAAGTAAATACTGCTCTGAAGAAAAATATTTAAATTTAACCAAGAAGTATTGAGCAAAATAGCTTTCATATCTTTAAGTTGAACCCTTTCTTGATATTAATTGTAGCCTACATGGCTTTATATCGACTTTAATTCTCAGTTTCTCGCCTGAGCAAGAATCATTAACAGTACTTTGGGAAACACCACTAAAGTGCCTAATTCAGGAAATGTATACTTTTAAAAAAGGACAAATTAATTTTAAAATTCATATTAGGTTTACGACAAGTTTGGATTGAGCCTGCTCAGAGATAAGGCTCTGATTCGATAAATTTGTTTCTGTTCTAATTTTTATTTATTTAGAATTTGAACATATTTATTTATATATTTATTCTTCAGATAGTGAGAAAGGATGAAATGTGAGGCTTTTAAAGAAGATTGTCCTCCAAAAAGAGGCAAGAGTGATCACCTTAATATCTACCAATATAACAGATTTGATTAAGTAAATTTTAAGTAATTAACAACGGGCTCTTTAAATCACAATATGGCTGAGTCGCATGTTGTTCTATGGCCAGCGTACATGAATTTCAATTGCATCATTCTGTACCCTTTAAATTATAAAGTAATGGGCAATACATTTTTTTTTATTACAACAATCAATGACCATATACATGTAGCAGATGATGACAATAACTGGACTTTCCATTCAAAATGTTATATGTGAATGCTCCCTTCCGAACGTGCAGACTGCAGAGTTAGTAATAAATAAAAACCAATAAAAAAAAACAGAGTAACCAAATTATGAATTTTCTTAGCAACACATGTCGATTGGTGATCATTTCCTACCTTGCAACATTGTGCCAGCATCATGGGTGCTGTGCTTGGGTGCAATGGCATGTTCCAGTTCTGCCCACTGTGAGTTGAGTCTTGACATCCTTGAGCTGATTGGCTCCATCATGTTGGGGTAACGGAGCAGAAGCTGGCGGGAGTAATTGTTGAGGAATTCCCTGCGAGGTGAGCGCTCCAAGATCTCTTCATGATAGCTCTGTAAAACAGAAAACACGTCACTTTTTATACTTTTGAAAAAAAATTATTTGAAAAATGTAAACTATATCCAAACGGTCCCCCCTCCCCCGTTTAGCGGGGGCCCCTGTCAATTTTACTTAGACATATATGGCTATTCAAGAAGTGTTAACGGATTCTAAAAGAAATGCTACTGGCATTGTATTGTGAAGTTTCACATCCGGGCAGTCCACCATAAGGAAGAGGCAATATGAGCACAGGCTGACAGGGGCCTGATGGTTAACAGTTAAGGGTTAGCTGGGCCCCATAGATTTTAAAGTTTATTAGGATTCCAATAATTGCATCTGTTGGCTTTGAAAAGCATTTCTTGCTTAGGGCCCCTAAAATTGTAAAAACGGTTCTGCCGCCATCACACAGTAGTAACAACATTTCATGAGATATGTCAGATTAATGGGGACTTTTATACAATACTTCAGATAATACATTACCCCCCCCCCAACAACCCAAGTATTGAGTATTTTGATTATGTTGCATAAAAACTGCTCCGGGAGAGACACAATCTGCAATGCAAAATTTGAAAAGAGATCGATAACAATGTTAACTGTGAGTAACTTTTCAATATCGAGTAAGCACTGGTAGAGCCAGATACTCGGTGAATGTGGGAAGCAGGTAAATTACACGTTCATGCACATCTGTCGTTGCTTGTGATACGTTGCTATGTTGGAAGGATAATTTGGAAAAGGGAGATAACTTTACTTCAGCTATTGTGCGTTGTCGTAAGATCGTCGAACTTGTTTATCACTAAACCATGCAGTGCTGTACCGAAGACAAAAACTAAGCATTCAGAAAGAGCGAGACCATTTACACGCGCATGTAGTTGACCGGTGAACGGGCTAGCATAACATACACATTGTTTCAAACAATGAATCATTACCATAAAACCACGTTTTTATTGAATTTTAATGTTTCGTTAAAAAAAAAAAACAAACAAACGAAGATTTCCAAGGGGACGTCACCATCAACAACGTGTAAATGTAAGAGCTAATAATTCGATAAGACAAGAGAAGATAATCTCGACCAAACGGTTCGTGTGCACATACAAGCACACAGTGAGAGGCTATCACCGCCAGTGATCACTGACACACTCAAAAGCGGAGCATGTGTACTTGCTATCAGTTAACTGACAGGCTTCATTACCAATGAGTGTGTGTGTGTGTGTGCGTGCGAGCGCCCTTCAAGCCACGTAACTTATAGCAGCAAGTGGAGTCTGGAGCAAAACGTCGATGAGCACTCGTAGCCCCGCGTAATGTTAAATAGAATGTGCGCACCCCGAGTTTTCTGTTATATTTTTTTTATCACGTAAAACTTAAAAAAAAAAATAACCCCGAATAATTAAATGCTTATTTCCTTTCCAGTCCATGTATCAGTACAATACGGGTAGCGCTACAGACTGTTTAGTCGTTGTAATTCAATTAATTGATAAGCAAACTTAACTAAGAACCCCACTGGGCCACATTTCTATACAAATCTGGTGCCACAAGGACCCCGGCAGAAACTCTTGGCCAAGAACTCCAATTATATCCCTCTGTTGTATCCCCCTAGAGGGGGGGGAGGCAAATGCCCAGGGGCCCGGCGAGTTTTAGGTAACCGGACTGAGCTGGCCAATCAACTTTTGAAAATATTATTATCAGCACGGGGGACCATGACAGCCCTGCCCAGGGGCTCGAAATTTCTGTCGGTGGGCCTGCTGTTGAATGGGGGGGGGGGAGCAAGCAAAAACCTAACTATCGCCAGCCTGTTGGGGAAAAAAAATCTTTCTCTCCGGCCCTTCATATAAATAATTTATATAGGTACCACTTATTACATCTGGGTGACGTACAACTCGTTAAGACGAAACTTGAGGATAAAAGCAATCTCGCTATGCTAGATGTAATATCTCAGAACAAAACTCTAGCAGCTGCAAACACACAAGTTCAGAGGAACGTGTCATTTTTGTCTCAAATGTTAATGAACTGAGAGTGGCTATGAAAGTTTTGAAGTCAAGACTCCAACCGCCCCTCATAGATCACAATCCCTGGCTAATGCCGTGAGCAAACAGATCTGAAAGGTCGCTTCACCGAGGACACATGATCGGTTGTAACACGTTGACGCAACAGACTGCAGCTGTGGTGGCCTTTGGTCAACATTACCTGGACACAGTGTAAAATACCATAACATTTGGTTCTGATTGCAATAGTGTTTGGTTTAGCCACATTCCCTAACATCACTAATAATTGGTTTAAAAACATGCACGGTGCACACACAATTAGATAGAGAGAATATTTTATTACGTTGGCAGAATGGTTGACATAGATATATTACAATTGCAACCACAATTCACTTCATGATTCACCGCTTTCATAGCTAAAAGCTATGTTTGAGGGGGGGGGGGGCATATTTAGCAGCGGGTGCAAAAAGCACTTCAAAAAAGTCCACTATATATATATAATGATGTCTCTCTTTTTTAAGGGCTTATTTTTTTCTGCGCATCGACCGACCTTAGCCCGCCTCGGCACACATGTGGGGGCCCAGAAAGCCTCTGGGCCGCCGCCCGTGCAACAAGCCTCACGGGCCCTTTCGATACTAATCTCAGCCTCCGCCTTCACGTTCATGATAGAATCAAAAAGCTAACTCGCCGCCCATTCCATTTACATGACCACGTGACATTATTAACAACACTCAAGCACTTTATATGGAAAATTCCGGATCATTTCTACGCCATCATTTAGTTTTACCAGCCCCAGCCGTGTGAGGGTGGGTGTGAGAGGGGCAGCAATGAAGCTTTTAAACAAAACAAAAAAATGGGTTGTTAGATGAGGGCCAACAAAAGTATGGGACATGGAAAAAGACCACAATAGGAAGCATGTCAGGAATGAAGAGCCTGGAATCAATGACATCGTGGCCATGACCTTTGAACATTTAATCAACTATGATGGTGGAGATTTTAGTTCCCATTGTCAGTGTGTTGCTGTAACAAGCCACTCACAAGGCCTGCTAATGTAGAGTACTTGTAATATAGAATAAAACCACAAAAAAAAGGACAAAATTTAATACCATTAGCCAACTTTACAAATCTTAAATCGCCTTGAATAATACCTTTTTAAAAAAAAAAAAAAATCTTTAAACAAACTACACATATTAACATTAACTGAAGCAAGAAAGGTTACTTAAGCATCTAAAAAACAAAGTGATAAATTAAGATTAAAGCGCACAATACCATCAGCCAAGACTACAATTTTTAACTGACCTTGAATATTTACCCTCACCCCCCCCCCAATAAAAATATAAAAAAAATCATAAACCAAGCAAGAAATATGATTTATGCAGCTACCAACAAGGCACATATTAGTCTGAGCAGTTTATTATATCCATACATATACAATGGTCCTCAAAAACACAATAAGGCTCCAGTCTTAATTTTTAATTATCACTAATTTATGCAACCCCTTAAGAGCATGTCAAGACCCTTTAGTTAAGACATCTCAATGTCCATAAGATTAATATCAAAGCCAAATATATTTAAAAGTAGGTGGGTGGCTCAGAACCAGGTTTGAATCCTGTCACACTTCTGTCCCCTCTTCACCCTCTGTTTAGTTTGGAAGGTACAAATAGTATAACAATGCAGTTGGTTTCAAGTTTCATTTGAGATTAAAAAAAAAAATAAAACATCATTTTTTAAGGGATCTAGTTGGGACTGGTTAATACCTTTTAGTAAAATATTAACTTGCTTGTTTTTCAATCTTTCATTAATTTGAATAAGTAAAAAAAACTATCTGTACACTTGATTACAAACCCAGATTACCGCAATGTTGAAATAATTGTTTAACATTAAATTTTTAATATATTTAGGTATTCTTGCTGTTAAAATATATTCCAAGTCATTAAACCGTAGAGTAAAAAACAATGGTCAGTCATTATTCCAAAAAATAAATTCCAAAACTCTTCTTTTTACTAATTTACAAAGAATTTTCTGGCAATAAATTCATTAGATTATAATAGTTGACATTGTTTTAAAATAAATAGCAAGATTTGAAAAATAAGGCTTGAAGAGACGAGATAAAATTTCCTTTGAAATCAGCATTAAAAATAAATAAATTTCTGCCTCAGAAAATCTTAAGTTGCTAAAGACACAATGTACAAGACGCAATAAGATATCTCAAGCTGATAATTACTTATCAAAGCTATTAAGTGATAATGTTGGGTCTGCATCCTCAATCCAAGATAAAAAAAATAGAAAATGTGTAGAAACGCAGCTTAATTAAAATGTTACCAAACTTTAAACTAAATATAATACAATATATTTTTAACTTTTTTTTTTTAAACGGATTATTATTTTATGTTTACACAGTTAATGAAATCTGTTGTATTACACCAGTGAGGACAGTGGTGCTGATTCTACATCTTCACAGAGGTCATGAAACAAAAAATAAAAAGTAGCAGTTTTGTATATGCATAATCCCATCATTAAAAGCTATAATAAGTAACAAGTTTATAATATAAACAAATATTACTGAAGCATTTAAAATTTAATCTTTTTTTGTTAATTAAAAAAAAAATTGATTTTGATATAATGATGACTAATAGTGTGGAACCTTTTGAGAAGACCAGCTAAATTTCAGTGCCAAATACTAGCGATCCACAGACCACAATTTTCTCACTGTAGCTTTTAACAATTTAGATGCATATATTCACACAGTTGTACATACTATAATACATTTTGTCACACCCTAGTTTAATAATCCATTTTCCTCTCAAACTTACAGTGTGTCTGTCATTAGTTTATTGAAATCATTTTTTTTAAAATCATCACAAAACTTCATATAATATAAAAATGGTATTTTTCACCAAGTTTATATTTATTCATTAACTCATGAAAATATGTTTGTATGAAATTGGCATGTACATAATTACATGTTAAAACAATGGCATTTTTTTAAAATCTCCCACTCTAGTATTGAAGTAGACTATTAATAAAATATTTCATGTTGATAGATTAAAAGACAGTCCGGTAGGCTGTCAATGTGTAGTGAATGCCAAAAAGTAGTCTACATAGATGCTACAACCCTAGTGTGTTAAAAAATTAGTTTTAAATTAAAATCAGTTATTATTTAACTAAAAATAAAAAAAAAAACAGCATGTGAAAATAAAGAATGATTTTAGATATGAATAGATTTAAAATGTTAGATGACTTTTTTCCTTCATATTTCTTTCATGAAAAATTTATTTTGGAATATAAAGGTATGCCAGTAATTACAGAAATAAATACATATATATATATATATATATATATATATATATATATATATAAGCAAATAAGTACATGTATGAATGTATATATACATTTACACACAAAAACATTTTTATTCCTTGAATAAATCATAGTTTATAAAAATTTACCACTTATGTATATTAAATAAGTTGTACATTTTCATATTTAGCATATTTAATAATACACAATTAACTTCTCTTATGATACATATAAACTTTTTTTTTTTGACCTTTTTGCCAAATGACTTTATGAAGTGACTGACGGATTAAGTTGTTCTAAATAGATGAGTATTTGCGTGCAGTGTCTTATTGTACTGGTGAGATAGGTAGGTAGGTGGTAGGAAATTAGTCTACAATTACTATTAGATAGCTCTGTATGTGAAAAGTTGGACTGTAGATTTAAGGCGGTAATAATGGTCACACAATATGTAGTTCAAACAACCGCTGTTTTGCTTTCTAACAATGTGAAACATAATTACTCTTGTAGAATTACAAAGCTAATTACTTTTTAGTAATCTAATAATTCAGGAAAGTAAATATAGTGCTCATGATGTAAAGGGCGTGTATAAAGTAGTAAAGCATTTTCTAGTTTTATGCAGGTATACAAAAGTGTGCAACAAAATAAGTTTCATTCTTTTATAACTAAAAAACATAAAAATAAAAAAATAGCTTTCACTAAGAATAAAGCGCACTAAAAATGTGTACAGATTCACTGAAAGAAATATTTTTATAAATAATCATTGCTATAGATAAAACAGTGGGGTGAATACAATAAACTGGATTAATTTTATCTTTACATTAATTGATAAATAGCAATCTATAATCTATAGACCTAGATGGCTAATTTTTTTATTAGTAAAGAGAAAAAAAGGCTGTAACCCTTGATGTGTAAAAAAGAAATAGTGAAAAATGATATGTAAATTGTTTCTATATATTACGTGGCCTCAATTAGCAAGTTTCTTTACCCCACTCCTCCAATTGCGCAAGATATAAGCATTAGAAATGTATTATGCAAAATGTGATGTACAGCTAGAAATATGTATACATAAATACATATCTATATGTACTATATGTAATATTACTACATGCATCCACATGATTAGACCACCCTGTTTAGTGCTGTAAATTGTTGGAACATAATCAACGTAGGTTTTGAATTAACATGTATCAACATTTTTATCTATCAAGAACCCAGAGACTATTCAGATAAAATCAAAAGCATAAGATGTTGAATTTAGCTAACTTATATACCAACCTGATTGAGGTATTTCTCAGATAAGCTTGTGATCTCTCGCTGTGTGACCTTATGCACTTGGTTCAACCAGTCATTAAGCTCTCTATACTGCTGCAAAAATTCTGTAAACGAAACATTCGGAGCTCCAGCAAAGTCTTCAGCATCACAAGTAAGATCTCCAGCAGTGGACTGAAAATACATGAATAACAAGATCTACTTGAGAGAGACCATGTTAACGAGAATTTCATTTTTTTTAAATGTGAGTGAATAAAAGAATGCTTAGTCTTTTCATAAGTTTTAACACTTTCTTTTAAGGACTAATAGAATAAATCAACTTGTAATTGAAATTAAACCATTGTGGGAGCAAGCCTGCTGACTAGAACAAAAGTGTATACCTCTATATTTATTGGTCGATTCTCTTAAACTTTCCTAACAGATTTTTTAAAAAATCTAACATTTCAGGTATTAATACATTAAACAACATAATTAGTAATTCAAATGTATCAAAAAAAAGGGCACATACCTTACAAGCTTCAATTATGTCCTTATCCATTAGGAATGTATCAATTGATCCTATTGCTTTCCACAGCTCATGCGAGCGATCAGCTCTGGATAATGTCCCAGTTGGGGTTTCAGACCTACTGCTATTGAAACTTAAAGGTGATTCTGATCGGCTGCTTATATCACTGACATTAGCTGCATCCATAAGCAATCTGCGACGTTTCACATCCAAGATGTCAAACGATACAGGTTCCAGCATTTTCAGGGCAGTATAAGGAGATGACATAGGGTCACCAGACAACTTTCTGACAAGTGAGCCAGGAACCACCTGATCATCCTCAACCAGTGAATTTTGAGACCCATCAAAGCTCATTTTCAGACCTATACTTTTGGACGCTAAAGACCTGATAGAGCAACAATTTACACTAGATGATTCTGACTTTTCATCATCCTCATTCTGAGGTTCTGGAAAAGCTGATCCATGAATTCCATTATCTAAATTGCTGAAGAGTTTACTCAAATGAGCAAACTCTGCAGACAGTGAGTTGAACTTAGTTGGCTTCAAGCAATTTTTTTCACAGCTAAGTGTATGATCTGACTTTATTGATGAATCTATGCCAGATTCTGATGTATGAACATCTAACAAACTGGTATTTGATTCCTTACCCTTGCTATCTGTGTGAGTAGTACAGATACTTTTCACTTTGTTTAAATTACTTTCATTACTCAAAATATGTTTCTGTAGTAATTTTAATCCAAAAGAAATGTCTTCCTTTGAATCTCGATTTTCGAAATCTGAATGCTCGTGAGGAGATAATGAATTTAGCTGCAATGTGTTTAATCCAGAGCTTCTAAGACGACTGCAGCTTAATAAGCAGATTTGTTCTGCAGAATCATGGGAGCAGCAAAGACAGTGCAGATTATCCTCAAAAGAATTCCAAAGACACACAAGGTTTTCAAGATCAGCTTCTAATAAAGCATTTTTTTCATACGAAAGCAATCTTTGGCCTCTTACAATTGTTAAATTCAAAACTGAGTGTTGTCTCTTGGCTTCATCTATCAAACTCTGAAAAAAATAATTAAATAATGAGATTTCTAATTATTCACTTAAATAAATTAAATTATGCTACACTAATAGACATGCAGCAAGGCAAGATAATGTCACATCTAGATAGAGTATAGAGCAGTTTGCGAAACTATCCCAGTGATACAAAATGTCAACCATAAGTTAAATTACAAAAAAAGAGGATAAAATTTCGATCAGAATTTGTTAAATACACAAGCTAAGTCTGTCAAAACTGGTCTTTTGCAACCCAGGTAGATCTGATCTGAGTACCAGAGTAATAGTTTAAAAAATATTTTTTAAACAACAAAGTGTAACAAGATCACTTTTTATGATAAAAACCAACTTTACAAACATTTTTAAAAAATAATTTAAAAAAGAAAAACAAGTTTGTTTTTTTATATTTAAGATTAAAGTTAAAGCTTAAACTTACTTTGGTCTTTGCTACACGGTTCCAAGGCAAAGGTACGGGTTTAATTTTTTTTTTATTTTTACTAAAATCTTAACAACTTTACTCTTTAATGTTTCAATGGGTGGAGCAGTATGTAGAATGCATGGCGCTAACTTTAAAATTATATTAATGCAGACCAAGTATGCACCTCGTGAGTCACCACACTCGCATCAGTTGGTTGGTGCCACTTTTCTGGCATCTAACAGGGTGGGGAGGGCATTGGGTTCCTCTATCATTCCAAGAGCACGAAAGACAGCAAGCTGTAGGCTTTGGAATGCCGGTAGCTTTTTGTTTTTCTAGCATGCCAAAGAAACCAATAATACATTTGTATAAAATACACTTGACTCATTATAAAAATGAAGAAAAAACGAACTTACTTTTCAAAAATTTAAATCCACACTTTTAAGAAATACTACGACAATCAATACATTAACATCAAACCATGTTAACAAAACGAAAAATAATTGGGACAAAGCTCTCGGTATCACTCGGTTTGGTTGACCCCAGACGAACGATTAGTAGTGTCGAAGCAAATGAGGTGGGAGTTTCTCATTGGGTATTTTATTTCTTTTTCTGCCAACGAACTCAATATAAACACATACAGAGAGAGCACGTGTATTTTCTATTTATAGAACCTTAATAAAACATTTGAAAAATAGCCTGTTATTTGCGTGGCTTATTTCTAATGATTTTGTTAAATAGCTGAGGCTTGATATTCATACAAATGGACATTCATCCTAGTATCAGTTGTTCCATTGTTTATTTTGTAAATGTCTGAAAAGTCGAATGCAGCATAATACCAAGAAGTTAAAGTATTTAATATATACCGAATCTCGGCTATTCATTCGACAATATAGCGAATTTATGAATACAAGTGGTGAAAATGTACCAACGTTAATGCAAAAAAAAAAAAGATGTGTGAAGGACTGATGGGTAATCGGAGTGTCCATAAAAAAATAGCCATTTAAAGTAAAAAAAAATTCCAATGTTAATAAAATGTCAAATTTACTAACGTAATTAATATTTGAACGAATCATTCATAAATTGATAGAAACGTTGAACACTGTATTGCACATTTCAGTCATTTTTTTTAAATTACAAATTCCAATGATTGATCGCTTTTGAGAACTAACTTAGGTCTACATGTTTCATTAAAAAAACAACAAAACAACAAAAGAAACGTAGACCTACTTGAAATTCTCGCTCATTACAAGATCCAGTGTCTATCTTTGAATGTTTCAGGTGTTTCAGAGCATCATTTCTGTCTGTAAGCCATTTACTCAGATTGAAAACTTTGGTCCTGATAACCTGGACATGGTGGTCCAAGTTGGTTAATTCTGTGATTATAAAAGAATAGAATAGTAAAGATGTTAAAAAAAAAAAAGATATGCGTTTACTGTACTTGTAGTCAGCCGCTTTTCTTAAAGGATAGGTAGGCTAGATGGCTGCCTATCTCCCCCTCCCCTCCCCCCCCCAGCAGCCAAAGGGACCGACACCCTCCCTCTGTCCGGACTTCAATTTGCTGTAACCTAATATATATTTTAAAATTGACATATCTTGTTGTTTAAATGAGAGAAGAAAATAATTCTAAACCCGTTTGTTACTCAAGAGGTGTTTACAAGTTCTAGAAGAAATGCTTCGGACGAACTGACAGTTTGGTAGGCCAACATCGCTAACAGGCGCACATCAAGGAGCCCTCCCCCCCCCCCAATATACTAAGACACATGCCTAGGGCTCCAAATTGTACCCTTCCCTACGAAAAAAAAAAGCTTGTAGTAATCAATACCTCAGATTTTAAAATGCTACCGGTTTAAACAAAATAACACTACACGTTTATAAAGCATTCTGACTATATGCCACTATTGCCACTTTGACATTACTAACAAGACTTCACATTTACATTGATTCTAAGTAACGGAGTAGGATCAGCTAGTTAGATAACGGAGACCCCAACAGATGGCTTTGTTCGGGTCACGAAAATCAAATCAAAGTGTTGTTTTAATCACTGGGCTGTACATGGACAATATTTTACGTTATATAAAAAAATGTGACTCGGGCAAGTTCTCACCCCCTTTTAAAACTGTGTAGTTTATATAAGGGGCTGTCCATAAATTAGGTCAACAAATTTTTGACAATTTTTACCTCCCCCCCTCCCCCTTGTCAACAACTTGTCAAACTTCCAGAGACCCCCCCCCCATAAAATTACGTCAACATTTGATTACCCCCCCCCCCCCAAAATAACAGTAAAAGGGTAAAAAAAAAATTTAATAGACGAGTTTACAACTACAACAAAAAAGTGAATAAAATTAAAATATTTAGAAAAAAAGTTTAATAAACTTTTAACTTATGAACATATTACCAAATTATAACTACAAAGGCTTACTCTGAACAGAAAAGAGATGACATGGTTTCAGCCCCGTAACGTGAAAATTATACAGGGGGCGCCAGGCATTCTACAGCAGGGGCCAGGCAATAGCAGGGGGGGCAGGTAATACATTTTACTAAGTAGAACAAATAAGCAGGGGGGCAGACAAAACGCAGGGGGGGGCAGCCCCTTTGGCCCCTCGCACGCTACGGGCCTGCATGGTTTACAAAAATGTATACAAATTACACCTTTAAATTATGAACATACTTTAAATTAATATAAAACTTTAAATACTATTTAATTATTCACAAAGACTTGTTCTAACTTCAAGCAGAAACGAGATTAAAATGTTAAAATATAAATACAGTTATAATTTATTAACATATTTTTTTACAAACAAATCCAAATCTTATAATCTCCCATGGAGATGTCAAATGTTCCTCAATTGTTATTATTGGCATATGTTCTGGGTGAATAATTTCTTGTGGAACCGAAACACCAGACATTTTCAACATTTTCTTCATCTAGCTATTCTGCACTTACTATCACCCATGAGCAATAATTGCCATGAGCTCTCTTTGTCTTTTGACAGCCACTCGCATTGGACGAATTCTTTGCATATAGTATTTGACTGGGCCCAGGCATACGTTGTTGGTGCTGTTGAACATGATTCTTTAACATGGCTTGCTAAACAAATAAAGGTGACAGATTTTACAGGTCCGTTCAAACAATAGCAACTGTATAGATGGACAATATATATCAAATGGAAGAATTTGAATGCTTTTGCCGATCGAGGTAGAATGATTTCAACTTTCACAGACTGATTGAAGAAAAGAGATTGAAATCTATGTGAGTTTATATCAGATAATCTGGTTCTTTAAGGCCCTCATTAGTTTGGCGGACTGGAATTGGTGGAGGGATAAATCTATCAGCAATAATATGAAATAATTGGTTGTCATTTGTCAACAAGTTAAATCACAACATTTGACAATTTGTTGAAAGTACTGACTTTTTCTTATATGGTTTTTTGCACTAAACACTCCGCCGCTGTTGGAAAATTGTTTATGCTTACTTGCTTTCATATTTCTGTCAATGTTTCGCCAGCATATTTAAAGTATAATTTTTCCAACTCTTCATCAATTTTTCGACCTTGTGTGCCAAGGTGGCTTCCAAAATGTTTATGTGGCAAAATTAGTAGGAATATACTTAGTTTAGTTAAAATACTGAATGTTGGGCGAGTGTGTAACACAGGACTACTAACGCTGCTTAATTTTCCTTTATTAAGTAATTATATTAAATTTTAAAAAGTAACATTGTTGACGTCAACTTTTCCTGACCTCCCCCCCTCCCCCTTGTCAACAGTTGTAAAAAAAATTCTGACCCCCCCCCCTATTTTGTTGACGTAATTTATGGACAGCCCCTAACATTTACATGTAACGGCCTATACATCTATCTGCATGTGTGCAGAGTCGTTCTTATAGATGGGTAAACTAGACAATCGCCAGCCCCCCCCCCCAATGCCAAAGGTGAGCCCCTTTCCAGTATTAATTTATATTATATCTACTTTTAAAAGGTCATTGTTAGAAATGTTCGCTGAAGTTCCTCAGAAATATCTAAGGGTCTGCCTAGGGCCCCTAAAGACATAAGAACGTCACCTGAGTGCTGGGGTTACCCTATTTACTTCTTTGAAGTGACCACAAGGCCACACCAGCGTAACATATGGCGGAACTAGAAATATAAAATACAAGGCACACAACTAATGTTCCTATAGTTGTCATGGGTTGGGTTTGGGATCAAGAGATAATCCTCTTATGAATAAGAAACATGTAGGCCAATCTATCAATGACCTAAAGTATCCAATGCGCCCTTCTCATTGAGCCCCAGTTCAACTTAACGTAAGCAGACACTACAGTATTACAACTTAAAAAACAATCTATTTATCCAACCAACCATCCATCCATCCATCCAACCAATCCACCCATCCTTTCATCCCACCCATCCATCCATTCCATCAACCAACATACACTTCCAAACATGATCAAACCAAAAACCATAATCCATCCATCCATCTGTATCACAATATATATATATATATATATATTATATATATATAAATATGTATTATATATATATATAAATATATATTATATATATATATATATGTATATACTGTATATATATTGATTAAATGAATAGTATTTTATATGCAGCCTTAAAGTCGTGATTATTTCTATATAGACTGATGGTATTGTTTTTGTACCGTGTTCTCCCAACGGTATTTCAAAAGACCATACGACGAATTGATTTTGTTAGTTTGGAATTTTACATTCTGATTTACTTTCTGTTTAAACAAAGGAAACTTTGGAGTTCACACATCTTTAAACAACCTCACAAACTTTTGAGAGATACACAGAACTCAGCACTTGATACACAGCTCTATACAACTGTACTGCTGCTGTACAGTGCAGGTGGAACATTAGCGCGGTGTTCATTTTTTGTTGTGAATGAACAAGACGTTGGTATGTCAATTGGGGAGTTAATACTAATGATAATAAAACATAGCAAAAAGTTAAACATTGAACTTACCAACACTCATATTGTTAGAGCGAAGAGAACAAATTAAATTTCCGATAACACAGTTTCTGATGGTAAGAAAGACATGTCACATGTAAGTGACACACTACACACTTGGAACACTGCGACAAAAGCCAGTGACTAACTTAAACAATGATACAATGATAGTGGGCGGCGGCAACTTGACACGGGCTCTTGTGTTCTGCTCACATCCTGCTCCCACCAAGGTTCCCCTCCCGAGCACTCATTTTTGACTGGTTATAGTTGAAGATCAGAAAGTACTATTGAGCATATATCACTGAATTGAAACTTTACATGGCCATCAGACTATTTCCTTGATCACACTTGACATAGTATGTTACATGTATCCAATTTAATTGAAATCCACTTATTAAATAACTTTGACATTAACATCAATTACTTTTTTTTTGTTGACTAAAAAACACAATTGAGCTCTCTGTGTCACCTGCATTGAAGGGTTAAGACAAAAAAACGACCTACATTTATCATTAAAAAAAATATCTTGACGGCCAACACTGGTAACATATGGACCGATATCGACACATATGCGCACACACACAAACACACAAGTTAAGAAATGTCAGTGCTCTGTTTATCTGTTATCCGATTTGTGAGAAACCTATATCGATCTTTGAATAGCACATATTTACATTCACCCAAAGATACACTTAATAAAATGTACATTTATTAAGATCAAAGTATTAAAGAGCATTTTTTTAATGTAGGGGGCGTTGATATATAATTTAATAATTTTACGCAACAAATGAGAACAACATTTGGGTCAACCGTGTCAACCCTATTATAGATGCTTCCCATTTACTCTTCAAAGAAAAAAGAACAGTTATCCCACCCCACTGAATATACCGGATTATAACAAAAACTAGACTGGGGTCCAACCCTAATACCTAATACAATAAGTGATTGGCCCCTGACTGCTCAGTCCCCCCCCCCCCACCCTCCCACCTAAATACGTTGCAACATTTTTGAATGTCCCCCCCCCCCCTAAACTACCCAATCAAAATGATAATAGAAATGCATACAAAAATATATTTCAAAAGAGTTCCACATAGATAGAAAACATTCGGACTATGTCCAGTCTGTCAGACGACAATGAAGAAGATGAACGCCAGTTATCAATGGAAGTAAATGGTGGATTGCAGTGATGTAACAATGGCGATAAAAAATCTTAGTGAATACTGAACTGGATATAAAAGTAATCTTGATCTAGTTAAATTATCAGCTCTTATAAAGCTAACATTTAATCAGATGTCAGTTTGTCTCTCTTTGTATACTGTCAGTCATCGCTGTCATACTTTCAAAGCCGTCCTCATGTTTTAAGGCACCCTGTACAAAAAGTATTTATCGGAGTCCCTAAGTCTGAAATGTAAATACTACTTCATAGACCAACTAATATTATCCATACGAATGTTTAATAATTATTTTGTCTGCTTGAAAACGTAATACCGAGTATTGCTGAACTTTTCAGTTTAAGATTACGTAGTAGGCCTATCCGACATGTGTTTTTATTTTTTTTTCATCTAAAATCTAATGAATAAACAGGCTAGAATGCGTAAGGCTCCGATAATATGATCTATCAATATGATTGAAAAATAAAGTCACAACTGAATTGTTTTATCCATACAATACTGACTGGATTCCTTTAAATCTAAGGGTTATATCATGTGGATTCCGTGACACATAAACACCGTAGAAGGGTATTCGTCCGTACACATCCTCTACAATCTGGCAATATAGTTACTTTTAAAAGTTGCTACCAGACATGGGGGAAATTGAAAAAGGCCTCCCCAAAAAAGAGTGCGCTGGAGAGTGGTTGCAGAGGCCCTTTGCTCCGCAAGGAATTAAGGACCCAAACAGAGACTTTTTTTTAAAGTTTTTTGGCCCAAAAGACTCAAGAACGGTCCTGATAGAAATGGTCTTCATTCAAAATCCGCACTATTTCCTCCGATCTATATTTGAGACTCAGAGAAAGGTCTGTGTGATGTTCCCGTAAGGATGAGATGAAATCTCTAAGATCCTATAAGCCACTAATCAGACTGTTGTTTTATGGTGCCCTTCTTTCATCCCCACCATAACCGTTAGTGCAATGACCATGGAGGCACTTCAGGAGATATAGCGGGGACTTTAACCATGACCTGAAATATCCATTGGTTCTCACCGAAGATCGAACAAGGGACACTCAGGTCGACAGTCGCTTTACCATACGACCAACCGACCCCAGAGAAAGGTGTTACAAACTGTATTTAAGACATCTTCCCGCGTTTGACCCCCACCCTCTTCCTCATACTCCCACCACAACCTCCTTGTTTATCTCTACACCCTCTCCCCCTCTCCTCTCCAATTGGAATGGACGAACGATGGACTGACACGCACAGTCCATCTTTCCCCTTCCCCATGAGATTAATTCCCCGGACCAGGCCGGATGATAACAGGGCGTGCGCGCCTTATCATATGGTACCGTTGTCCAGTACACCTCGTGACGATGGACACGTCTCCGCCGGACATCCATCTTTCCCCTTCCCCTATGAGATTAATTCCTCGGACCAGGCTAGATGATAACTGAGCCCCGTTCATCAGTACACCTGGATGACACGACGTGATGTATGTTTTCAGAGTATGTTCCAATGATATAAAAGGAGATGAGTTTTAGTAATCGGGGAGCAGTACATCCCCTTGCGGGGACAGGACTATAAGCGCATTCCCCCACTCCGAGGGGCCCACGTCATACGAGTCTGTTTGACTCCCGACTCTAAACTTCCTTTAGAGCTATTTGGATACTTATGATCTGCATATTGTAACTTAGCGCCCAGCTAAGAGTTCTTTTTAGAACTAGATGTTTATATGTATCTGCTTTGAATAAAGACAAAGTGTTGTTAATCGCACCCGACTTGAGTCGTTCTGTATTTACTCGTCACGTGGCTGTACGCAAATATAAATTATTGACCTCACGTATCCAGTTCAGAACTAGATTACCCACAGACAACGGCCATCACAACAGCCCTACAAAGGCGAGATTTGTGACAAAAGGTAAACTCATCATTTAGATACTGAAACGTACTGAAATCTAAACAAAAAAAAATCCGATACCCATTGCAGTAAGTAAATTTTAAGTAATAAAAAACAACAACAATATCAATGTTTTACATTGATTTTTATAAATGAAATAGATTCGAGCATTTCAATAGCACTCCAGATTTGCACAGAATATATTGACCTATTTAAAGAAACACGTTAAAGAGATTTACTTTTAGGTTAAATTCATTACAAAGTTAAAATATTGAATTTTTTTTCTTTTTTAAGTTACTGGGCAAATATGCAAGATGCATCCCGATAACAGTTATATGATATCATCGGTATTTAGGCAGTTGGGGGTAACAAGGGGGTATTTTTTTCGGTTACAAGCCTTAGGCCCAAAATAATCCGGCATTGGATATAACAGCCTAACACTAAAGTGGCGTTTTTTTTAAAATCAGATTAAACAGAGAGATTACTATATGAAACAGTCAAACAGATATAAAGCAGAGTGACACCAAGATGTACAAGATAACTTGGGAGTGGACAATTGAACTTTTTTTAGAGCATTTTCAAAAAAAAAATGCTCTATTGTCCCCGTTTTGTCTGTCTGTCCGTCATCACCCTAGATCTCAACAACCATAAGTCCTAGACCCATGATGTATATATCATTTTGTAGGTCTTGGCCTGCCAAGAAATGACTTTTTTCCATTTCGCGATCTGACCTCTCAGGGCCGTAAAAGGGGGCTTAGAAAGTACCGTTTTTTACTATATAAGCTATATTAACAAAGGAGCGCTATATCTCAGCAACTATAAGTCCTAGACCCATGATGTATATATCATTTTGTAGGTCTTTGCCTGCCATGTGTACATCAAAAGTTCATTTCGTGATAGGACCTCTGAGGGCCGGGCTTCAGGGCTCCTAAGGGGCTTATATATTATATATACACCTTGTACGTTCAATAACCCGTTTATTTGGTGCGAAATACTGCAGCACGTAGTTTCACCAAGATTTATTAAGAACTCATCAAATGAAATAGTAAGCTTGTGTTCTGAGTTTAATTGAAAGTATCAGAGTTATGCAACAATTGACGGAGTTTTCGGACGATTAAATGACTATAATTTCGAATGTTTTCAATTATGAGTCCTATTTCAGTAACCACAAACCACTCGTAGTTAGATTTAAGAGACAATAATTTTTTTTCAAATATAAATAAACTTCTTTATAATTTTTTTTTACAGATATATGCATTACACAATTGAATTTATAAACATTTCCAAAATTTACAAATATTTACTGAAAGCTAACAAACGTACTGATACATAACATGAAAATGCGCTAACACGTCCTGTGTCCAGAATGGAACAGGCTTAATTGCTTGTTTTTGTTTATAAACTTAACCTGCTCATTTTGAGTAAACTCAAATCTATTATAGCGATATTAGAATGTATGATTTCAAGGGGAAAGCACTGGGATTATCTGTTTAGAAAGTGAGGAAATTAAAATTTAATAGGAATTATTGATATTAGTATTACGACTATTTTTTTTATTTTAATTTAATTATATATAGTTTATAAAATGGGCTGTCTAGTTAATTTTTGTACCATTGTGTTATACTGCTAGAATAGAAATATTTTGAAAAATGAACATCGCGTGTAATGGGCGGATGTAATTTATAATTTAGACCATCAGACGAATGTTGACAAATACCCCGATGGCGACACAACAAAACTACATTTACATTTATTTGAAATGAATGTCTTGACTCCAGACTGACTTCCTCACCCGCCTGTAAAAAAAAAATGGCAACATGTTTGTAATGTAGTGAAGGCTGTTTGGTTAGAAATATATTTTCTTTGCTTTTTTTAAAAAAAAAATGATTTTCATTGGGCTAAAAGGATTGTAAAGACTAATTAAATCTAGTCTAATGTACCCCTGACGGTCGGTGACCGGTCTGGTTTGTGTGTGTGTTTGTATGTATGTATGCGTGTGTTTGAAAGTGCTTAATGAGTCAGTTTAATTCTGTTTTTCTTGGATGTGTATGTATGTAAGTATATATTTGTGTGTAAGGTGTGTGTAAGGTGTGTGTGTGTGTGCGCACGTGAGCAGCTGACTGGCTTCAATTTAACATTATCAAGATTCGGTGCCTGAGCCTATTTGCTATCATTATGAAAAGTCTTCGGGAAGAGGGGGGTTTAAGGGCTGGTAATAGAGGGCGGGGGAGGCGGGTGGTGGTTAAAACTTCCCATAATGTTTCTTCAGCAACCCTTCTTCTCCTCCCCACCACATCCCCACCCCTCCCACAACTATCATTACAATAACACGCAACTTAACTCAGAACTTGGGCGAAAAGGGGGTGGGTGAAGGGAGGGATCAATGGGGTGAGTATTTGTAGATAGTTATAGTGGCGCGTAGATCACACAGTCGAGGTGTGTACCAGCTGATTGCTGGGCCATTGTTGTGCAGCGTGTTGATTAAACACAGATAGAAGCTTTGGGCTGGTCATAGATTGATGGGGAGGAAGGAAGGGAGGGGGGAGGGGGGCGAGTTTAATTGGGCCTGCTGGTGTTGAATGTCTTTTTTTTTTTTCGTGAAAGCCCGTACATGATTGCATTGATCATTGGTTATTTTTAGTAAATCATAATACGGCGGTGCTCTTTTTCTTTTTATTATTTCTTTTTGCTTTACTTTTAGTCTTTTAACCACCCAGTCACCCACCCCTTCCCTGCCTCGCAGAGATGGCAGAGCTAAACATTGCACTGGTGTAATGCACCTTACACCGGAGACCACACGACGAGCAGCTAGTGAATAACAACAATAGTATTGTATTTAACAGAGACTTAACAGCATTCGATCCAGCAACATGGATACCGTCGTCTTTATCATGATCTGGGAGCAAGCATATAGGCCAACTTGGTGGGGCTGCGGTGCAAACAAAAAGATGGCCGAGTGTATATAATTAGGCCTAACGATTTTGAACAATCGTAGATCGTTTATGTGTATAAATAATGTGTGTGACGATGAAAATTTGTTGATTTATAATAGCATAAATTAAGGAACGCACTGGGTCATGGGCCCCTTTGAGGCCCCCGGGAATGACGAACCGATCACACGCCTCGTATCAGGCCCAACAACGCTGCTGCTTGTCAAATCTGTATTGTTGCATTACTTCAGTCGGACATATTCATTCATACATTGCATGAAACAACGTCATCTCGAATAAAGAAGATGCAAACAAAAAAATGTGCAGGGGCGTAACCAGGCGGAGTGCTCTGGTAGTCAAGCATTAAGAACATCGCTGAATTTTGTAAAACATATATTTTTTTAAAAATTTAAATGCTGTATTCGTGTAACAATAGACTCATGTAAAATGAAAAGCATTGAGCGAGACTGCTCGATTTTCTGCTTCACCCACAACCCACCCACCCCGGCCCTTATTTTCCGATTGTTAACGATCGTGTTCACCTCTCACGCGTGACCTCTTTATCTTCGTTCGGAGCTGCGGTTCAGGCATACGTCCACTATAAACTCCCATGACAGGTGCAGTGTTCCACCTTCATATATTGACTTTGGTGAAGCGAACTATTGATTGTGTAACCTAATTACTGGCATCAGCTGATTGAATCTAGGTCATGGTTAGGAACTTAATAATCGGCTGGCGGGGGACAAATCTACGCTTTGTGTGGGAGTTTGTAAGGTGTGAGTGAGGGATTTTGTAAGGTGTGTGGGAGTTTGTAAGGTGTGAGGGAGTTTGTGAGGGATTTCAGTCATATATATCTGAGCAATGGTGTTGGTCGGTGTCGGAAAACCTTGCCCGGTGACTGTGTCGGAGAAAAACCTTCCCACACCGACACCAAGAAAATAATTTTAGGGAAAAACATTTAATTTAAATAAAAAAAAAAATTGTTACAGTAACGTTACTTTTATTAGCCATAGTTTTTTTTTAAAGTTCAATATTGTTAATCAGTTGTTGTTTTTTAACAAATATATACTTTTTAATCAATCATAGAAACTTTTTAATCAATCATTTACCAGTGCACTTCACATAAACCATTACTAGTTATTATGAAAATGTCTATGCTAGTTGATATCTTTTTTAATGGGGTTTAATTGTAACGAATAATACTGCCGTCAATCAGTCAAACCCTTTTAAGTTTGTGGCCGTTTTATGAACTATACACAAACAATGTTTCTATCTTTATCTGTTAGCGAAACCGTTCACTGCTTTTGGGAGTCTTAGGCAGAAACCTGGGGGAAGTTTAGCTTAAGTATCAGTCAGGGGCCTTTTAGCATCAGATTTGACAGGAATTTGAACTGAAAATGAATGGGCAGAGGCGTTTTTACAGATAGGCGAACTAGACCACATTAACAGATGGACCTCTATCAGTTAGCCCAAGTCACGCCGATTCAACATTCTTTACCAAGTTTGGCCTAGCATGAGCCAAATTAAAAGCCGCTTTTCTTATTTATTTTTTTAATCCAGTAAAAATACTTTGAAGAGCCGCAAGGAAGTAATTAACTAATCTTAAAATCTGTTTCACTGGGAGCATAAGAAAACTAAACGAAGAGCCACATTCGACTACCACTGATCTATAGTTATAATAATTTGCAAGTTATCATGTTAACTCTTTCCCCGAGAAACTGGTGGGAAAAAAAATAAAAATATACCGGCCGAACCTATCGGCGTTGTGCCAACTCCATTCTATTTTTAGAATCGCGTACGTTTTATGGGTAGCTGGCAATGAACGAGTAATTATTGTTAGTACCATTTACAAACACCCGGAAGTGAATTCAATGAGCGACAGCTGTTTGTATACAGGCCGTCCAACCGGAACCAGGACACGAACAGCTTGAAGTGCCAGGGTCCGCCAGTCTGTGAGAAAATCATTTACACTACACTTGGTTGAACCCATGTGCGTTACAACGGTTAAAGCAGCGGTCAACGACTCACGCGTATCTAAACCAGCCATGGGCAAACTATGGCCAGTGGCCCAAACGATTTTTCCCTGCCCGCCACATTCGATTCAGAGTGAAGCAGAGCTATAGCCCTTAATGTTATGACGTTTACATTTTTAAATTTAACTTTGTCCATTAATATGCTCTTTGTCCGGCCCGCCGGACCAATGTACGAACCCTATATGGCCCTGTACTCAAAACGTTTGCACACCCGTAATTTAGACACCCAGTCGTACAAGAGATGTATTAGAGGGCGTATTTCTTGTGGTGGAAAATCTTGAGTTTTGCAATTTTAAAGGATTGGAACGCGCTTGCCAAAGATTACAAGACGAGCATTCGTTGGGGATTTTTTTTTTTGTTTTGCGATGAAAGAAAAACAACAACAACAAAAACAACAAAAACAACAACAACATTACATAATTAATACGTCTGACAAGAAGTTGTTGAATTCAACGTTATTCCAATATTAGATGTAAGGTTTATAATCAAATCATCGCAATTCGAAGTTGGGAGTGGGTGATCTTAAGCCCCCCCCCCCCCAGTTGTTGCAGATTATCAGTGGCCCAGGATTATCCGTCGGCTGCCCTAGACAGATGTCCGGGGTAGGGGAAGGAAGTTAATCTTTTAAAAAGTATTGCAACAACTGTCTCAAAGGTGTCTCCATTAGGGGCCCTGTGTCTTCATTAGGGGCCTGGTGTCTCCATTAGGGGTCCGGTGTCTTCGTTAGGGGTCCTGTGTCTTCATTAGGGGTCCGGTGTCTTCATTAGGGGTCCGATACATAATCAGGAGGTTATATAATTTTGATGATATATTTTGCCTTAGCAATTGAATTCTTGTCTAAAACATCCACTGGAGTGTGTAAACATAACACATACCCTTATCATTCTGTCACTCTCTCTCTCTCTCTCTCTCTAACACCCTTTACTCTCTCTCCATGAAACACCACATTTTAGAAACTCATTGTGGTAGGGGACAAGTCGATCCATGAGAGGAAATGCCAGGCGCTGAAAATATTGATCTCAATGAGTGAGTGAGTCGGCCGCCAGGCAATTATGACCACTGTCCACTCACTGTGTGCCGACTGGTCCACAGCTTCCGCGGACTGAGAACACTCGGTGTATGCTACCAGGGGGGCTGGGCTAAAAATAGCGCTGACTTAAGAAGGGAAATTTTGGGAAGCCACTCAAGGCACGCGCCAAGCACACCGACCAACAGGTGTGTTGTACCCAGATTGAGAGATGAGCCTGTTGCTTACTGCTGGCTACACCAATCCATCTTGAAAACAGATCTCCACTCAACTATGTTGGTCCTTCATTACAAATTGAAGAGAGCAAATTTTTTGTGAAAAACGTCAACAATAAATAGCTTATTGAATCAGTTCTCATAGAAAAGCGTGAAGAGAAAAAAGGGGAGGGGGGAGGGGTGGAATGAGAGATGGATCGAAAAGAAGTTCGACAGATAACGCGCATAACACAGAGACGTTCTTCGGTCTATTTGGGGGCTGGGCAGGCCCGTAGCCAGTCAAAGTAAGCAGGGGGGGGGTATCAATACCCAGCAAGGGGGCAGTTTTTCTCATTTTAGTTAATTTTTTCCTCTTTATCTTTTTTTAAGCGGGGGGGGGCACTCCACACCTAGCGGGGGGGGGGGGCACGGCCCCCCACAGTGCCCCCCTTGGCTACGGGGCTGGGGCCCAGACAAGGAGTTGCAGATATTTTTGAGGACCCTAGGAATACGTACATGTCGGTGCCCCTTTTATCCCTCTTTAATGGGAGCTAATACTGAAGGGTGGTCCTTTAACTTAGGGGTTCTTGGCAGTCGACTAGTTTACATAGTTTAGACTTAACATCCGTACTCTATAAATGCGCGTACATTTAAAAGTCTACTTGTTTTTATTTGTTTTTCAAATAGCATTAACAACTTTGGAAGAAAAACAAGCAATTAAGCCTGTTCCATTCTGGGCACAGGACGTGTTAGCGCATTTTCATGTTATGTATCAGTACGTTTGTTAGCTTTCAGTAAATATTTGTAAATTTTGGAAATGTTTATAAATTCAATTGTGTAATGCATATATCTGTAAAAAATATTATAAAGACGTTTCTTTATATTTGAAAAAAAATTATTTTCTCTCAAATCTAACTACAAGTGGTTTGTGGTTACTGAAATAGGACTCATAATTGAAAACATTCGAAATTGTAGTCATTTAATCGTCCGAAAACTCCGTCAATTGTTGCATAGCTCTGATACTTTCGATTAAACTCAAAACACAAACTTACTATTTCATTTGATGAGTTTCTTAATAAATCTTGGGGAAACTACGTGCTGCAGTATTTCGCACCAAATGAATGGGTTATTGAACGTACAAGGTGTAGAATGGGGCTATATATATATATAATATATAAGCCCCTTAGGAGCCCTGAAGCCCGGCCCTCAGAGGTCCTATCGCGAAATGAACTTTTGATGTACACATGGCAGGCCAAGACCTACACAATGATATATACATCATGGGTCTAGGACTTATGGTTGCTGAGATATATGGCGCTCCTTTGTTAATATAGCTTATATAGTAAAAAACGGTACTTTCTAAGCCCCCTTTTACGGCCCTCAGAGGTCAGATCGCGAAATGAACTTTTGCTGCACACATGGCAGGCCAAGACCTACAAAATGATATATACATCATGGGTCTAGGACTTATGGTTGTTGAGATCTAGGGTGATGACGGACAGACAGACAGACAAAACGGGGACAATAGAGCATTTTTTTTCGAAAATGCTCTAAAAAATGGTTCTTTCCGGTCTTGACGAAGGCTGCCATGTTTTACAGGCCCGCAGTAAATGTTAATAACTAACAACATTGATCTTTGAAAAGATTTTTATGAGTACACATTTTTTTTTAACCTCAAGACCAGCTATAAAGCCCATGCTGGGAGTAATATTTCTGGAGGCTGGCTTTGTCAGCAACCTGGTACGTGACAATATCGACATCACAAAATTAATCGACCAAATCATTGGTCGAGATTCTGAACTAGGCTTATGGGATGGGTAAGTAACCAAATCTTTCTGCTGTGTTGGTGGTACGTCCATGGCCCAGGACATCCGCAGGAGTTGTGTGACCTGAGGGAAGTGCTGACTTTATGGGCATTAGTCTGGTTACAGTAATGTGCTACAACATGACTGAGCAGTTGGTTAGTATGAGAGAGAGAGACAGAGAGAGAAATCAGAGAGGACCCCAGTAGGTGGATAACAAAGGGCCCAAGTATATCTAGCACAACCTGCACGGTCCTCATGCATATTTAATGAAGTGTTGGATATGAAACATTGGAAATCCCATAGAAATGACGAAACACATGACGAGACAAATTTGGGAAGACTAAATACCGGGAAACTTAAAAATGATAAGAATGTTAAAGTTACTCTCCCTACACATATACACAGTCATAAACAGTAACGTTCTCATGTTTTTATGCGCCCTAGGTATAAACTTTGGGGTTTGTTTGGGGGGAGGGCCAGGCAGAAACTTTCAGGGTTTATTAGGGATGCCCTTGGCAGAATTTACGTCTTTGGGGCCCAAAAAACACACGAACGGTCCTGAAATGGTCTTCATTCAAAATTCGCATACATATACGTGAGGCTCAGAGAGAGGTGTGTGTGTGATGTCCCTGTTTGGTTGAGATGAAATCTCTTAGATCCTATAAACCAATAATAAGACCGTTATTTTACGGTGCCCTTCTTTCACCCACACCACAACCGATAGATAGTGCGATGGTCATGCAGGCAAAAAAAAGGGGAATTCAGTGGGGGGCCCCTGAACTGAAACTTTAGGGGGGTATTTGGGGGTATTTCTATCAAAAGTATATATGCCTAGATATCGCCCGATTTGATATGAAGTATTAGCGGAAGGGGCCCCTTTGGCATGGCCCCTTAGGGGATCGCCCGTCTGTCCATACATGAGGACGGTCCTCGACCCAGGATTGTAAGATGTGGAATATGTTACCATTTACCTGAGATTCTGAAAATGAGAAATAAAACTGCTCCATGGGAGGGGGGGGGAGAGGTAGCGTTTATCTCGAGCTTTGACGAGTCAGCCTCATTCAGTTTACCTCTGATAACATTCAGTGGTCATTTGGGACGTAGATGTTATCTCATGATTCTATATTAATCGTGCGCATGACCACTACATACACACACACACAAACACCCTACCTCTGCAGCGGGCAAGGTGTTATACAGGGGGTTCATCACTGACATTCGAACACCCGACCTTCATCAGCACCGAGACTATGAAGATGATATAAATCATTAATCAATAATATAAACAAACAGATATAACTGCAGTTTCGGATATATTAGGAGGATAAAAATGTATACGGGTTTAACATAAATTAAACACACACACACACACACACACGCAGAAACACACACATAATAATCAATAGTCAAACATCTCCATTAATAACGATTTTAAATGTTCTCACCCTCCATCCTCCCCCATAATCAGGGCCGGCTCTGGGCATAGGCGACATAGTCAGCTGCCTAGGGCGCCAAATTGCCTGGGGGCGCCAAATTGCCTGGGGGCGCCAAATTGCCTGGGGGCGGCTCTGCCCATAATCCATAGGCCATTAATTTAAAAAAAATAAAATTATCCACCATCAACTGGCCCTATCCACCTTAACATATTGTGACATTTGTAGAATAGTTGATTTAATTTTACTTACCTAAACATTGAAAGGAAAACCATCAACAAGAAATATCCTTGGAATATCTCAAGCAGCTGTAAGTTTATTCACAGACTTTCTGTTTATCCAAAACTATTGGCTATGCCTTAAGCTATTTAAAAAAAATATTTTTTTTTGAACAACTTAATTTTCACAAAAGTAAATAAGAATCTATGTGTGTAGCACAGTCTTCATAAGACATACCTGTGTATTCGTTCTCTAGACACAATTTATTACTCAGAGAATATTTAAAAAAAAAAAACATGCTACACAGCGGTGCGAGTTATTCCAAACTTAGTCGCTGTAACAGAAATGGGGAATTCAAAAATAATAAAAAAGGCAGACCGGCTTACAATCTGGCCTAATTCTGTCTCAAGCACGCGCTGCTGGCAATCCTGGTATGCTCACCCCCGACAGAACGAGTCGTCGTCCCCCTCCCACCCTCCCCTTCTTCTCTTCTACCTTCTGCAACACACACACACACACTTTGGGTTATACACCCAGCCAGATTCTTCCCCCCCTCCCCCCGCCCTCTGTTGTTTATTTCAACACAGTGACTGTTTATTTGAGCCGTTCCCTGGCATTCTGGCAATCATTATTAAAGTTAGAAATTTTAATTAATATCATGTGCGTCCATCTTAAATAAGAGAATATATTTAAATATTAAAGTAAAATATTTCATACTATATGCAATGGCTAAGAGCCATATAATACTATCCGTTGGAGCTCACATTGAGCCATTTTTTTTCATAAGTAAATTCTGATATAGCGTGGCTCTGTAAAAAAACAACAAACTTTATTATATACAAATCCTGAATGTGGCTCTCGTCGACATTGTCCGTGTCTCCTCCTGTTATTTGCGTTATAAAATAGAAAGTTATGTTCAACTAAATCCAGTTACTAGCAGTATTATAATGTTTACAGCAGATTTCTAAATTGTCCAAATTAAAGGGATACGGGAGACACATCTTTTAATTATAATCAGAACAATCGGCCATTTAAAAAAAATCAGAACTGGTTTTTCTAGTTATTGTAACATTTTAATAAAGCATTTTGTAGACCTTTGTAGCAGCTTAGCTCGTGATGTAACAGGCTTATTTATATGAGGAAGTTCAAGGGCGTTCACTGCGTTGTATTCTTCTAGTTATAGACCATGTTCATGTTAGTTAGAGGTTAAAAATCACGATACATTGTTATATACATTTGTTTAGCTGATGTTTGTATAAGTTAAATAATTAATTGGAGGGGGGGGGGTAACTATGTTTTATTTATTTATTTTTAATTGTTTCATTTTTTCTTTGTTTTTTTTTAGTAAAAAGCTGACAAAATTTTATTACGAAACGAAATGTTTTTCAATATAAATAAATGAAATTTAAAGCTTCGGAATTTTTTTTATCATTTTGTGTTTGTTTTCAGCATATATAACTTCTCACTTAGGACCATAAGCAGATGGATGGGGGTGTTAATATGACATAATATACCTTACATGTAGACTTAATTGATGTGACCAGTGGAGAGGATCAGCGCTCAGCCTGACGGGCCGGACTGGGGCCCCACTGGGTGTAGTTTGCCCATGTCTGCTTTAACATGAACACATGAAATATATAGCTCGCATAGAGGCCGAAAGTGAAAAGTAAACATAAACATCAGTGTTTATGGTCAACAGAGAAAAACATCGCAGCTCAACCCCAGGACCTTCAGGCAGAGAGTCATACGCCTAGCCCAGGGTCGGCAACCTGCGGCTCGCGAGCCACATGCGGCTCTTTCGATGTCAAGTTGCGACTCTTTCGATGTCAAATTGCGTTCTTATCAAATACCATAATATTGAAACAACAATTTTTAGTGGCTCTTAAAAAAAAAATAAGAAAATTGTAAATTATAACTTTTGGCTCTTCCGTCTCAAAAGGTTACCGACCCCTGGCCTAGCCACAAGACCATCCCGTCCCCGATACAACTACTACTACTTTACGTTATTCTGTTTTTGTTTGTATGTAATTTATCATTTATGTATGTACGCACTGTCGTGAAATCATGCCCCGCCTGAGGTCATCGCATGCAGCAGTGTAAACCTGGAGGGGCCTTACATATTTTACGTGATCGCATACTGAAATATTTGGCCAGTAGGAGACCCCACAATAGTCGTCGCCCCCTCCCCCTCCCCGCCCCCAACCCAGGATGGCAGGTTAGAGACGGTAGCTCTGATCAATGTGATACGGCGACCAAATAGACCCACCCCCCGCCCAGGAGACAAGTGCCAGTCAGTTAGTTGTGTGGCAGCTGGTTCAATTATCTTAATAACAAGGAGCGTGACACTATGACGAGAGGAGCGCAATGCACTTTTGTGTACTCATTTACTAATGGGGTTGGGTGTGTGTGGGGGGGGGGGTATGTCACTCACACACAATTACCTGCACGGGACAGTTTCACAGATAGAATCTATGTATATAGCTATATATAGAGACAACATTATCTAAAGCAAAAGAGACTATATATAGCTATATAGAGACATTATCTAAAGTCTAAAACAAAAGAGACTATGTATAGCTATATAGAGACAACATCATTTAAGGAATTGAGACTATGTATAGCTATATAGAGACAACATCATTTAAGGAATTGAGACTATGTATAGCTATATAGAGACAACATCATTTAAGGAATTGAGACTATGTATAGCTATATAGAGACAACATCATTTAAGGAATTGAGACTATGTATAGCTATATAGAGACAACATCATTTAAGGAATTGAGACTATGTATAGCTATATAGAGACAACATCATTTAAGGAATTGAGACTATGTATAGCTATATAGAGACAACATTATCTAAAGCAAAAGAGACTAACAAGTGGCGCAGCGGGGGGGGGGATGGCAAGGGGGAATCATGCCCCAGTCGCTACTCTCAAAGGGGCGCCAAATGGTATATAGTTACATATAATATTATATGGTTTTCGAATGGGCGGGGGGCGCTAAAAAGGTATTGTGCCCCGGGCGCAAATTAAGCTCCCTACGCCACTGAGACCAGTAAGTGAAATTATTAACATCGACAGATAATTCTGCTATACAACAGACAGTCAATGACCACGGACTGACATGAAGGAAGTAGAGCTCATTTCTTGAGATTGACAGAAAGAAATAAACCTACAGACAGAGACAAAATGTCGCACTCTGTCCATCCCCACCGAACAAAGCGATTAGACAGAAGTGGGACACGTCGCAAAAGCTGATTGACCAAGTCAGTCGTGAGTCATCGGTTACTATCATGTCCCAGGTCAGCCACTACTTTAAAACATAGTTGACCAGCTACTCGTGTTGAGACAAATAATATTTCAGTCTCTGCACGATGTTTTGTCATTTCTCTGTAAACTCTTCATTTTATGGTATTCATTTCATAACGCTGTTTTGTGTGTTGTCCCGTAGACGAAATGTTTACATCACATTCAACTTTCAGTGCATGAATATTACATTAATAACAGTTAGACTCCCTGAGTATCATTACTGTGTGACTCACACTGATGATAGCCCATGTGTCAGGGTGACGCAACAACATGGTCAGCTGAGGTTATCATCCACTAGATACGGTAAACAATCTCTTGATGCAGTAACGCCAAATTAAAGTAATTTTTAAAGGAAGAGAAGGAGGAGGAGGAAGAGGAGGAGAGAGAGGAGGAGGAGGAGGAAGAGAAGGAGGTCAGCTGAGGTTATCATCCACTAGATACGGTAAACAATCTCTTGATGCAGTAACGCCAAATTAAAGTAATTTTTACCGGACACACCAGTAATACTCACGAATGATTCAAGCATATTCCCACACATAATCGGTTAGGAGGAGGAGGAAGAGAAGGAGGAGGAAGAGGAGGAGGAGGAAGAAGAGGAGGAGAGAGGAGGAGAGAGAGGAGGAGAAGGAGGAAGAGAAGGAGGAGAAGGAAGAGGAGGAGGGAGGAAGAAGAGGCGGAGAGGGGAGGAGGAGGAAAAGGAGGAGGAGGAGGGAGGAAGAAGAGGATGAGGAGGAGGAGAGAGAGGAGGAGGAGGAGGAAGAGAAGGAGGAGGAGGAAGAGGAGGAGAGAGAGGAGGAGGAGGAGGAAGAGAAGGAGGTCAGCTGAGGTTATCATCCACTAGATACGGTAAACAATCTCTTGATGCAGTAACGCCAAATTAAAGTAATTTTTACCGGACACACCAGTAATACTCACGAATGATTCAAGCATATTCCCACACATAATCGGTTAGGAGAGGAGGAGGAGAAGGGAGGAGGAGGAGGAGGAGGAGGAGGAGGGAGGAGGGGAGGGAGGAGAGGAGGGAGGGGGAGGAGGAGGAGGAGGAGGAGGAGAGGAGGAGGAGGAGGAGAGGAAGGAGGAGAGGAGGAGGAGGAGGAGGAGAGGAGAGAGAGAGAGGAGGAGGAGGAGGAAGAGGAGGAGGAGGAGGAAGAGGAGGAGAGAGAGGATAGAGAGAGGAGGAGGAGGAGGAAGAGGAGAGAGAGAGAGGAGGAGGAGGAAGAGGAGGAGGAGGAAGAGAAGGAGGAGGAGGAAGAGGAGAGGGGGAGGAAGAAGAGGAGGAGGAGGAGAGAGAGAGGAGGAGGAAGAGGAGGAGGAAGAGGAGGAGGAGGAGGGAGGAAGAAGAGGAGGAGGAGGAGAGAGAGGAGGAGGAGGAGGAAGAGGAGGGGGAGTAGGAAGAGGAGAGGGGGAGGAGGGAGGAGGAGGAGGAGAAGAGAGAGAGGAGGAGGAAGAGGAGGAGGAAGAGGAGGAGGAGGAGGGAGGAAGAAGAGGATGAGGAGGAGAGAGAGGAGGAGGAGGAAGAGAAGGAGGAGGAGGAAGAGAGGAGGAGAGAGATGATAGAGAGAGGAGGAGGAGGAGGAAGAGGAGAGAGAGAGGAGGAGGAGGAAGAGGAGGAGGAGGAGGAGGAGGAGGAGGAGGAAGAGGAGGAGGAAGAGGAAGAGGAGGAGGAAGAAGAGGAGGAGGAGGAGGAAGAGGAGGAGGAGGAAGAGGAGGAGGAAGAGGAGGAGGAGGAGGAAGAAGAGGAGGAGGAGGAGGAAGAGGAGGAGGGAGGGAAGAGGAGGAGGAGAAAGATAGAAACACACTTAATGATGTAAAGCAGTGATTCCCAAAGTGTGGCAGGCGTATCCCTGGGGGGTGGGGGTGGGGGTAGAGGGGGGGGGGCGAAGAGTTTGACGGGATGCACGCTGCACCGGGCGAAAACATTGAAATGAGTGGAAACCATGGATGTGAATATAATATGCCTGTTGTTTGTTTTTACTTTTATTTTTTTTACTAGGGGGGGGGGTACACAGTATTATGAAAACGCAGTGGCTCCGGCACCAGCCAGAACCATTATATTAGGGTATAAGGAACATGGCATATATACATTTTTTTTACTTTTTTTCAGAATTTTTTTTTCAGGATTAGGGTTAGGGATAGGGATAGGGTTAGGGATAGGGTTAGGGTGTGGAGCAATATCTATGGCTGGTACCCAAAGAAAAAAAAATACGGGTTCGGTCGGACCGAACCGTAGCCACTGCGTTACGAAAATTATAAAAAAAAGGGGGGGGGGACACAGATGTCGAAAGTCTGGAAACCAGTGATGTACAGCAAGTAACAGGTATCTGACGTCATAACAGACATAAATTGAATGTGTAACATTGGAAATAAAATAAACTCAGTGGCTACGGTTACATCAGGCGGAGAACGTTTTTTTTCCCGGGTAACAGCAATAGATATTGCTCCACACCCTAACCCTATCCCTAACCCTAATCCTAACCCTATTCCTAACCCTAATATAATTGCTGGTACCCGAAAAAAAAATACGGGCACCAGCCATATTCCTAACCCTAATATAATAATGGTGATTGATGTAACCGTAGCCACTTCGATTAAAAAAAATGTAAACATTTGAATGGGAGAGGTAGAATCTTGTAAACTGTGTGTGTGGAGCTTCCGTTAAATGCAAACAGGCAGATTAAAACTAAAAAAGTGTATAACTCTAAATACTTCTAGAATGAAATTATGCTCTATTTAGTCTTGTACAGAGGCGAATTTAACGTCAGGCGGGGGCCTTGGGCCCTTAGTTCTAAAGGACCCCCGGGTTGTCCCCAATTGAAACTTTGTAATTTTATTTTTTTTGGCTAAATATATAAACGAGCCCATAATTTTCTATTGGGCTCGGGGCCCCCACTGATCTTATTCGACCTATTGGACCTATTCCAGTTTACATGCTTTCATGGCCTCGGTACTTGCCCTCGATAACTGGACTTAAAACCATTTTACATGCTTTCGTGATCTCGTCTATAACCATCGCTGGTAATATAGGCCTATAATTTATAATAGAATATAGTTAAAAAGTTAATTTAAAAACTACACTACGTTATCGAGCTATTGGACTAAGTCTCAGTGTTGTACTGTCAACCCTCATCAATCGTAGACAGATTGATTGTCTCATTCATTTAAAATAAACAAACACCTAACAACACTTTAAACAATCATTCATCGCTTCTAGCAATTATGAAACGACAAAATGTAGATAATGAGTTCATTGCATCTGTTAACGGCAATATCACCACTATCTCCTCAATATCACAACAACCTCTTCAATATCACCACATCCTATTCAATATCACCACGACCTCTTCAATAGCACCACAACCTCTTCAATAGCACCATGACCTCTTCAATATGAAAACAACGTTTTCAATAGCACCACAACCTCTTTAATACCCCCACAACCTCTTCAATAGCACCACGACCTCTTCAACAGCACCACAACCTCTTCAATAGTACCACAACCTCTTCAATAGCACCACAACCTCTTCAATATCACCAAAAACCTCTTCTATATCACCACAACATCTTCTCTATCCCAACCTACGCCGATTAATCTTCACATGTCCCATTACTAAAACAACCAAGTCGGAACTACAATTACTAAAACAACCAAGTCGGAACTATAATTACTAAAACAACCAAGTCGGAACTACTTGTTCAACTCATTCAAGTGCCCAGGTGGGTGGGGCAGAGGACTCGTTTTATTTTTATTTGTTAGTGTCATTTCAACGAACCGTGTCATAATGAACGTTGCGCAGGAAATGACTTGACAATATATCGCTTACACGGGGGATATTACATTACATCATGCTGGGTTAATTACATCTGTACCCTATCTCTCTCCCCCCCCCCCACCAGGTCTAAACGGTTGGTCACGTTTCGCTGGCCGGCATTCATCAAAGAAATCATCTATCACTGAACGACATGGACTGCCGTATCTCCTCATCGATACATGTGCCAGGTATCCAGTCACGTGACAGGGACACACACACACACAAACAAACACACACACATACAACTAAGGTGTGTTTTGTTGTGAAATATGTATTTAAGTAGAGGATAGTACATCTAGACGAGCCAGATTTGAAATACATTTTGTAAAGAACGTGGAGCGCTGGCAGCAAACCCTAATTAAAATAAATGAAACATGAAAAAAAGTTGTATTTAAAACAAAACAACAACAACGACAACAAAAACAACAAAAAAACAACATACTTTTCTAACAAATGGTAAACGATAATATTATAAGGTTTCCTTCCTCGATTCAAATCAATGTCTTAAAGAAGAGTAATCCTGAATTGTTTATATGCTATCAATGATTAAATACTATCATGGACTTATTAACGTCATATTAAAATAGCACTTGTACAAATATAGAAAAAAATAATTATTTATCGCAGTAAATAAATAATAATAGCAATAATAAAACAAATAAAGCTTTTAACTCAAACTTGTCTGATACAATGTTAGTCAAAATAGATGATGTACATTAATAATCATTATTCGTTAATGCTAGTTACTGCGACCCAACATTTTTTTCTGATAAGTCGAAACTTAATGTGTGTTTCTTATTGATGGACAGAGCAAAAGAATAAACTATATACTTACGGGATATAATTCAATTTGCAGTGTCCTTTCTCTCCAATGAATGTGAAAACGAATGTGTACAGTTTAATTAGTTGGAGAGTAAATATGTTACCGGCAAAGTGTGAAATGCCGGGGATAGGGGGTCTTTGCCAGGGGGCCCGCATCTGTAAGGGGGGCACGGCCGCCCTGACCATGTCAATTTTTTCACGACTCATTGTTTAAATAGGGGCCCGCAATGATGTCCTGCCCTGGGGCCCTAGTTGGCTCTCGGCGCCTCTGATTACTCCTACTTCTGATATATCTTATTATCTTACAACGTCGTAGGGCATTGTCTGTATAGTCTGTCTCTAAATCTACTCTAGTTCCTAACAAGGCCAATTACATACTTTGCCGAACGGGAACTCGGCATTTTATAGAATACCTAGGCAATGTATGAAATAGCAATTTATTTCATACTTTGCCTGAAAAATTCAGGCATTCTATACATTGCCGGATTTCACACTTTGCCGGTAACAAATACATTTACATCAGTGCTCGATTTAGCGCCGGGTATGCCTGAGACCTGTCATCCCCGGCACTTCTTTAGCTAATATATCCCAGCCGGGGATGAAATCATAGTCATTTATCTCCGGCTCTGCAGAATTTTTTTTTTCATACCCGGCACCGGTTTTTTCTTAAATCGAGCACTGATTTACATATAGGCCAGTGGCACTGCGAAAAGGAAGAGCTATAATTAAGAGTTTGGTAAAAAAAAAACAAAAGACACCAATGCACTAAATATTTAAAGAGAAAATAGGAAACATCCATTTTTGTATGGAGTCATTCTTTAATTTATTAAATTATTAACGTTAAAGCATCAGGCATTATCAAAAAATAATAACGGAAAAACCGAATAACTCTTGTAAATTTCCAGTAACTCGTAAAAAAACTAGTAGAATGTTGTACTGGATTCAATATTATTTGAATGTTTACAATATTAGATAAAGAAACTGCTAAGAGAAAAATGTTAAATAAATGATAAAGTCAAGTTTTTATAATGTAGAAAAAATTGTAAAAGAGAGGGATTGGAGGAATTATTTAAACCCTCAGCACACCCAGTCACTCTGTGACAGGGTGGCACTCTGAATTTTCCGCACCGGGTGACACCAACCATAGTGACGCCACTGTGTGGGAGTGCACATGCGCACATCTTAGAGGAAACGCTTTCAATGACATGCCGATGAATAAAACAAAACCAGAAGGGGTGAACATGAAAGAAAACAAACAATTAAATTGTGTACTAATCTAAAGATGCACCGGTTTCAGAATTATTATAAGGAAATATCGCAACATTTATATTCTTCGGAATCGGATAATTTTATTCTATGGACTTGAATCTGTAAGTGTTTTCCCATTTTTTTTTTTGGAGCTTTTTAAATAAAGTCCGTCGTTTGTTTTATTTATCGGAATCGTGGTTTTAGTGAAATGAGGTACATTGTATCGAAATAAAAACAATGTTGGCAGTTCACCAATACATCACTAATATTAGGCTTATAAAAAAGTCATGTATATAATTAATTACATGATGCCATATCTTTTTTCCCCCCAGTTTTTGTATTCATTTTAAGAAGCCGAGCACAAATAAAATATTCCATATGTATACTCTTTTTACATAAAAAATAATATTCTCCCTCCCCCTCCCTCCCTCCCCTCTCTCTCTCCCATTTTTTTTTTGCTTGTCCCCAAGGTAGGCGCACTAAAAATTAAAAGAACAACTTCATTCAGTGCTGCACTGCAGCAGACTACATCCGTGGAGATACCCGATCAACCAATCACCGTATAACTTGATTACAGTGACGGCGAGAGGGTCATAAATAATTCAAGTTGAGTAGCTGGGCATTGTGATCTGTTACCACGAAGGTAACTGACTGACTGGTGATTCTACTGATACTAAAACTGACTTATGATACTACTGATACTAAAACTGATTCGTGATACAACTGATACTAAAACTGACTGGTGATACTAATGATACTAAAACTGACCGGTGATACTACTGATACTAAAACTGACTGATGATACTACTGATACTAAAACTGACTCATGATACTACTGATACTAAAACTGATTCGTGATACAACTGATACTAAAACTGACTGGTGATACTAATGATACTAAAACTGACCGATGATACTACTGATACTAAAACTGACTGGTGATACAACTGATACTAAAACCGACTGGTGATACTACTGATACTAAAACTGATTCGTGACACAACTGATACTAAAACCGACCGATGATACTACTGATACTAAAACTGACTGGTGATACTTGGGGTCCTCAAATTTCCATTTTTTGTCATCATTTCAAAATATAACCAGATTAACTTTCAATGCATGCTAATTAATAACTTGATGAACTATTTGTTCATTCCCATTCATTACGGATTGTTCACATTTTGCAAAAATTACCACCCTTATCCATTTGAATGTTATAGAGTACAATTCAGGAACGCTTTACCCCTAATTAAATGTCTTCCTCCACCTACACCAGCGGTAAAGCGCTCGACTGTCGACCTGAAGGTTCGATCTCCGGTGAGGACCAAGGAAATTTTTCAGGTCTTGGCTCAAGTTCCCGATATATTTCCCGTGGTGTCTCCATGGCCATTGGACTATCGACTGTTGTGGGGATGAAAGAAGGGCACCATAAAAACTGTCCCATTAGTGGTTTATAGGGTCTAAGAGATTTCATCTCATCCTTACAGGGACTTCACACATCTACACCAGTTACCTTTTATGAAGACATTTTAAGTATTGTAATCAATTGATAATGGTTTTTTTTGCGTAATATAACAGGCAAATACTACCTCCCCTATAATCGGATCTACCAAAAATTCAAGCCTTCCCTCCCTCCCTTGTGAGTTATACATAATATGTCAAAGTTTTTTTTTTAAATCACGTACAAGTGTTGCAATAACATAAATGTGTTCAGATAACAGCTATGGACCACAGTTTTCTAGATGTTACTAAAATAATTATTGAAAATTTCGTGGTCGGGCCAGTTTGTTGAAACACACATTCAGTTTCCGAATGTAAGTTTATGCTAAACTAGCACCTGGCACTGAGAACCTGCGCATATCAACTGACTGATTACTGTCTGTTTATTAGGTGGACAACGGATAAAGAAGTTCTTCGATTTGGGGAGGGGGGGCAAAGATACATATGGGGGTCATAGGCGAAGTTACATATGGGGTCATAAGAAAAGTTACATATGGGGGTCATAGGAAAAGTTACATATGGAGTCATAAGAAAAGTTTCATATGGGGTCATAAGAAAAGTTACATATGGGGTCATAAGAAAAGTTACATATGGGGTCATAGGAAAAGTTACATATGGGGTCATAGGAAAAGTTACATATGGAGTCATAAGAAAAGTTACATATGGGGTCATAAGAAAAGTTACATATGAAGTCATAAGAAAAATTACATATGGGGTCATAAGAAAAGTTACATATGGGGGTCATAAGAAAAGTTACATATGGGGGTCATAGGAAAAGCAACATATGGGGTCCTATTTTAAATAGGCCCTGAACTTTAACAATTAAGGCACTGTTATGTTCATTTATAAAGTTTAGAATACGACACAATAAATGACCCTATTATATGGGGCCCTTAAGCCCTGGACCCCCCCCCCCAGAGAGGCGCATAGTTTACCAGCCATCAAGAGCGACACTATCCACAGTTATGAAATACAAAACGTTATGTGCACTGTTAGAAGTTTTATGAGGGGAAGAGGAATGAGTGTGTACACATGTGTGGAAGTATATGTGTGTATGTTTGAGAAAGAGAGTAAGAGAATGGGGGGGGGACTCCTTCACGCTGAGTTACTCCAACACACTGTGACTAAATCACTTTACCGACCGTTAAATTCAGATCATGTGCGACATGCCACTGTCAAAACACATGGCTGGGACAGATGTACTGGAAGATGTACACATGGTACATATAATGTACATAAACACAAGGCTGTGACAGATATACTGGCAGATGTACACATGGTACATATAATGTACATTATCATTGTACACAACGAGGTACACAGGTCGAAAGTGGCATTTTACAATCTTGACCAGTTTATAAAAACTTTAGGACATTGGCGTCGCGAATAAAATGTTTAATGGGGCTGGGGAAGGGGGGGAACTATATTCCCCGCTGTCGGGTTCCCTCGGCTCAGGCCCGTAGCGTGCGGGGGTGGGGAGCAGGTGGGCCGGCCCCCCCCTGCGTTTTGTCTGTCTCCCTCTGCTTGTTTGCTCTACTTAGTAATATTTGTTTCCTTCCCCCCCCTCCCCCGCTATTGGCCTGACCCCCTGCTGTAGAATTTTCACGCTACGGGGCTCCCTCGGCTCCTGAGCCACGGGCCATATATAACGACGCCAGAGCTAAAGGACGCCTCAGCGAGGCCGGCTCAGTGATAGAGTATGGTAGCGTTATGTTTAGGTTCAATCTGCGATGAACTGATTCACGGAGTAGGATGAAAACTGTACTTGTACTACTCACTCTGGGGACATGAACTATTTTACTGAGACTGTAGGTAGAAGTTTTGACATTGCCCGTGGGTAGAGATATAGTTGACATTATCAGTTAGATCGTAAGACGGTTACTAAGGGGGTTGACAACTGCCCATAATCAACAGCGTTTCTTATTATTGCAAGAATTTCCCTTCCTTTACATGCTTAGAACAATTGTTTTGAAAGTGTGCACATTGAGTTAACAGAATACTTACACAAGATGAACATTTCAATTGAACGTACACAACACTGCAATAGCATAAATCTTATTGCTCCAAAGAGTGAAACATAAGTTGTTATCTTTATTACAGGTATCCCTCCCCCATCCCCACACCTTTCTCTTTTTTCCCCCCTTACTTTTTACAACACCCGCTGTTTAGATTTAAACGTATTACAATGTACGTGTGCCGATTGCTGTGTCAAAATGATCCCCTCCCCACCTCAAGTTGCGTCTCCTTACTTAGCGTGCTACATACAATATGTCACCTTGTCGGAGAAAATATTCTTGGAATGCTTATGTCTCGAAGAATGTACCTCCTCTATCTCCTTCTCTCCATCACTTGTAAATTACCTGAATCTGTAACTAGATTTTTATATACATTCTTTTTGCACTCTTCTGAAACTGTTTAATTGTTTCTTTTCGTTGTTCTCAAGAAGAGTATTTTTGAAGACAAGCCAGTAAGATGAAGAATGTCTGTCTTCGGTTCTCAACCGGTAGTGCGAGTACCCCAAGGATATGCTGGGGAACACACCAACCTATAATTTTGTATATTATGACAACCAGGAGTTGGAATAAGGTCGTTAGTTTGGCTGAAATTTGAGGGTACACGAGGACAGATTTTCGCACCATTTGGGGTTCGCACCATTTGGGGTACAATCGCGAAAAAGGCTGAGAATCGCTGGTTTGTGTCCTAATAGCTGACACAAAGTTTGGCTGTGTAAGCAGTGCGGTGTAGTGTACACACGAAATGTTAACGATAGAGAAAGTCGGTGTACTAAAAACACGCTACAACACAGGTTATTAATTAGTGTGTGTGTACTGGGGACGATGTGACCCAACTATGAACACATTTTAGATGAGGTCAACTATTTAGTGTTGATTGATTATTTCTCGATATTTGTTTTCACTCATTGAAAAAAAAAAGAAAGAAAATATATAGGTTGTATCAATCAACAGGCTATATCAATAATACATAGACTATATCAATAATCTACAGACTATATCAATAATCAACAGGCTATATCAATAATCAACAGGCTATATCAATAATCAACAGGCTATATCAATAATCAACAGGCTATATCGATAATCAACAGCGGTACTGAAAGTGCATCATCAGAACACCCAATGGGTTGTACAGTGTTAATTTGCAAAATTTAGTGGATACTGAAATGTTCATTTTTTTAAGATTAGCCTATATTTTATACATGGGTGAAACGGACAAACATTCATAACCATTCATTAACATCTGTGTTTGGTTAAATAAAAGCATCTACTTACCTTACTGATTGTAAAAAATAATTATTCAAATGTAAGAGGCGCGAAAACGAGATGGACCAAAATTCGAAATTGTAAGCCTCTCTGACGAGAGTCCTACATGCCTGGCTGCATCCAAGCCAATGAACATGAATACAGTGACAAAAGCCGTAATGCGACACTTGTTGGCTGTTATCTGCCAAACTCATTCGTGGCTCTACCGTGTTTTTTCCCACATAGAGCTAAGTTTTTTTTTTCTCTGCGGTAAATATTAGTAATTCTATTTCTGTCCAGAGGCGCAACTAGACCAAACTTTCGGCGGGGGGGGGGGGGGGGGGGCAAAAAAATCACTTGTATTAAAAAATCACATTATTTATATATTTGTATTTTATTTTAAACAAATTTTGGTCTAATCTTTTAATTTTTTTTTATTTCGGAGGGGGCAAATGCCCCCAATGCCCCCCCCAGTTGCGCCACTGTTTCTGCCCCCCCCCAAACCCTATTATGGCTCTTAGTTGTTGTTTTTTTTTTCGGTTATTTTTACCTCCAATAGTTTACATTAAAAAATATATATTTATTAGGCCTTTATTGAATTTGTTTATTTTCTAAGTTTGTCAAAGAAATATTTTATGACGTGTTATGAGTTTTTTTTTCCTGAATCGAAAGTTTTTTTTTTTAATATCAAGTGTTCGAATTTAAACTTGTCTCAGATATTTTGTTATACTTTTATGGGCCATGGACCCATACTGTCCGGTATATGATGTCTCTCATATTATTTGAATGGTTTGTAACTATTTTAACCGCGTGAATGCGTCATAATTTGTGATTTAGATCACAGATAGGATTAAATATCGGATTTGTATTCTATTCCTGCTGACGTGGGGGGGGGGGGGGGTAACGGGTTGGGTTGGGTGAGGGCGTTGCCGGTGAATCTGAGGTGTTCGCCTTGTTTACTCGCCAGAGGGTACAAATATGTCTGTTGGTTGGAAATATAGATTCAGACTGACATACATGCAATACACATAAATAAACACGCAATATACATACATAAACATGCAGTACACATACGCAAACACGCAGTACACATACATAAACATGCAGTATACATACATAAACACGCAGTACACATACATAAAGATGCAGTACACATACATAAACACACAGTACACATAAGCAAACACGCAGTTCACATGCATAAACCTGCAGTATACATATATAAACACGCAGTTCACATGCATAAACCTGCAGTATACATATATAAACACGCAGTACATATACATAAACACGCAGTACACATACATAAAGATGCAGTACACATACATAAACACACAGTACACATAAGCAAACACGCAGTACACATTCATAAACACGCAGTACACATAATCAAACACGCAGTACAGTACACTTACGCAAACACGCAGTACACATACATAAACACACAGTACACATACATAAAGATGCAGTACAGATACATAAACACACAGTACACACAAGCAAACACGCAGTACAGTACACTTACGCAAACACGCAGTACACATACATAAACACGCAGTACACATACATAAACACGCAGTACACATACATAAAGATGCAGTACACATACATAAACACACAGTACACATAAGCAAACACCCAGTACACATACATAAACACACAGTACACATAAGCGAACACGCAGTACACATTCATAAACACGCAGTACACAAACACGCAACACCGTTGATGATTTTTTTTTAAATTGTATTAATTTTGTCTGTATGGTTTATACCAGAGGTTTTCAACCTTTTTTATGCTGCGGACCCCACAGACATTCCAAGCTCGGGTGGCGGACCCCCATAGCTCTAGACAACCTGACCTCAAATTTTCGTACCTCAGGTTGGGCCAGAATATGTCTTAAGCTTGTGGATGCAATCTACTTATATTCTGCTAAACGGTAGGCCTGGCCTAAGTTACGGGCTAAACATGTAAAAAAAAGAGGTTGGTCAGCATCGGTCCCCACTGCTGTGAAGTTGAATGGTATATATTATGGATTATACTTGCGCCGTTTTCTTTTTCGTTCGTCTTTGGCTGCTTGATCATCAGAATCTTCCAGGTTCTGGTCAGTTTTCCTCTTCACCAATGTATCCATGCTACTAGGCTTGGACAGTTTACTTATACAAATATTGATAAACAAATGACCAACAACAGTTTAGTCCCGTTGACTCAGATCTCGCAGGGAAAAAAATTAGAGACAAAGTTTCAGAGTAGAGAGGGTTAGTGGAGGTAACTATCTGTAAAATATTTCACATTCTGACGACGAAAACTCACATTTTCAAATTTAATAGACTACTATAATAAAACAAATACAAATCTTATCAAATATTTTGAATTGTTTACCAACATTTTAAAAAGTATTGGTCACATAAGCAAGTCACATAACAACAGAACAGCATAATAAGTTCACCGCTGGAATTTCCACTGTTTCATCGATGGGTTAGCAAAAAATCTTTATTATCGCTCTGGCCTATTTTCAAATTAAAAATTGACGAAAAATCTATTTCGAACCAAAAAAATATGTGGGTGTCATTTTAAATTAACATGCGAAGTGTAGACCTATATAAAAAAAAAACTTTTGTCTAAGATTATTTCTAGGCCAATCTAGGATTTGATTTAGATCTAGGCTCAATAAGTAAGCAATGTTGCCAAGATGACATGACTCAAAAACTCACTGCACAAGTCCATGTAGTATGCAGTCTAGTTCAGACTTAAGACAAAATTATAAGGAAATACCAGCGAAGTTTTCAATTCTACACATTTGTTGTCTGTGCCTGAAACATTGATATAGCTAGTATTTTTTTGTTTAGCTAAAAGCTAAAAAATCAACTAAACCAAGCAATACTTTGTACAAGAAAAATCACCTCTGTCCTTGATTTGCCCACGGACCCCTTTGAAGCTTCCCACGGACCCCCAGGGGTCCGCGGACCACAGGTTGAAAACCCCTGGTTTATACAACCGAAACGCTGTTAAGTATTGCAGATACAAATACCATAGTACACAGTGTTGGGCGGTTAATAAAGTCTACTTGACCAATCACTAATGGGAAAGGGGGGGGGCAGGGGGCGGTCACGGAACATTATACTTTGCGGGCCCTAAACTTGTGTTCGTTGGTTATCAATTCAAACTGTAGAATCATAGAGTGGGGGGGCCCCGTGTTGCATGCTGGCAACTAATATTTTTAAGACTCAGTCGGGGCTCCGCTGCCTCTCTTTCCATTTTCTACAGTAATCGTTTTATTCGTAGTTAGTAAGTCTACTACTAGTTCTTTATAAATATTAAAATAATGATTTAAAAAAAAAAGCCCAGGCGAATTGGGCGATGTAACATCAAATTTCAATCAACCAGTTAACAGACGTCCGACCCACAGTCAATTTAATCTGACTTTCTGGCGCCAGTTCCTATACAGGAACACCCATCCACCCCTCCTTCTTCCCCCGAGTTCACTGTATAAATAACAACCAAGTGTTAGTTCCTGATGGTTAACCCCACTGTATTAACACCATCATAACAAGCCCACAGCAGCCAATGCTAGTTTATTTTTTTTTCATCTTTAGTTAAATAATTCTACGTCAGCTAAATGTGAATTTACCTTCTTTTGTTTACATTTACAGTCAGTAGAACATTTCTAGCTAAAAGTATGTCTAGTGTCCTAATTTAGATAAAGAGCTACATACCTATCAGTTTCAGCTAGTGGTCGTTCAAATTTCTTCAAAGATAAAAAATCCAGTGTCTTTAACTTTTAAATCATGTCTTCTTCGTGTAATTATGATACAGTGTCTGTCTTTTGTGACATTAGTATCTAGTTATCTTTGAGCGTGTATGTCCACTGTGGCCTAATGCAGCACTTTGTTAACTACGGAATCAGCTGGATTGTTTTTCTACATGTATAATGTGTTTACTAATTCTTTATAAATTTACCATAGTGTGATTCTTTATACATCTGGTCGATTAGAGCCACATTTTGAAGATGGCTCAATGGTAGACGCAAAAAAACAACAACAACACATGTATGCGGCTCTAAGTTTAACATTTGGCCAATGGAGGCCACGCATGAGGTCAATATACCAAGGGAAACCACACATAAGTCCATTATACCAAGGGAAACCACACATAAGTCCAATATACCAAGGGAAACCACACATAAGTCCATTATACCAAGGGAAACCACACATAAGTCCATTATACCAAGGGAAACCACACATAAATCCATTATACCAAGGGAAACCACACATAAATCCAAAATACCAAGGGAAACCACACATAAATCCATTATACCAAGGGAAACCACACATAAGTCCATTATACCCAGGGAAACCATACATAAGTCCAATATACCAAGGGAGACCAGACATAAGTCCAATATACCAAGGGAGACCACACATAAGTCCAATATACCAAGGGAGACCACACATACGCCCAATATACCCAGGGAGACCACAAATGAGTCCCATGAAAGCCGCATCCAGTTTGTTTGTTTTTTAAATTAGTAAAAAAAAAATCTTTAAACCATAATCAATGTATCAACATTTAATGAGAACAAAAGTACAGCCACACCTCGGTTTACAAGTTACTTAGTTTATGAAAGTTCTGCAAGACGAGCACAATTGTAAACACAATTTACCTTGATATATAAGCAATGCATTTCAAGAAGAGAAATCAATAGAAAATCAATTCTATCAGGGTATACGGGAGATGTCTTGCAGCAAGTACTGTAAGTTGGCAATTTTAGGGAAATTTATAACCTTCATAATCCCACGTTCAGTCTCACTCAGCAAACTTCACTTGTATAGTCAACATCTGTGTGACCGTAGATTACATTGTTGACTAAAATGGTGTAACTATTGCGACTGTGTGCTAAATGCCACAATAGTTCACGTGAAGAAATTAAATTACAGGAGGTTTATACAATTGTTGGAAGCGTCATACTAGTAAAGTGTGGCAGTTCGAGAGCTGTATCAGTTTAACACTGTGTCATATCTAAGTCCGCGAAATTCTTTATTTAAAAATTGTAAAACCAAGTGTCAAGAGAGAAAATGTAATAAGAATTTTAAAAAAATGTGATTCTCAAACGAAACAAGTCTTGCAATAAGTTATATGTTCATGACTCTTATGAACTGAAGTACGATAAATCATTCTCGAAAACGTTTGGTTAAAAAAATTTTGGGTAAAAATAAAGCCTGACCCTGACGTGATTTGAACACGCAACCTTCTGATCTGGAGTCAGACGCGCTACCGTTGCGCCACAGAGTCTCGCATCTGGTATGTGTAATTCTTAAATTATGACAATAGAAATTTCACAGATTAAATCAATAAATCTAATTAATCTATGATTAAAACAGACAATGTGATATCCCATCATGGTGTATCGTAGTTCATGAATCATTCAAAAAATATATTTAGAAGTCTACAAGGGAATATTGGAATATTCGTTGTTTTTTTTTTCTCAAGAAAATCTGTTATTTTCCTAGGAAAATGTATGACCTTCATGCATTAAACATCAGCTTTTAATGTTGGTGTGGGAATATTTCATAACTCTGTGAGCAGTGGCGTAACTTATGGAGGGGGGAGGAGGGGGGGCTGTCATCTCCTGCAGGCACATACTTTTTTCGCCCTCCAGGGGCGGCATCTTTGTTACCTGTTTTTTTTTTGCTTAGTCCACCCCCAGGGTACCACCTGCGATATTTATTGGGACTGACTGTAGCAGACGATAATGTTGTTATATACGTGGGTCTGGGTGTAGCGGTGGACGGGGATTTAACTTGGGTTTAGGAGTCATAATTATCATAATACATATTAAAAGCACATTAAATATTAATTGTTTACTTTTTTTTCTATCAAACTTATTTTACATTGTATAAAATTATAATCGTAATGAAAAACCCATGAAAATTATGGACTAAAGGAAAAAAGGCATTGCTCAGTTGAGATGTTTTATCTACTAGACAGCAATGGAAGACAACTTTAAAAAGAAATACCGACGCGTGACGATTGTAATTGGAAGAGTTGTTTCTCCTTGGTCGATTGATATAAATACACTTCGATTAAAGTGTCAAAACGAGCGGGGAGCAACTCAGATCAATTTTACTTTCATTTTGTTTTGAAACGTTTACACACACAATAGATTTATAAACAGGAACATTAGTATTTCTCTTTGGAACTTCTTTGACTTACACACGTTCCTAAATGAAAGAAAATATGTCAATTTTGTTGACTTTGTTATATTCTCTTATATTTTTTCGTGGTACACCACAAATTGTAGCCTATATTTTAGATGACCACGGAAGACTTAGACGACTGGATTCCCTGAGCCCTTAAGTGCACCATGTAAATTTAGAGAGTATCATAAAATATTTTGGCATGTTATTTTATGATTTCTCCTTCCTGGTCTGAGACATACCATGATCCACGGGGGATGGATCATAGGGGTTCTCTGGTCAGGAAAAAACCCAATTACTTGCGAGGGTGGTGGGACTGTGGTCAAATGAGGACTATCCGAGACCGCAGTATTCACAGCTGGCGGTGGTGACGGATATGGTCGGCACACAACACCCTTCCACTCCGTCCCACTCAAGCACACCTGCGCAGCCTGCCATTTCGGGCTGAGGGTACAGGCACACTACACCCTCCTCTCTGTCCGAGTGGCAGGAATAACCCGTTCCTTGCCATTCTGGCCGATCGGCAGTACACACACCCTGCTGGTCTGGCCAGTTTGGGCAAGGATTAAAACCCATCTTTCTGCCGTCCCTGCAGATGATAGCGGGCACACTCACCCCGCCGCTCTGTAGGCATGGCAGGCGTGCATCAGCGCTGCCAACAATGCTGGTGTGGTAGGCACACTACACCCTACCATGCTGGCAATGGTGACGTTAAAAAAAAATAAATTAAAAAAATTAAAAAAAAAAAAATTTAAAAAAAAGCACCATGTAAGGACTTAGGTGACAGGAGTCACTTGGGCCTGCACTATGCCAGTCAACCACCACAACGCCACCTTGTCACCCTCTACTTATATTGTGTACATCAATTGTGGACTTCCAACTCTTTGAGCTGCGAGCCACAGTGGAAAGAATGCCCGGACCAAGAGCAGAATGAAATATAAAATAATATAACGTCACAACCCAGTCACACTTGGGGGAGGGGGGAGAATGAGGAGGGAATTCACTGTCTGTGATAGCATTTCAAAGAATGTCTCATTTGTGTGTGCCAAGCAATAAAACAAGTCAAGACCAATTTGAAAAAAAAAATGTTTCTATCTTTGGTCAGTGTGGATGTTACGACACTTTTCATTTTTCTACAAAGACGAAAAAAACGAACGATGTATGTATCCATGGCCAACCATTGTTAATATATCGATCTCTGTGCGGGCCCCAATCGGTTAGTGGAGTCTACAACACACTATTGACACGCCACAGAATTCACTGGCTATATATAACAATGCCACTTCCGCTCTTGATGCCCGTTGCATTGGTAGTGCATTGTGGGAAGTCATAAATGCCTGAATCCAACTTCGGTCTGCGGTCGCAATGGCAAAGATGTTCTAGATTTTTTTTTTAGAGGTCCCCTGCCAAAACGTTATCAGTTTATATTTGTATGTGCTTCTGGGATTGGGGGTCCAGGCCAAAAACCCATGTCGAAGGCTTGTTTTCTCGATGTGAATATGTGAAATTAGTTATATAGGTATGGATGTTGTATACACATGTATATTTACAAATGATAAACAGTTAATGGTGTATAGCCAACTAGTATTTTATTTTATCATATTCGGCCCTAATCTATACTTACTGGTGGAGGGGGGGGGAGCGGGGAAGGGGCTTTGTCAAGGTTTCCACCTCCACATATTTCACCTAAAATAACTCTGGTAATAAATTGCAACGATCTGTTCTGCAAAAACAAAGTTTAACGGGAAGCACTTCTAATGTCTCACAGCAGAGGTTCCCAAACTAGACCCTGCGGTGCACCAAGTGTACCCGATGAGCTAAATTAGGGCTCAACCAACATTCAAGGCAACAAAACTTCTGTTAAATACCATCAACTTGTAAGACAAGTGTAGACAAATGGATGTGATAAATGGATGAATGCTACAGTGGTCCTCAATGCTATTATGTAAGTGGCTCTCAAACTTTTGCTATTCGCACCTTCTAAAAAAATATTTTCGTTTTTTCGCAACCCTCTCTATAGTAATGAAAAAAAACAAGCAATTTAAGTCTTTTCCGTTTCGGACAAAGGACATTTTAGAGCATTTTCGTGTACGCAGTGGCTACGGCTACGCCGGACGAAATCCGTATTTTTCCCCCGGGTTACATCCATAGATTTTGCTCCACGCGTATAGGTTTCGATAAATAGAGAGGGAAGTAATCATGTTGAATAACTGTTACAAAAATAAATAATGATTACGCCCCTTTGATTAGCTTTTATTATTTATATTTAAAATATAAGCAAAAACGGTACTTAAAACGCCTCCTTTTTCGGCCCTCAGAGGTCAGATCGCGAAATGGACTTTTTATGTACACTTGGTAGACCAAGACTTACAAAATGATATATACATCATGGGTCTAGGACTTATGGTTGCTGAGATATAGGGCGCTCCTTTATTAATATAGCTTATACAGTACAAAAAAACGGTACTTAATACGCCCCCTTTTTCGGCCCTCAGAGGTCAGATCGCGAAATGGACAAAAGTGTTTTCTTGGCAGGCCAAGACCTACAAAATGATATATACATCATGGGTCTAGGACTTATGGTTGTTGAGATCTAGGGTTATGACAGACAGACAGACAGACAAAACGGGGACAATAGAGCATTTTTTTTGAAAATGCTCTAAAAAAAGCTGAAAGAAAGAAGAGCTCAAATCAGTAGTACAAATGATACATTAAGTAATTATAAAATATCAGGCAAACCACACTAAGTTCGTTTCTCACAAGTGTAGAGCCGATATGATGTTGTATTTTGGAGTGGGCTGGGGCTAGGCAGATAAATTAAGAGAAATATGTGGGCTACAGGCAACATTCAATTTGGGAGGGGGGGCTCAAAAGCATCAGGTTTGACAATGACCTTTCACTGGAATGCCCTGGGCCCCTTATTTGCAATAAAGGCCCTAAGGTGGTCGTCTAGTCTTACCCCTCCATTTGAACTGTTTTTCTTCTTTTGATGGTGCACCCGTTGGGGGAGGAAGGGGGGTCACGACCGACACTTTAAGTACCACTAAATCCAATTCTCTTAACTTTTTTACTTTATTTTAATATTATAAACAAAGAAAATCATTTGGGTGAAATAAAAAAAATAAGCAAGCTTATATTATTCGTGTCCTTTATTCTTTTTAAATTGCTAGACAAAGTTTGAAGTAATAAAATAATTTTTTTTCATGCATAAAATACTGAAGAAAAAAAAAGATAAAAAAACACAACAAAAATATACTAGATAAAAGTACTCGTTATATTTTAGAAAATAAATTAGCTGCGAGCTTTACACTGAGGCAACCTTTTAAGCATGCCAATTAAAAAAGTTTTGATCAATCAAGGAAGCCTTAAAACAAAAAGCATTTATTCTGGACCGCTTAATAAATGACCAAACGGTAGCGATATATACACTTCTTGGTTGTTGGAGTTGATGGAAGGAATAGGATACTTGTCTGTAATTCCGTTCTATGATATGATTATGAACAATCTTTTTTTTTATATTAACATATTCAAACGGAACTACAGATGCAGCTTCACAGCCCCGTAGCCAAGGGGGGCACTGGGGGCCGTGCCGCCCCCCCCCCTCCGGCTAGGTGTGGAGTGCCCCCCCCCCGCTTAAAAAGAAGAAAAAGAGGAAAAAATAAAGAAAAAGTAACTAAAATGAGAAGGTACCCCCTTGCTGGGTATTGGTGCCTCCCTGCTTACTTTGACCTGGCTACGGGCCTGCAGCTTCAGCTATTTTACATAGGGAGCGACCGATATGCCTTTTTACCGCTAGTCCAATGCCGATATTTTTCCCCAGCATTTTTGCCGATACCGATATTTTGCTATTAATGAAAGGGTGTCTTTCAGACGAAGTATATTTCTAATTGATGAAAATATAAATGCCATATATAATACAAAATCAGGTAAAAAAAGGAAATGTAATTGTTAATAAAAAAAAACAACACACATTGCGATAATTCATTTTGTTCAGTGGTTCTAGAACATTCAATAATATATTGAGAGATAAAACAAAGAAAGGTGGAATTTTTTTTTTTTTTACCCTCCAGAAAATGTTCTATTTCCCCAGGAGAGTTAAATAAAGAAATGACACAACGTAATTTGGAAGGAATGAACTTCAGTTTGTAAGACTTTCATTAATTTGATGGTATGAGAATATATTATAAAACTTTACCCACTGACGTGATTAGAAGGGGGTGGAGGGAGTGGCCCTCCCCTGTACGTAGGGGCGGCCTTACGAATTGCGGGGCCCAATTTAACCAAAGCTTGCGAGGCCGCTTTTCTAATTTTTTTTTTTACAATAAAGCTAATACTATTAATTAGTTAAAAATGTAAATTGCGGGGCCCCTGCCAGGCGCGGGGCCCAATTCGGACCAATCGGTCAAATCGGCCTAATACCGGCCCTGTCTGTAGGCACTAACATTTCCGGCCTTTAGGGACGGAATTTTTGCTATCTAAGTACTTTGCGGGCAGTGCCGAATCTAGGGATTTTGGGGGCTCTGGGGGGGGGGGGGGCTTGGCCTTTGTGTGGGCCCCTGCATTTTAACATTCGACATGAGATTTTGTACTTAATATTTAATGTAAAATAATTGGGGGTTTCCCTCAAGCTGGGGCCCGGGGGAACTTTCGATTTTAGACCCTCCCCCCTCCTGGCACCGCTTGCGATATTTATGCTACTGACTGTACAAGACGTTGCGATATTGAATTCGTGACAGACGAAATGTAAATTGGTAAACAAGCGCCAATTGAATGGCCATAACAAGCCCCATCCCTACATGGTGTTGGGCATAAGCATTTGAAATTATTCACGTGTCACGTGGCTATCCATTTTCCCGCACATCGCCGTGTACAAAGCTGTTTCAAGATAGATTAGTAATAATGTTTTTGTTTGTTGAAGAAGGAAATACTTTAGAATTTTTAAAATTCAATCTCAACGAAACAATTTTCTCATAATAAATTATATGTTCCTGACCAGTACTCGAAAAAAACCAGTGCGGGGATGAAAAAAAATTTCTGCAGAGCCGGGAATAAATGTCTATCATTTCATCCCCGGCTGGGATATATTAGCTAAAGCAGAGCCGGGGATAAATGTCTATGGTTTCATCCCCGGCAGGGATATATTAGCTAAAGCAGAGCCGGGGATGACAGTTCTCAGTGCCGGGGAGATTTCCAGGCATCCCCGGTGTTAAATCGAGCCCTGTTCCTGACTTTAATGTAGATAACCAATTTTAATTAGGTAACAAAGCATTCTCGAAAAGGATTGGTTAAAAAAAAGTGGTAAAAAATGTCTTATAAAAAATTTACTGATCATAATTTTTATAAATTAAATTTGATGCTTCACTCTGGAAAACAATTGAGTAAACGTGATTTGAACACGCAACCTTCTGATCTGGAGTCAGACGCGCTACCGTTGCGCCACAGAGTCTCGCATTATTGAGCAGGTATCGTTAATAAACTTAAATACATTTAACAAAAAATCATAAAAGACAGGTAAAAAAATAAATCTAGTTAAAATAATTAAAACACACACAATGCGATATTCCACTTTGTTGAGTGGTTCTTAGATCTTTTGACAATATATTGAGAGATTGACAAGGGAATGTTGAAAAATGTTCATTGTTTGTTTTTTCTCCCCAGAAAATGAGTTATTTTCCCAGGAAAAGCTAAATAAAGAAATGACATAATATATGATGTGGATGCATTGAACAGCAATTTTTAAGACTTTCGTCAAATTTATCATAACAATGTACCCAGTTGCGCAGTGGCGCAACCAGGGGGGGGGCGGGGGGGGATTGAGCCCCCCGCCCCCCAGACCAAATCATCAATATATACTGTACTATATAAAGTTACTAAAAAGACTGTCAAACTGTCTTTTTTCAATATGTGAGTCCCCCCCCCCAACCAACATTTTTTGCTGGTTGCGCCACTGTAGTTGCGTAACTATGGGGGGGGGTAGGGCGGAGGGAGCTGCCCTGCCCTGTAGGCAGTGAGTAGGCACATACCTCTCCGCCATTCAGTGGCGGCATCGTTGTTACTTAAGTGACCTAAGTTGAGAGACGTGAAATGCCCTGTGTTTTGTTTTTTGTGCATAGTCCGACCCGGGGAACCAGTCATTGTTACTGACTGTACCGGGCGCTAATGTCGATATGTAAGTGGCGCTGGGTGTCGCGATGGAAGGGGATCTCACTTGGGCCCGGGAGCAGGACCGGCCTTAGGCCGATTTGACCGATTGGTCCAAATTTGGCCCCGCGCCTGGCTGGATCCCCGCAATTAACATTCAGCATCAATAGTAATAGTTGTTATTGTAAAAAAAAAGTTAGAATAGGGGCTCGCAAGCATCCGTTAAATTGGGCCCCGCAATTCGTGAGGCCGGCCCTGCTTGGGAGTCATAATCATCATAAAACATATAAAAATTTCATTAAATGTTAATTGTTCACTTTTTTGTACCAAACATAGTTTACAGTTATAAAATTATAATTGTAATGAAAAACTCATGCAAATTATGAACAAAAGATTTTTTTTTTTAATTTGAGATGTTAAATCTACCAGACAGCGACGGGAAGACACGCCAACTGATGCGTGACGATGCTACCGTTGCGTCACATCGCGGTTGTCGTAAAATAATACACTAACGTAACTCACGTATATTTTCGTCCAACTGTATAACATTTGCTTCAAAATTTAAAAAAAAATAATAATAGCCACCTATATTAATATTAATCTCATGACGATGATAGAAAGTTAAAAAAAAGTAAATAATTTTCTAAAATAAATCGACATGTCTCCAATCACACAAGTTCCTGGTTGTTTTTTTTTTGTTGGGAGGCTAAACAAAAGTACATTTGGGGAATTTAGGAAAAGGTAATTTAGGCTAGTCACTTATGACGTTTTCATTTACTTTTACCCCCCCCCTTCCTTCGTGTAGCGCTTCGACCCACCCCCTCAAAGAAGACGTCTAGTAATAAGTGAACGGTCTTTGTGGAAGCCCATTCTTGAAAACGATGTAAAGGCGGCCACTTACAAATATTGGACAATCTAATCCACTTTTTTTTTAAACAACCTGGTTTTAGATTCCAATGACGTCATTGATAAACGAAGAGATGTTTCTGTTTTAAGTGGTGCCGTGTGTCCTAGCTTGCTAAACGAAGAGATTCTTCTGTTTTAAGTGGTACCGTATTTCCTAGCTAAAATATGGTTTTGAAAACTTAGTCAAAATTTCATGGCTCTTTCATTCAGCCAAGGTTTTTTTTTTCTTATAGCTAGCCGAAAAAAAATCAGGGGTTGATAAGCAAAATTTAAATTTAATATTAAACGTTGATATGCTGAAGAGACTTTCTCTATCCTTTAAGATGAAAATGGTGCCTTCATTTTTTTCAATTTATTAGATGGATAGATTATCCGCAATTAAATGGATAATTATCCACAATTAAATCCACTTATAGCGATGTCTTGGAAAGTCTTCCTTTCAAAAACAACGACAAATAAAAAGAAGACTTTACTGAGAAACTGTGTTAACAAAATAAAATCATCCAGATCTATTATTTGGTAGCATTTTGTAATGTCTCGGATGTCTACAAAAATTTATAAATCTGAATTTAAAAAATACCCTGAGCCATTCTGCCAGAAAAAAAAAATCACTAGATCATATAGAAGCCACACAGGTGAGCTAATATAGCTAACTGAGCTTTAAATGTGGGCATATAATTTAATATCATAACAGATTTACTTCCTTGTTTATTAAACATACATGCGGGGAAAAAATCATGTATTCAGGAAGAAAACGGATAGACTCAACGGATATTTCAACACAGTTGTTTGTTTGTTTGTTTTGTGTTTTCAACTAATAAACAATGTGATCCGTATTTTTATAATCTTCGTTATTAATACAATATTCAAAGGTAGACAGACGTATAAACTAGTATCCCCCCTCCCCCTTATTGCATTACAACACAAACACACAAAGAAACACACAGACATAAACACACACAAACACACACACACACACACTCAAACATAAAAACACACTCACACACGCACACAAACACAAACTTACACAGATGCACTTGTAAACATTTAATTTATTTTATAATACATCTAAATTTGTTTTTTCTTCACTAGCCTGACCTTTAGGTTCGTAAAGAACCCCCCCCCCACCCCACGGCCCAGACACCGGAAGATTTTCTCACCATAATGCAAATCTTCAAAAAAAAAATCTTCTTAAAAAATCGTACATTTTTATGCCCCACCTTAAATGAAGCCACCCTGCACAAATACACACACACACACACACATACACGCAACAAATACCCCCCCACACGCAACAACCCCCCCCCCCACGCCACAAATACCCACATACATACACAACAAATACACTCACAAACTATGAAAGATTCGAAACATGAGCTCCGAATTTCAATATGGACTGCTAAACGTGCTGGATTGAAATCATTGATTAAATAATGTACACCCACCTGCCCCTGTTCACTGGAAAAGTAGGGTAGGGTAGGAGAGAGTAGGGGATAGTAGGGTAGGAGAGAGTAATAAGAGGCAGACGACAATAAGTGCTACTGGGATCATTCAGTCGTGAATGGATCTTTCGGGTGATCGTAGACTGAAATTAATAAACTGTAAGTAAACTGCCGTACGTTTATAGTTGAATGCATATACACCTTCAGGCAATTACTTCTTATGTAGTCAGAGATAGATATATATGTAGATAGACAGACAGACAGACAGACATGTAGTGTCTGATACAGATATAGATAGATAGATAGATAGAGATATGGGTCCATGCAATAGATCAAGTAACTAGCCGTAACTAGCTTTTACCGTGTAAACTGTACTCGGACATTAACAAATACATAAAGTGTGACTTGCCTAAACATTAACAAAATCTAACGAATACATTGTAAATCACCAGTACATAATTCAGGTCAGTATTTATAATAATCACCTTCGCATCTAATTGGAATAGAGTTGTGTGGTTGATTACAATACAGTTCACTATATTGATAAGTATCAATAATTAAATAAATGATCTTTTTTTCTTCCTAGATGGGCACAGAGATTATATTTTTAGTCATGATAATTTCTATAAATATTTGTATGATATATTGAATCATTATTTTTTTAAATATTAGTTTTTTAAAAGCTTTATTTTTTTAAATATATTTTTTTTTATTTTAAGTTATATATATATGTTCATTAAAGTTTTATTATATTGCAGAACTTTAAATGAAAAAGTTTTTAAATATGTTGCTGGTTACTCTTCTGGCAGTGGTCCAATGTATTTATGGTCAAGATGCCAGCGAATATTTAAGAAACAAAGATTTCAATTCTAATAGACCAGTCATGGACACACAATGCCCATGTAGTGTGACTGTATTGTACAATACAGTCTTAGTGGATTGCTCAGGTAGATCACTGACTTCGTTGTTGAGTTCATGGTTTCCAGAGAACACGACTGATCTGATGCTGCAGAACAATAAGCTGACCCGCATACGCAACGACACTTTTCAAAACTTGCATCAGCTTGAGAGACTAAGTCTTCAGTTTAATGTTTTGTCTGTTATTGAACCAAATGCTTTTCAGCATCTAGAAAACCTGCATTATCTCAACCTAGAATGCAATAAACTTGATTTGTTTCGTCTTCCTACGGACACTTTTAGATTTCTAATTAATTTAAGAGAATTGCGTCTCAATCAGATGCATAAGGAATTAATCAGACGAAAGACCTTCGCAATGCGAAACGCAAGTTTTCCCGATGGCATGTTCGGATCTTTGATAAATTTAACCATTTTGTATGTAAGTGCACTACATAACAGAGTGCTGTATTTCAATAAAGAATTCAGAAACCTGACAAACCTGATCGAGTTGCGTGTCTCGGGAACATCGAACATTATAGAGACATACAGTTTTGAAAATGTTGTACTTATTAAATTTTTCTTTGGTCTCAAATTTCAGTGATTCAGCTCTTGGATCTTTTGAAGAGCTGAAACATGTTATTTATGACAGAGCTCACATGGGACTACATGTAGCCCTCAATACATTGAGACCGCTTGTCAATACGAATATCACATTCTTGAGAATATCCTATGCACATCTAACGCCACATTTGCCTTATCTCTCCATTACAACGAAAGATGGAGTGCTCAACTCTCAAAGTACGCAATACCTGCAAGAAATATGTGTTGAAGAGGTAAACATGGATGGAAACAGTATCTTTGTTGTTTTAGATGACGCCTTCCTCAGTCACACCATTAATAGGTGTTTAAAAAAAATTTCGTTGAAAGATAACCCATTCGTGGGAACTTTCTCTGCATTTTATAAGTTTCTACAAATGGGTGCTTTGAAATATATACAGGTTAATCCAAGGACTTCAAGCAAGAATGAAATTAAAGAAATCTATGGTTCATTACTTACCACTGAATTGAGAATAGAATTAAAATCGTTAACGAGTTTCACTCGGTCTGAAACTGTACGAAACAAATTCAGAAGTTTGGTTACAGAAAACGTTACATCTTTAATTGATCATGAACCAAATGGAGAAAGTAGAATTTTGCCGGACAGTGCAGCATTGACTACAGAAACTAATTCGAGTCGATTACCAAATGAACTAATTGTATATATTACAGAATCTTTAGAGTATATGGATGTATCTTCATTGTCTAGTAGAGTGTTGCTAAATGTTAAGTACAGAGTATACGGAGGTCAGAATTTACTTTATCTTGACGTGACTAACAATGGATTAGAATTATTTGAATTTCCATTTGTAGGCTTTCCAAATTTAAAAACATTAAAGATTTCGTACAATGATTTATCTTCTTTTACTAAAAGTTTGTTTTGATTTTCTTCCATCTCTTGAATCACTTTATGTCAATTAAGTAGTTCATTCATGTCCCAATAAAGTGAGTTTTAAAAAATCTTACGAATTTGACATTGCTGGACCTTTCATACAACTCTCTGGACATTTTGCCACCAAAAACATTTTCTGAAAATAACAAGCTTACAGTTCTAAGCATTAGCGGAAACCGGTTCGGCGATATTCCATTCGACCTTACGCTGACACCTTATCTGAATTATCTAGATTTGAGGAAAAACGCAATTCAGTCCATATCGAAATCAAACCAGGACAAAATGGATAGACAGAGAGAGGTGCTTGGAACTTTCCAGCTTTTGTTAGAAGGCAATACTTTATCATGTGGGTGCGCAAATCTGGAATTTCTTCAATGGCTTCTTCAGACTAAAGTCCTTGTGGATGGAAACAGAAACTTTACCTGTATCAGTAACGATGGTTTTTTAAGTTTTACTCTCGCCTACGACGATATTAGTGGCTTCTGGCGTAAATGTTGGGCCCAGACTTACCTCTTCATTTCGATTGTTTTACTTTGCGTCACAGTCGTTGGCTACTTGTTAGTGTTTGTGTGGACCAAAAATAAAATTTTCATTATGTCAAGAATATTTCAAATATTTACAGGGTTCAAGATAAATAAAGCATCAGATTATAGATATGGTGTTTTTATTGGATATTGTGATTCGGATTATACGTTTGCCTGTTATTCACTTCGAAATTTCATTGAAAACGAACTTGGCCTACTGACCTTTATTTGTGACCGTGACCTCTCACCGTCAGCTCCTTTCGCGCAAGGCATTATGGAAGCCATTAACTCAAGTTGGAGGGTGGTTCTTGTGATAAATGAAAGTTTCCTCAACCAAAATGAGTGGCTACTGTTTTCTATCCGGTCAGCCATCTACTCTATAAGTCCATCTAATCCGTCCCGTGTGGTTATTTTGGTAGAGCGGAAATATGTCAACAGCGTTCCATCAGAACTATGGAGTTCGGTTCCAGAGGACAGTGTCATAGTGGTCAACAGATGGCAGATGACTTACGACATGAAACAGAAACTTAGAACACGATTACTGGCGATTTAACTCAGCATATTTGATAATTTTAATCAAATAAGCTGTATTCAGAAATTCGTTTATAGCCCTTCGAAATGTAATAATTGAGTGCTAAATTTTGAAATGTGTACTAGAAAACCGATGTCTGATTTCTTCGGACTGTATTCACCAATTCATTGAAGTCTTTAACATGTCACCTACATTCTTCTAAGACGATTAAGAGTGTATCAAATAAAAGGAAATTATAAATAATATTTTTATTATTATTATTTTTTTTCACGCTGTCATTGCCAGCATGATAGGATGTAGTGTGCCTACCACACCTGCATTTTTGGCGGCGCTAATGCACGTCTGCCATGCCTACAGAGCGGCGGGGTGAGTGTGACCGCTATCATCTGCCGGGATGGCAGAAAGGAAGGTTTTTAGACTTGCCCAAACTGGCCAGACCAGCAGAGTGTGTGTACTGCTGATCGGCCAGAATGACAAGGCAAGGGGTTTTTCTTGCCACTCGTACAGTGGAGAGGGTGTAATGTGCCCATACCTTCAGACCGAAATAGCAGACTGCGCAGGTGTGCTTGAGTGGGACAGAGTGGAAGTGTGTTGTGTGCCGACCACATACGTCACCACCGCCAGCTGTGAATACTACGGTCTCGCAAGAAGTTTTTTTTTTTTTTAATTCCTGTCTAGAGAACCCCATTGATCTATTCCCCGTAGATCATGGTATGTCTCCCAAACCAGGATGGAGAGTTCATAAAATAATCATGCAGAATATTTTTTATGATACTCTCCACAAATTATAAATAATGGCAATAATTTGCTTTAATCTAAAGCTGTTTCTTGGTTTGCGTTCACTTACCACCGAGCCGTTTACTTGGTAAATGAAAGTCTTCATGGGTGTGTCAATTTAAATTTATTACTGAATGCTGGACAGTTGAGCACCATGGGTAAAAATGGGAAATATATTTATTAATAAAAACATACAATGCGATAAATCGTTTTGTTCAGTGGTTATTGAACATTCAAAAATATATTGGGAGATAAACCAAAGAAAGGTGGAATTTTTTTTCGCCCTCCAGAAAATGTTCTGTTTTCCCAGGAAAGTTAAATGAAACTGGCCACTAAACCAGCAAACTGGAATTTTTTTTTTCCGCCGTCCAACTATAGATGTGCGCATGCGCGACTAGACGGACCCGGACTGCATATTAATGCATATTTTTTTGTGTTTTCGGGGCTAAGGTTAGGGTTGGGAATAGGGTTAGGATTAGGGTTAGGAATAGGGTTAGGGTTAGGAATAGGGTTAGGATTAGGGTAGGATAAGGGTTAGGTGCAATATCTATAGCCCGACCCCGAAAAAAATAATCGGAGTCCGTCTAGTCGCGCATGCGCTCATATATAGCTGGACGGCGGAAAAAAGAATAATAATTCCAGTTTGCTGGTTTAGTAGCCACTGCGAAGTTAAATAAAGAAATGACACAGCAGGATTTGGAAGGAATGAACTTCAGTTTTTAAGACTTTCATTAATTTGATGGTATGAAAATATATTATAAAACTTTACCCACTGACGTGATTAGAAGGGGGTGGAGGGAGTGTAGGCAGGGCCGGCCTTACGAATTGCGGGGCCCAATTTAACGGATGTTTGGGGGGCCGCTCTTCTAATTTTTTAGAGCATTTTCGAAAAAAAATGCTCTATTGTCCCCGTTTTGTCTGTCTGTCTGTCTGTCTGTCTGTCATCACCCTAGATCTCAACAACCATAAGTCCTAGACCCATGATGTATTTATGATTTTGTAGGTCTTAGCCTGCCATGTGTGCAGTAAAAGTTCATTTCGCGATCTGACCTCTGAGGGCCGTAAAAGGGGGCTCATAAAGTACCGTTTTTTACTATATAAGCTATATTAACAATGGAGCGCCCTAGATCTCAGCAACCATAAGTCCTAGACCCATGATGTATATATTATTTTGTAGGTCTTGGCCTGCCCTGTGTACAGCAAAAGTCTATTTTGCGATCTGACCTCTCAGAGCCAAAATATAAGAGTTTCTTATATACCGTTTTTGCTTATATTTTAAATATAAATAATAAAAGCTAATCAAAGGGGCGTAATCATTATTTATTTTTGTAATAGTTATTCAACATGATTACTTCCTTCTCTAAATTTATCGAAATTCATCCGCGTGGAGCAATATTTATGGCTGTAACCCGGAAAAAAATACGGATTTCGTCAGGCGTAACCGAAAATGCTCTAAAATGTCCTTTGTCCGAAACGGAAAAGACTTAAATTGCTTGTTTACAATAACAACTATTACTATTAATTAGTTAAATGTAAATTATCGGACCAATCGGTCAAATCGGCCTAAGACCGGCCCTGCCTGTAGGCACTAACATTTCCGGCCTTTAGGGACGGAATTTTAGCTATCTAAGTACTTTGCGGGCAGTGCCGAATTTAGGGATTTCGGGGCCCGGGGGCTTGGCCTTTTTGGGGGCCCATGCATTTCGATATTCGACACCAAGACATGAGATTATGTAATTAATATATAATGTAAAAAATTAGGGGGGTCCCCCACAAGCTGGGGCCCGGGGGGACTTTCGATTTTAGACCCTCCCTAGGTAGGCCTTGTGTTGCGGTACGTGAAATGAATTAGTCTGGCCCGGGCACCGCTTGCGATATTTATGGTACTGACTGTACAAGACGTGGACATTAGGTATACGACTAAAAATTTTTTTTCATAATTTTTTTTACCCATATTGCCACAAGTGGATATTTATCATATCTAAACAATAAATATCAATAACAAACGTCAACTGTTAAAAATGTTCACCCTCCACACGACCAGTAAATTGTATGTCATACCCGCATTTAGTATTTTAACTGTAATTTTGTTATTTGTTGTTCCACCAACCATCAGCATTTTAGTTGGCAACTATTATATGCATAATTAGTATTTGTGTCATTTCTGGATTGTCTCAGAGCAGTTCTGTCAAAAATGCTCTAGCTTCCGAGACGAGCAAGAGAATTTGGACTTCAAATGTAGTGTATTTCCGAAAAGGCATTAAATCTCCAAAGACAGATGACAGTCTTGATCAAATGCGAAAAATTCCAATGGAACTACATATCGTGAACAAATATAAAACAATAGCTTCTGATGTAAAAAGCAGAAAAGACATAATCGTACAATGTTGTTAATAAGTTTGAAAGACATAATCGAAGTCCTGGAAACTATGATTTCACAGCGATGTTTAATGTAAGAGATGAAAAAGGAAAGTGGTTGTGCCGAGAAGACAGAAAGTTCTATGCACTTCAGATTTCAACAAAAGGAATAGTAAGCTATTGAAGATGATTCACTAAAGATTCAACCAAGAAAAATGAAATTACTTAAAGGGAAAGTGCCAGTCACAGAAAGCTTTACTAATTCGGACAAAGAAGATCTGTGAGTAAAGAAGATTTTTGTGAGCGAAGAACAGTGTTCCAGTGGTAGTAAAGATATTGAGAAACCATTAAAGTCTATAAGACAAAAAACTTCTTCTTCAGAGCGTTTAGTGACTGCAGCAAAATGGAGTACAGGGAAGGTCCAAAAAGTCGAGAACTGGAGTTAGCATGTCTACTCAAAGCGGCATTTACAAAGGTCTAATGAAAGAAGGAGAAAAATTACAAAGTAATTTAAAGGAAAACTTTAAAAAAGAACACTGGTGCTTACAATATGATGGAAAGACCATACAAAATAAAGCATATGAGGTTGTTGTAATAAAAAATGAAAAAAGGGAGTTCAGACTCGCTGTTCTTCAGCTGGCAAAAAAACTGTCTTCTTTCTTTTCTTTGGCTCTAATCTCATTTAGGGCCCTACCCTGCCATACTACTCTTCTCCACTTTTCCCAAATGAAAACTGTGTTAAATAAATAAAAATGATTGTCTCTGACTCATCTGCAGCAAATACCTGAAGAAGAATTTGTGCAATAATACTGTTACAGAAACACTTTCAATATGTTGGATTAGAAAAAGGTGTATACGTTGGATGATATCACCACATTCTAGATACAATATTGAAACATGTCATGAATGATCTTTTTAGTACATCAACAACTTCACCAAACATCAGCTACTGTTTATTTCAACAATAACAGAAAAGTATGAACAACTCAAAATATCATTTGATAATGCTGGAGCACCACTAAAGAAATCAGAACAAGAGTGCTGGCGAGATTACATGGCTTTAACAAAATGTTATAGGATTTTTAAAACTAGAGGATGCTTACCAAAATTAATTTTCAATCACTTCCAAAAATCAGTAATGAGAGATGGAACTCAAGGGCAGTTTATTGTTTGTCATCATTCGTTCTGATGAGTATCTGCAAACAGCTATGACAGCATGTGATTTCATCAGTAGTATGTGGGCTGACATCTAGTTCTCTGCCCAGTGTTTCAGTACTACTGACTTTGATAATTTATCATTAGCTTGTAAGCAGCATACAAACACTTTGAAGTCATTAAAAACATTATGGTCCACAGATCCAATTTCTATACTAACGAAGCGTTCTAATATCTGTGCAGAGAGTGCAATTTAAGTGATACATGATTTACTTCCACTTGCAAGTCCATTGAAAAAATTGAATATTAAATTTCTTCTACTTATGCACAATAGAAATGTACATTGTAACATTGTAACAATTATCAATATTATACTTATGTCGCTTTTATCTGTAATGGTGAAACCTGTATTGAAATATTGGAACGATTCGTATGTTATAAAATATTCGTGTCGATTGGAAGGTGAACTTTTTTTATGAAAAACAAAAATTACCCATATTTTCTTTATTTGTGATACAAAGCTCCACCAAATATGATATGGGGAAGTAGGGTTACATTTTAGTCATACCCCTAGTGGCCATATTGCATTAAATCCACTTCTGGTGATGTCTTGGCAGGCCCTTAGCGTGCGGGGAGGCCAGGGGACCGGGCCCCCTGCGTTTTGTCTGCCCCCCCCCCGTGCTTATTTGTTCTACTTAGTAAAATGTATTACCTGCCCGCCTGCTATTGCCTGGCCCCTGCTGTAGAATGCCTGGCCCCTGCTGTATAATTTTCACGCTAGGGGCTGTGTCTTGGAAAGTCTTCCTTAAAAAAACAACGACTAATAAAAAGAAAACTTTACTGACAAACTGTGTTACCAAAATAAAATCATCCAGATCTATTATTTCGTAGCATTTTGTAATGTCTCGGATGTCTACAAAAATTCCTAAATCTGGATTTTAAAAAATAGCCTGACCATTTTTGCCAAAAAACAAAATCACCAGATCATATATAAGCCACATAGGTGAGCTAATATAGCTAATGGAGCTATAAATATGGCCTTATAATTTAATATCATAAAAGATATAATTCCTTGTTTATTAAACATACATGCGGAAATAAATCATGCATTCAGGAAGTAAACGGATAAACACAACGAACCATTCAACACATTTGTTTTGTTTGTGTTTTCAACTAATAAACAATGGGATCCGTATTTTTATAATCTTCGTTATTAATACAATATTCAAAGGTTGACGCATAAACTAGTATCGCCCCCCACCCCCTCTTTCTGCATTACAACACAAACACACACAGACACACAAAGACACAAACACACACTCTCCCCCACACACAAACACACACAGACAAACACAGACACAAACACACATTCCCCCCATACACACACAGACACACACAGACACAAACACACACTCCCCCCACACACAAAGACACACAATACACAAACACACACTCCTACACGCACACAAACACACAAAGACACACATAGACACAAACACACACTCCCTCTCACACACACACACAAAGACACACACAAACACGCACACAAAATTCACTCGTATACATTTAATTTATTTTATAATAATCTAAAGTTGTTCTTTTCTTCTCTAGCCTGACCTTTAGGTTCGTAAAGATCACACGCAACATATACCCCCACACACGCATCAAATACCCACATACATACACAACAAATACACTCACAAACTATGAAAAGAGATTCGAAACATTAACGCCGAATTTCAATATGGACTGCTAAACTTGCTGGATTGAAATCATTGATTAATTAAAATGTACACCCCCCCCCTTGCCCCTCTTCACTGGAAAAGCAGGGTAGGGTAGGAGAGGGTAATAACAGGCAGACGACAATAAGTGATACTGGATCATTAAGTCGTGAATGGATCTTTCGAGTGATCGTAAACTGAACTAAATTAAACTGTAAGTAAACTGCCGTACGTTTATAGTTGAGTATAGTTACACACCTTCTGACAATTACTTCTTATGATGTTAGCGAAAGATATGTATGTAGATATACAGACAGACAGGGACTTGCAGTGTCTGATAGATAAATTAGATAGATTAGATAGATAGATAGATAGATAGAGATAGATAGATAGATAGATAGATAGATAGATAGATAGATAGATAGATAGATAGATAGATAGATAGATAGATAGATAGATAGATAGATAGATAGATAGATAGATAGATAGATAGATAGATATATGAATACAAGCAATAGATCATGTGGATAGCCTATGTGCAGACTACGGCTTTAGCCGTAACTAGCTTTTACGGTGTAAACTGTACTCTGACTCTCTCTCTCTCTCTCTCTATATATATATATATATATATATATATATATATATATATGTCATGGAGGGTTTTATTTGTTTTATATTTGTTTTGCATTGACTGTGGAGGTTCTCTTCGAAGGCGTTAACTGCATGACCTTTTCTCTCACATTCAACTAATCTGGCCGAGTCAATTACGACTCAGATACTTTATTTTGACTTCACACAAAGATAACATAAACATAACAAAGTGATATATAACAAAATACAACTGCATAATAATATACGTCACATTAACTAACTCCTATTCACAACTTTATAACGCACTGTTCCCGACCTCATACTCTGTTGTCCTCTTCTCGACCCCCAACTAAACTTTTCAACTGTCCTCTCTGCCCACTACTTCCTAACTGTCCTCCACTTCTCCGTTCGCCTCTTCGGTCTACTCGGTCTCCACGGTCTCTTCGGTCTGTCTGAAAACTAAATTACATCTCATTATATGTGGTGATTAAGCCGTCCCATGATTCTAAAGCCCCAACTCTTCTGATGGGCTCTTCTACCCCTTTCTAACTCATTTACATAATTAGGACTCTTTCCAGCCTAGTGATTGGTGCGGCCAAATACCTATTCTAAGGTTAGCTTCCGTTTGTTCCCCGCAACCAAGTCCATCGTCACCCACGGCTGAGGTCACCGATCTGTACTGACAACCTTACTCTACCCAAACAAAGATCTAACGCTGGATTTTTAATTATCAAAATATATAAATGTGGTCATGAACTTTCAATATTGACCAACCAACTGAAATGTACTAACTAATAAGTGGTTCTAAAGTTGTAGGGATATACCTAAAGCTATTGTTACAATATATCATTGGCGGATCGAGGGGGCACAGTGATTATATTTTTAGTCATGATAATTTCTATAAATATTTGTATAATATATTGAATCATTATTTTTTAAAATTTTAGTTTTTTAAAAGCTTTTTTTTTTTAAATATATTTTTTTTATTTTAAGTTACATATATGTTTATTAAACTTTATTGTATTGCAGAACTTTCAATGCACAAGTCTTTAAATATGTTGCTGGTTACTCTTCTGGTAGTGGCCCAATGTATTTATGGACAAGATGCCAGCACACATTTAAGAAACAAAGATTTCAATTTTAATAGACCAACCATGGACACACAATGCCCATGTAATGTGACTGTATCGTACAATACGATCTCAGTGGATTGCTCAGGTAGATCACTGACTTCGTTGTTGAGCTCATGGTTTCCAGAGAACACCACTGATCTAATGCTGCAGAACAATAAGCTGACCCGCATACGCAACGACACCTTTCAAAACGTGCATCAGCTTGAGAGACTAAGTCTTCAGCTTAATGTTTTGTCTGTTATTGAACCAAATGCTTTTCAGCATCTAGAAAACTTGCATTATCTCAACCTAGAATACAATAAACTTGATTTGTTTCGTCTTCCTACGGACACATTTAGATATCTCATTAATTTAAGAGAATTGCGTCTCAATCAGATGCATACGGAATTAATCAGACTAAAGACTTTTGCAATGCGAAATGCAAGTTTTCCCGATGGTATGTTCGGATCTTTAACGAATTTAACCATTTTGTCTGTAAGTGCACTACATAACAGAGTGCTGTATTTTAACAAAGAATTCAGAAACCTGACAAACCTGATCGAGCTGCGTGTCTCGGGAACATCGGACATTATAGAGACATACAGTTTTGAAAATGTTGTGTCTGTGCAAAACTTGTACTTATTAAATTTTTCTTTGGTCTCAAATTTCAGCGATTCAGCTCTTGGATCTTTTGAAGAGCTGAAACATGTTATTTATGACAGAGCTCACATGGGACTACATGTAGCTCTTAATACATTAAGACCGCTTGTCAATACAAATATCACATTCTTGAGAATATCCCATACACATCTAACGCCACATTTGCCTTATCTCTCCATTACATCGAAAGATGGAGTGCTCGACTCTCAAAGTACGCAATACCTGCAAGAAATATGTGTTGAAGATCTAAATATGGATGGAAACAACATCTTTGTTGTTTTAGGTGACGCCTTCTCCAGTCACACCCTCAATATGTGTTTAAAAAAAATTTCGTTGAAAGATAACCCATTCGTTGGAGCTTTCTCTACAGTGTATAAGCTTCTACAAATGGGTGCTTTGAAACATATACAGATGAATTCACAGTCTTCAAACAATAATGAAATTAAAGAAATCTATGGTTCATTACTTACCACTAAATTGGGAATAGAATTAAAATCGTTAACGAGTTTCACTCGGTCTGAAGCTGTGCGAAGCAAATTCAGAAGTTTGGTTACAGAAAAATCTTTAATTCATCATGAATCAATTGGAGAAAGTAGAATCAACTATTTTAGAATTTTGTCGGACAGTGAAGCATTGACTATAGAAACTAATTCGAGTCTATTACCAAATGAACTAAATGTATATTTGTCAGAATCTTTAGAGTATTTGGATATATCTTCATTGTCTTCATTTAGTAGAGTGTATCTAAATGTTAAGTGCAGAGTACACGGAGGTCAGAATTTACTTTATCTTGACGTGACTAATGATGTTTTAGAATTATTTGAATTTCCAATTGTGGGCTTTCCAAATTTAAAAACATTTAAGATTTCGTACAATGATTTATCTTCTTTTACTAAAAGTTTATTTGATTTTCTTCCATCTCTTGAATCACTTTATGTAGACCACTGTCAATTAAGTAGTTCATTCATGTCCCAATACAGTGATAGAGTTTTAAAAAATCTTACGAATTTGACATTGCTGGACCTTTCATATAACTCTCTGGACATTTTGTCACCAAAAACATTTTCTGAAAATAACAAGCTTACAACTTTAAACATTAACGGAAACCGGTTTAATGATATTCCATTCGACCTTACGCTGACACCTTATCTGAATTATCTAGATTTGAGGAAAAACGCAATTCAGTCCATATCGAAATCAAACCAGGACAAAATGGATAGACAGAGAGAGGTGCTTGGAACTTTCCAGCTTTTGTTAGAAGGCAATACTTTATCATGTGGGTGCGCAAATCTGGAATTTCTTCAATGGCTTCTTCAGACTAAAGTCCTTGTGGATGGAAACAGAAACTTTACCTGTATCAGTAACGATGGTTTTTTAAGTTTTACTCTCGCCTACGACGATATTAGTGGCTTCTGGCGTAAGTGTTGGGCCCAGACTTACCTCTTCATTTCGATTGTTTTACTTTGCATCACAGTCGTTGGCTACTTGTTAGTGTTTGTGTGGACCAAAAATAAAATTTTCATTATGTCAAGAATATTTCAAATATTTACAGGGTTCAAGATAAATAAAGCATCAGATTATAGATATGGTGTTTTTATTGGATATTGTGATTCGGATTATACGTTTGCCTGTTATTCACTTCGAAATTTCATTGAAAACGAACTTGGCCTACTGACCTTTATTTGTGACCGTGACCTCTCACCGTCAGCTCCTTTCGCGCAAGGCATTATGGAAGCCATTAACTCAAGTTGGAGGGTGGTTCTTGTGATAAATGAAAGTTTCCTCAACCAAAATGAGTGGCTACTGTTTTCTATCCGGTCAGCAATCTACTCTATAAGTCCATCTAATCCATCCCGTGTGGTTATTTTGGTAGAGCGGAGATATGTCAACAGCGTTCCACCAGAATTATGGAGCTCGGATCCAGAGGACAGTGTCATAGTGGTCAACAGATGACAGATGACCTACGGCATGAAACAGAAACTTAGAACACGATTACTGGAGATTTAACTCAGCATATTTGATAATTTTAATCAAATAAGCCGTACTCAGAAATTCGTTCATAGCCCTTCGAAATGTAATAATTGAGTCGGACTGTATTTATCAATTCATTGAAGTCTTTAACATGTCACCTACAGTGCTCGATTTACCACCGGGGATGCCTGGGATATCCCCGGCGTTGAGGACTGTCATCCCCGGATCTGCTTTAGCTAATGTCATCCCTGCCGGGGGTGACATTGATCCCCGGCTCTGCGGAATTTTTTTTCATCCCCAGCACTGATTTTTTTCTTAAATCGAGCGAGCACTGGTAATTTTGTACTGCGTTTCTATCTACCGGATCAATAGAAATAAACATTCAGTAAAAGTTCGAAGTATTTTTTGTAATCTTTGGTTCTAATATTATGTTCACTTTAAATTTGTTGCTCGTAACTTCGTAAGTCGTAAGTTATCAATCGAAAAAAAAAATATTTTTATATAAAATTCCAGACAAAGATTAAAAGTAATATTTTTATTTTATAATTTTTTTTTTTAAAAATTAAGATGTCTTGCAAAAACGTTAACCCAAACAAAGTTGTCTTATACAAACAAACAACTGTATTTCACGGATTCAAATCTCAAAAAAAAAAATGATCTTCATACTACGTCTACTGCGTGTAAGTCATGTGTTACAGTATATCCGTAGCAATAATTTGTTATTACAAGTTTAGATTATCCAACTTTAATAAGTTTAATTTGAAGTTGAAATCAAAATAACTAAGTAGCTGGATGTATTGATAAAATAATGTTTTATTCTGCACGCACTAGATTTATGTTTAATGGTAACACTGGAGTAAAACCATTTTGTTCGTAAATAATATGTAATATAAGTTTTCAAGACTAATTCACGGCAATAAGACATGTTACATGTTATAAAATTAAACCAAACAGTGTAATCTAAATATAATTTTTCTCTTGATGATGCTGATATTAATACGCTGACACTAGGCGGATCTAGGAATTGGTCCTCGGGAAGACCAGCATATAGGCTAGGGGATAGTAGGCTGCTGGGGGCGTATATCGCCTACCCCAGGAACCGCGCCTGCTCGGACAGTCATTCATTGCAATTCATACTGCATCGTTTTCATTTTTAGGCCCGGGGGCTCCTATATTGTTTCAACAAGTTTATACACAAATCTAACAAAAATAGTTGAAGAGCGAGGCTGCATTATTGTCGATGTACCAAGTGATGGTAACTGTTAACGTCATAATTCATTAGATGTCGAAACCATCAAACGGTAGCTATTTATTAAAATTAATGGTCCACCACTTCAATATTTTGATTCAAAGTTGTATGCAACAATGTGGTTTAAATACGGAAGGCATTCTGCCAGCGATGTACCTTCAGGCAAATCAACAAAAGAATTAGTTATGGAACAACGTCATAATTTGTTTAAATAATTGAAATAATTATGAGTAATAGAATATTTGATTTCAACAAACAGAGAATAAATGAAAAATGTGCATTTTTTGTTAAAAATAAATTCATTGCTTGTCCTATTAATGTGCAGATTCAAATTTGTTTAAACCAACGTGAACTATGTTAATTAAGACAAATTTTTTCCCCATTTTTTAAAATATTATTTTGGTTTTGTCTATGAAAATAAATTAGTTACTTGTTGGTCCATGATTTGTAAATTGAAGATCCTTTAAAAAATGTTGGCATATTACCGCCGCTAGGGATGCCGGGGATATCCCCGGCTCTGAGAATTGTCATCCCCGGCTCTGGTTTAGCTTTTTTCACACACCCCCCCCCCCCCCAAAAAAACGGATCCACCAGGCGCATTGAGCCGTATTGGTAATAGTGGGTTGCAAAACACCAGAGCTACGTCCTCTGAGGGGCGGCAACAACAACCTGCTATAATCTCTACAGTAGGAGAATCAAGAAGAATTGCCGTACAACAGTTAAATTCTGAAAGTTACTATAGGTGCAAGAGCAACATTAAAAAAAATTGACACACTTAAATGTACTCACCCTAATAGCAGTCACGTGACAAAGACAAGATCGTGGAGACCTATCCACTGCAGTGTCCCTGGAGTAATCCCCCCCCCCTCCATTACAATGATAAGGGGAAAGAACACGGCCTTCTGAATTATTGTCTCAGTCCTGGGTTTAATTGTAGAAAATGCCAGATATGTTCCAAATATTGACCACGCAGCGAGTACAAATGTTGCAAGTATGAGTACAGACACACACTTTTTCTAATTGCCAGTACGAGTACAAGTAATACGAAAGCGTATTCAAGTAGTATTCAAGAACTACATCACTCAAAAACCTGTCACGCAGGGCCGTGGCCATAACAAGGTCGATATGAGCAAAATCCAGGGTTCTTTTTTTTTTTAAGGAGAACAAAAATTTCGCTGCGGCTTTTCGATGGCTTTCATCATAATGAGAAAATCCACAGCTGTCATTGTTACAATGACTGAACTTAAGGCAACCTAGGGCAATAGAACATTTGAAAGCCCTAAGCAAAGTTATATTGGGATGGGGAAAGCTTGGCGAAAGGAAACTGCCAAGACCCATCAATGTCAAACCTTATGCCCTTAAAAATTTTTGACATCTGATGCCCCCTATCTGCCCCAAGTTAATTTAACTGACTTGAGTTCAATTTACCTTTAAATCCAAAAAAAAAAAAAATCCTCAAAGGGGGCCCCCTTGTTTGTGAGTACACAAGTCAGTAATCTAGTTTGCCAACCCATACGAATTGCCCTGGTCTGCTGCCATAGATATTTGACAGGCTTGCAATTTTTCCCACTCATATTATTTTATAAGTGAATGTTGTATTTGAGGTAAAACATAAAAAAAATGTCACAAAATTGAAAAAAAAGGAACCAAATCTACGCTCAATAAATATGTTTCAATTATTGTAAAATACTTTAATAAATCATTAAAAAGCCAATAAGCTTCTGCGCATTATAACAGTTATCTCTAAACAGATCTGCTGCCTTTATTTCTTGGCACCTTTTGAGATGACTGTGTTAGACGTCTTTGTTTCAACTGGTCCAGGTTTGGCTTTCTTTAGCGGTTGTGGCTGCTCTTTCTTCTGGTGTCTGAACTTTCTACAAGAGGGAAACAAAATAAAATACAGATTTTTTTCCCCTCAAATAAACTTCATTCGATATTTTTGTAACAAAAGCAAACAAAATGGGATGAGTGACCTTTTCCTCTTTAACCTCTCATAGTCTCTGGGATCCATGGTAAGAATTTGTTGTCTCTCTGGAACATGGTTGGCCAGCCGACGCTTTTCTTTTCTGAAAGTAAAATTTAAATCATATCTATTTAGCAGAGCTGCTGATTTATCGACAATAATGGGTTACAAAATTACGTGATAAAATTTTTTAACACATCACATCAATAGGCTAAAATAAAGAAAAAAAAATATCAGTAAATAACCCAAATCTAAGAGTCGTATTTGAATATCACTGGAATATAACGACAGACAATCTTGTTTTAAAACAAATAAATGTAATGCATTAATTAGTTTCTGTCAAATTAGCGTTAATTTCCATTAAATATTTAATCATGCATTAATTTTTATTAAAAAAATAAATCAAACAGCAGCTCTACTAAATTATTTTTTTTTTTTGTTTTTCTCTGAGATCCTATAAACCATCTTTTCATGTTCTTTAACCCCAGATCATAGCCAGAATAGCTAATTCCGTGGAGGCACCACTAGCATAATGACTAGCCACTAACTAATGTCATGTATTCATTCAAAGCTGGACAGAATTTGAAATTTTCATCAGGGACTGAAAAAAATCCATGTTCTCTCAGCAGATATTGAGCCCTAAACTTTCAGGTCAAGTATTGATTGGTCAATGCTACCAGGTCAGGGGACAGTTGGTCGTGCTGTAAAATGTTCAGCTGTCGACCTGAGGGTCCCTGGTTTGATTTTCGGTGGGAACCAATGCATATTTCAGGTCATGGTTAAAGTCTCCGTTATATTAAATTCAACAAGCTTTTTTTCACATGCCAAATAGCATGCCACAATAATTGAGCACTAATGAAAATTGAAAGCTGAATGTGTTAAGTTATTTAATCTTACATTTTTAATTTGTTTTCTAAAAGCAAACCATAGCAGTGTATAAAAAAAAAAAAAAAAAAAAAAAATTAAAATTTTACCTTCCAGGCTTTTTAATTGCTATCATGTACTCTGGAACTGGGCAACCTGCCTGGTGAATCATGTTGGCAATACTGAAAAATAAAGTTAGTACACTGTATTTACAGTATTTGATTCAGACATAACCTTTTTATATCTGTAAATATTTAATAATTTAAAATAAACAGCATTTAATATAAAAGAATAAAAGTAAAAGAAACTAATAGAGCTGTTGATTGATTAAAACTATGAATTGAAATTAACATATTTAAAAATTTTAAGCTAAATTAACACACAATCAAATATTTTAACCGAAATTAACACAATTAAAATTTTAATAAAAATCTACACTCGTTTAATGGACACCAAATTTTATTGGTATTCAAAAAAAGCTGTCATTAAATTCTAGGGGTGGCCAAATGTCATTGAGTTTTGCGCACTAGTTTTATCCTACATGTTATAACTAAATCTTGGTTAAGTGCTTTTCTTCCTATTAGTGTGACTCTCTTTAAACTCAAGTGTGACCATCCCTGGCCATAGTTTTTGTTAAATAACAAACCCTGATGCTAATTAAAAAGAAAAAACCATGGGTGTTGAGATCTTTTCTGATCAATATCTGTTTAATAAAATTCGGGTAAAATTAATGCATTTAGGTGTTTGCATTAATTAGCAGAATAGGGCTGCAAGGCTTAAAAAAACAATAATCTAAAATCTAGTGGAATTTTTTATTGATCAATATTTTCATAAATATTTGCAGTATTTGAATATTTTCTTTTCATGAAACATATACTGCAATTGAAACGATTCCAAAAATGTTTAAGAATTTTTAAAAGTAGGACAAACTCACTAATTTAGTCCACAGTATATGGTGGAAACTTCTGTTACAAAATGATGCCAAAGAAAAAAGCAAGCAAACAACATCTTACCCCCTTAAGTTAGGTTTGTCACTTTCTGTAAAAAATGTTATGGCTTTACCAGTTCGACCAGCTCTACCAGTTCTTCCTGTGATTCATTTGGAAAATGAAAGAAAAAAAAAAAGTCTTATACGAGGGTCATTCCATGTCAACTCAACCAGTTTTTTGACAATTGTTTACCCGACCCCCTCAGATCTTCCTGAAATTTTCAGGGCTTGTGGTACATTCAAAGTTGAGTGATTCCTGAAAATTTCAGGCCATTTGGTCAAAAACTTTCTGAGATATGATTTTTTTAATTTTTAGGGGTAGTCGCGAGTGCGCGTGACATTTACATTTTCGCGAATGATTTGAACGTGAATATTTCAAAAACTAAAAGAGGTATCAGGCTGAAATTTTCAGTATTTACTCATTGTTTTGTCCTAAGTTGAATGATGTATTTATCTTAAGTGTAGCTTGCACACAGAATGCCCTAAAAAATTCCAAACATTGCACTTCAGACAGTTTTCATCAATATTTGACTGAAAATTTCAGCCTGATACCTCTTTTAGTTTTTGAAATATTCACGTTCAAATATCGCGAAAATGTAAATGTCACGCGCACTCGCGACTACCCCTAAAAATTAAAAAAATCATATCTCAGAAAGTTTTTGACCAAATGGCCTGAAATTTTCAGGAATCACTCAACTTTGAATGTACCACAAGCCCTGAAAATTTCAGGAAGATCAGAGGGGGTCGGGTGAAAACCACTGGTTGAGTTGACATGGAATGACCCACATGTATTTCTCTGCATGAACAGATAATAATGATACTAATACACGATTGGTTCAAACACAGATCAATCAAATTATAAAAAAGAAATAATCCCAATATCTGTTGCAGGTAAGTTTTAGTCCAATAAACATGTAGTAATAAAAATTAAATTAAATGTCACAAATTTTTTCTTAGTGAAAACTTTACAACCATTTGTCTCATAGTTTAAAATGTTGAATTCCATTCATAAAAATCAATACAGTCATTTGAGAAATTCTTCAATAAATATGTTTTCAATTTATCATAATAAATGACTTGTCCGTGACTCATTTAAAAATTGATCACTCCATTTTTATCATATAGCTAGCTACATGTGTAATAAAGTTTAAGACAAGAAAATATTTCAACATTGTTATGAACAAGTTAATAAACAAATCTATAAAAACAATTAAATTAAGTTTTATTGAATATGTCATGCCTAATAAAGCGATGGTACTAAAAGATCAGTTCTCATTTGAAATTTTCTATTTGGTTAATCTTTTCACAATAAAAACAAACTAATCAACAAGTTCTCCACCTACCTATCCTGTGAATATAACTTATTGCTGATGTCGGGAAATCATAATTAATAACCAGGTTAACTCCTTTAAAGTCTATGCCGCGGCCCATCAGCTCCGTACAAATGAGAACCCAGGTATGTCCTAGTCTGAAATTATTGACAACTTTATCTCTCTGCTCTTGTGGCCGGTCTGCATGTATTACATCAATGTTGATGCCATCATACATCAACTCAGTATAAAGGTGTTTTGCTCTTTCTTTTGACTGGACAAATACTAAAACTGGAGGTGAAATACCCTATGAGAACATAAATAATGTAAAATCTTAATGAGCTTAAAATTTTGTTTTTCAAACTAAGAATAAAAAAGCAAATCCTTTTCATTATAAAATATTTTAACCAAACAGATGTTGAAAGCATTTTTTGATAATGAAATTTTAGATGAAGAAAAAAAAATTATTTTCCTGAACAGGTTAATGTACTACTTTGTTGATAACAGAAACTGAAAACAGATAATAAAAAATCAAAGTTTAAACAGATGAGACATACCTCTCTAATGATATTTCTAAAAGCTATCAATTTCCCAGATTCGTCACCAGTAAAAATTAATTTCTGTTCTACTGTGTTGATAGCTGTATTTCTGATAAAGTAATTTAAAAAATGATTTAATTATAAAAGTTTGAAAGTGTGTGAACCAAATATACCACAGATGTCCATGCCCTTGCAAAATTTTTAAAATGGTACAATACAATTTCAGAAGTTACCAAAAAAAAAAAACCCACATAAAACATTTAACTGAAAGTAGTTTTAAAAGAGGTGGTGCTGTCATGGTGATTAATGAAAATAAAATTATAAATTCCTGAAGTACTTTGTACTGTCTGTTAACTACATTTTTTTAATGCTTTACTAAAGTTTTTTTTTATTCCTATTTTTTTTCACGTATTGGTATGATTATGAAAAAATAACAAGAAATTTGACAAACATAAAGACTATTAATAAAAGAAAGCATGATCACTTATAAGCAAAAAACTTACTTGGCCCCAATGTTCACCTGTATAACATTGTCTAAATTCAGCTTACACCATTCCTCCACATCTTGGGCAAATGTGGCACTGAACATGGCTCTGTGAAGTTTGGAAGAACTGCAAGCTTTGTATATAACACCCAGCTGAAGAGTATATGCCACACATGTACAGACAATACATTTCCCATGTTATGAATGTGTTATGGATATAGATTTTTACAAACAATTGTATCAAAATTATATATCATAAACAAAGAAGTTGAAATAATTGAAATAAATGTTTATAAATAACTATTATGTGCACCATTATATTTATAGGTTACAAAAAAACCCACAATTTATGTAACAATAAACATTTTAATTAACAAATAAGATTAAAAAAATTCAAGGGCTTGCAAATTAAAACCACATAGCACTATAAACAAGAATTCATATAACATTAAAAATGCACCTGATCTCGAAATCCCCTAGTACCTGCTTCAAATAATTTATCCGATTCATCAACAACAAGCCATTCAACACTGAAATAAAAAAATTTACAGATAAACGAAATTATTTGAAGTAAGGAAATAATTTTACTTTGTAAAACCTATTTAATTAACTCAAGTTTAAACCAAACTGAAAAATACCCCACTCCAACATTTGTTAATTTTGCAGTAAAGAGAAATACATGTAATTAATGAACTGATTTAGTTACTTTTACTAAATAATATCGATTTGGTACGATAAATATTTTGAATCAATAAAATAATTACTAATGATAAATGTTAGGATTTTAAATAGCCCACTTTATGCAGCTTTTGTTCGCAAATTAAAAAAAAATTCTTTGTCACTTTCCTTCTTTTCAGGTTTTACAATTCATGAGATTATATTCTATTTCTGTTGTTAGCGAAACTTTCACAAAATCTGAAAGCTTGTGAAAGAAATTATACAGTGCAAAGAAATTTCTAAATAAATTAGAACTCTATTCCCTTTCTTTTTTTATCTCAATACTTGTGAATATTTGGCTATTACTGTCTGGATAAAGCTTTGACAACGCACATCTGTATGGCAAAGTTATTAATATGTGTACAAGTTGAGCCAAGAGGTTCAGCATGGGGTAAATGATTAGCTTTGGCTAATGAACAAATAGTCTATATACAATGAAGTATATAAATATTTACACAGGTAGAACATGAAGCATTTTAAAAGGTTAACTTAAAAAAAACATCACAGTTTAAATCAATAAAATAGGATGCCCAAGTTGTTTATGAATACATCTTTCAATTACCCTGACATCTTATCTGCAAAAAAACAAAAAAAAAAAAAAACAACTAGAACACACATTTTATTATATTTAAGACACGTCAAGTTAGTGAAAGGATAATAAAATAGTTACTTGTTAACTGCAAGCAGTGGTGATTCTTGTTGCAGCAAATAGACCAGTCTCTTTGGAGCTGAAACTAAGATATCTGATAGAAAAATTATAGAATGTGGAAAAAAAGAATCATTATCAAAGATGCATCAGCAAAAGAACTAAGGGTAGTGTTTTAAACTATGGAAAAAAAAACCAACAAAAACCATTACAAATCAGTTTTGGTTATATTTTAATAGTGTATTCAGGTAAGCTGGATCCAAAAGCTGAGAATTGGTGTAAAAAGGCAAAAAAAATACAAGTAACAGGTTTTTTTAAAGAAAATATTAAAATTCTCTCAGTATTGTTTTTGTCTGTGTGTGTGCAACAAATAGACTGCCTTAATTGCATGTTATATGTTTATATAATCTCAAGCTTAAAGTCCCTTAAATTTCACTATTATTAAACAACTCTGATCCATCAAGTATTATTAAAAAATTTAATAAAAATGTGAAATACAGTATCCTGTGACTGATAAGACACAAATAGGTTAAGTTATCCTCATCGAACACACATATGTACCTACAGATATTAAAATATGGTGAAAAAAAATAAAGAAATTTACCAAAATTTTTCTGAGATTTCTTTATAGCTGTTGATTCTTTTTCGATGTAACAACTTCTTATTCCAAGACCTTTTGATAACTTCCTGAACTCCCGGACTATCTATAGTTAAAAACAACAAAAAAAACAAAACAAGTGATCAACTTTGAAAGGTTTTAAAAAAATGTAGAGAATATATATTCTGAAAGCAAGTCTTTAGAAATTAATCATCGTTTAATAAAACAAAAATCATAAAAAATTTTCATGTATTGACCTGTTTCGCTAATTCTCGAGTTGGTGCTAAAACTAACGCACGAAAACCATTATTCTGGGGCTCTTTTAAATGGTGAATGATTGGTATTATGTATGCAGCCGTTTTTCCAGAACCTGTGGGAGCACAAGCCATTAAGTCTCTGCCCTAAAGATTAGACAAAAATAAAAGCTGAAATAATACATACAAATATACATCAGCTAAATAAGATTTGTTAAATTAATGATAATAATATCATTCTTATTTCATATTAAACAATGGGTGATAAAACATTATGTATTTTTTTTTAAAAGAATCATCAAAAAAAAATTATGCTGAAATAAAAAAAAGTTTACTAGCCTGTAACATAATAGGTATTGTTTGTCTCTGAATACCCGTAGGTTCTGTGTATCCTTGTTTTTCAACATTAGACAATATAACATCATTTATGTCATACGAACTTCTGAGATCAGAAAAATCTTTTAAAGGATCTGGTATGTCAGTTCCGTTAGAATGAATGTGATGAATGTTTCTCAAATGACGAACCTATGGACATATGTCATAGAAGCAAATTTCAGTTTATGTTATTTTTTGCATATATTTTACTGCAGTTGTTATGGATCTGTCTTGATGGAACCTATATCTTTTGGTTTCTGTTCAAAACAAAGAAATTAAAAAGTTATGTTAAAAAAACAGAAGAAAATAACAAGTTATCCATTTATAGGTCAGTGTTATTAGTCCTGAAAATAGCAATAAAGGATGTCTTGTATAAAAATAGCATTAGACCAGACAATTCAGAATTGAATTCTAGATGCTATTGTTATTTTTTTTTAGGTTTGTACTATCTGTTTTTTTAAATAATAAATGACTAAAGTCTGATTTTTTTTTACTTAAATCTTGTTATCAAATACAATAGTAACAATTAAATATAAATTGAAGATATTTTTATTATTTATAATTATAATATCACCGTAAAGAGAATTTATTTCTGGTTAAGATGATATAAGTTAAAGTAATTAAAACTAAAAACTATTGGATCTAGCTAAATTGGCGGGTGGGGTGGGGGGCCAATTGGGGAAAACTGTGTTTAAAATATTGGGGTCCAGTTGGGGAAAATGCAGTGTGCTTTTAGGCTATAAACTATTTAAAAATATAATTAACAAATTTGTGATGTCTTTTTTTTATTTTCAATTTAAAAACAAACATACCTCCTCCTCTTTTAATGCCAATATCTGAGCAGCTGTTTTCTTTGGTTTTTTCTTCTTTTTCCTTGCATTTTGCTTATTTTCTGTAAGAACTTCAGGGGCAGGATTTACAGTGGCTTTTGCATCAACATTACTGACTGCAATTTCATTATGAGATGCTGCCTTTGGCTGAATTAGCTGGAAATATAGGCATGCAAGTAGTTTTACTAAACCATGTCTCTAAATTATTTTACGAGGTCGTCGAGACACATTCCTAACCTAGCTAGGAGAAACACAATATCGAAAATAGGTATTTTGTAGTATTGAAGTGGCAGTAAAAAAAAAAGCGACAATATCGTACACTCTGAAGCTAAATATATATATTTAGACAAAACCTTTAAAAGCCCTGCGTCTTTCCCAAATCTTTTGAGATCAAATTTACCAAAGGCGCTAAGCTTCCAAAATAACTTATTTCTTTCCTCCATTCCTTTTGGATAACGAAAGTAAATAAAACTGTGATGAAAACAAGTGTGTGTATAGATATAACTTCCTCACTATTGTCACAATTTACCTCATGTGGCTATTGCCACACTAAAAAGTGGTGCGGATCGAAGCTCAACGTATTGATCATGACAACTTTGAGACGGAGTGCGGCATTAGACCCAGGTAAGACTAGGATAAAACCATCGATGTCAGACATGCCACAAAAATCTGATGTCAGTGAAGTAGCTGACTTCAGCAAGAAAATGACTCTGCAGGAAAAGCTTGATTTCATAGACGGAGAAATTCGCAAAATTCACGTTTTTTGCACCAATTCTGGATACAGCGCAACTCAAATAGAGCAGTTCGCTAAACCATTTTTCGAGAGAGAAAGTAGCAACATAAGCTCGACAATTTGGGTTAGTGGCAAAGCATGGAAAAGACGAGTGGTGGCTTTGGTGACAATGATTGTGGCTACCGTGTTCCTGTTTCGATACGACCCTGCCTATCAGCTGGCCAGCGCGATCAGCAAGCAAGGGGCCATTCAGGTGAGTACAGATTTACATCAATCATTGTTCGTGCAAGTAGGCCTACATACAATCACAGTGACTAATATGTAATGCATTTTTTTTTATAAATATTTGTATTGGTGATTTAAATAAAAAAAATTAGAAGACAAGTAGCAGGGCTACCAAACACATGTCAGAAGAACCGTTCTTATATACCGTTCTTAAAGGCCGTTCTTACAGACCATTCTTATAGGCCGTTCCTACAGACCATTCTTATAGACCGTTCTTCTTAGAGGGTTCCATCGGGGTATCTTGCTGAGCCCCCCCCCCACTCCACCATATTTGTTAAGAAGTCTCTGTCTATGTTAGATAATGACATAATAAGAGAGGCGACAGTTGGTGGGTATAGTCAGATAAACTGTCGGCAACCCCGAGTTTAATGAAGAGAGGAATGTGTAAATTTATTTATACCAGGATGAGAAAATGCTCTGCCCGATTGGGAACGCTAAGTTACCTGCACCATGCATTGGGGTTTGACGAGGGATTGTGTAGTACCTGGGGTTAATGAGCCCCAATATCGATTCTCGGTGCCGCCGCTGCGGAGATGTTGAAGAAACCGTGGAACGTGTGCTATTTGAGTTCTCCGCGCTGGCGGACCACATGGTAGACCTGTCGGGTAGCTGCTTGCTATTGGCATGCATGGCAGTTCCGAAATGTTGAGGAACACAGCGAGTTTGTTTTTTACGGCTCTAAGAGACTACGTTTCAGTTCACAGATAAACAGAATAACACACATAGTCACACGCAAACACATACACACTCACATATAAACCCACATTCGTACAAAACCAGCTTTTTCATCAAAGTTGCCAACACGGAGCTATAAAAACCATAAATGTAAAAAAAAAATGTACAAGAAGCAGATATAATTGGAAATGTAGCTGTCAATGCTGGGAATACTTACCTGTGTGTACATGTAGATTTGTGGAGGTGAAAGGCCCACCTGCAACCTTTAATCTGGAGCACTGGACATTTTGCAGTTATCAATAAAACTGTTAAGTAAAATATAAACCAGTTTCTTCACTGCCTAAAATTAGCTCCAGTACGGCGAATGTCGATATGTCCAGGTGGGGGCAATATAAGTTACACAGGTTTTGTTTACTGTCATAGTTTTTTGTTGTTGTTGTTATGTAAAGATGTTATTGCTGCTGTTATTGTAAAGAGAGCTATGGATGAAATAGCTACACATTAATTGGTCGAAACTGTTAAGCTGTCTGGTGAAGCCTGATACATTTACTGTTTGTATACAATATAACTTCAATTACTTGAGAGAGAGAGAGAGAGAGCAGGGGCCAGGCATTCTACAGCAGGGATCAGGCAATAGCAGGAGGGGCCAGGTAATACATTTTACTAAGTAGAACAAATAAGCAGAGGGGGGCAGACAAAACGCAGGGGGGCCCGGCCCCCCGCACGCTACGGGCCTGGATCGTGCTAACCAGTCATAGTACTTCATGAAAAGAGAAACTATTCGGAGCAGTCCCTTTTACTGAATAAAAGACAGCATTAGAGAAGTCTAGTCCACTCCATGTGATGGTCTATACATCTCTACCTCATTCGGGGAGGGGGGTGTTAAATTTGTGGGTCAGATGATTTTTAGGCCAAATATAGATGGCACCATCGTTGTTATTCCCACCGTCACCATTGTGATACCTTTGTTGTGAACCAAAAAAAAAAATCATTCAATAAATAAACCGGTACGTGAGTGGGCAAGATTTGTGCATTGCAAATTTGCTAGAAAAAGAAGATTGTATCTTGAAACACTAAATCTCTCTTTTGTTCTCTGTACATTTTTGGTAAAGCTCATTTAGTATATCTCGTCTTGATTCACTGCCGAATTCTTTTTGTTTTGGTTGACATTTATTTGCCAGATGTTAAAGCGATGGCCTCCCATACTTTAACGCCCCAGTAAATTGCTTCCCTTGTCTCAATGCCGCCAATGTTTCGGTTCATGTCGCCTGAGATGGACGTGAATAATTATGTCCCATGAACCAATCAATGATTGGGAGTTTCGACAAAACCGAAGCAGCCGAGAAAGTAATCACATCTTGTAGCGCCTGACTGATCGGATAAAAGATAGAGAGAGAGAGAGAGAGAAAGAGAGCGAGAGAGAGAGAGAGAGAGAGAGAGAGAGAGAGAGAGAGAGAGAGAGAGAGAGAGAGAGAGAGATCAGATTAAAAGAATGGTTGGCGGACCTTAACTAATTATGTTCAACACCAGCGTCAGTAATAATATTGACAGACATAGCATAGCTATTCTAACCTTTTAATTGGGTTAGACAAAATATAATTCCGATCGTCGTGTAGGAAGGGTTCGGGGGATATGCATAGCTTGCATGTCCATTCGAACGGGTCTGCATACAGTACAGAGATGAAAAGTTACATTCCCGACAAACAGACAATGTGGTTGGTCTTCAAATACAATGTTCCACGGAAAAACTACTTTGAAAAGGGTGTGACGCTTGTTTTCTTACCTTTTTTTCATGCCTCACTGCAGTAACGCCTAGCTTCAACTCCTCCTCCCATCGCCCCCCCCCCCAATAAAATAAAAATCAACATATAGCATATTCCAGTCCCATAAGTACCGGGTAGACTATATTTTAGAAACTCGAAGCGTCAAACATGCTGTTCAAAAACTGCATCACTTACGCATATTTAAGAATTACAAATAGCCTTCCCCCCTCCCCCCCCCCCAAAAAAAAAAAAACATCATTTAATAAGACAGTCATTTAACAGTTCAAGTACCCCCTTCCCCACTCCCTCATCTGGCCTGCAGCATTGAGCCAAACCTAATTGCAGCGCTAGTGGCGCTGCTCTTTGAGCTTGTGTTTTAAAACTATAAACTCAAAACCGGAATGCGGATCTCATCATTCTCCCGTGCGATTTTTTTTTTAAGATTTACATCTACACATTTTTTTCGGCCCAAATTTTCCAGCCACTTCCACTCCAACTAATAACTACACTATTGACTGCAGGTATATATCTCTTGTATACACCATCACTTCTAACAACTTCCATAGCTTGCGGTTGAAGAAATAAAAAACAACAACCTAACTTTAAATCAATTTTTCGCAAAACAATTTTTTTTTTTTTACATCACTCGAGGAATTGATTTTTTTTGGCTGTGGTTAGCTACCCAAGACATCTTTGAGTCTAGGAAATGTACATGCTATTTTCATTTTTGGCCTTCACCTTTAATCCAGACCCTGCTACAAAGCGTTCAGGAAGCGATAAAGATCCCCCGTCCTCACATCCCTTCCCACTCTTCCATCATTGCCATCACTCGCGTGCCATCACACCCCCTCTAGGGTTAACTCTAAATACCTCAACTCGCTCCGGCATTGATCGTCGCAAAGTTCAATTATTCCCCCCCCCCCCAGACGATTTTTTTTCCTAAGCCACCAAGCATCCAAAGCTATTTGCTTTTTTTTTTTTAAATCTGCGGAAAACATGTCACAGTTTGTACACATATTATTTCATCGGTGCCAGAGGCGATTCAACTGTGGGCGCACTGGGCCCTGACTTTTGAGAGGGGGGGGGAACTGCAAAGATAAACATTGAGCCCTTTGATGTATTTCTTTTTAGGAGCTCCATATTTAGTCTTTATTATGTAGGCAACACTGGAAGGAGCGAGTCCCGGATAAAACTGGCTAGGCATCATGTCCACTGCCCGGAATAGAGAATATTGGGGAGACATATTCATTGCAGTGACACCCCCATCCCCGCAACCAAATGTAAATGGCCAAATAAATGAATGATGATCCTAATATTATAAGGCATCAAGACTATACAATGTATAGTATAAATTTAATTGACACGTACTTCAAAAAAGAAAGACAAATATCTCTTAGTATTTAACAATTTAAAAAAAAATTGCCTATTGTAGTATCCTTTTAAAAACAGCTGATATAATGATTTTTACAATTTTGTTCAGTAGGGTAAAATATATTAGTAGCATACATTACTCAAAGAAATATATGTATTTCTCAGGTAGGCCATTTAGTTTTAACTCTTAGGTCGGTGCGTGAACACCAATGGTTATAATTATTTCAACGCTTCAATATATCTGTTTTTTTTCTCAAACACTAGTGCAGATTTTTTTTTAGACAGTGGTAGAAGAATTTTTAGAAAGCGATACTCATTATTGTATAAAAAAAAATTCTTTGCTTGTTTACTTGACTTTACCCCGCTGAAGTTTTAACTGCACTTCTTATAATAAATTATCCAAAGCAGCCAAAAAGATTTTCATCTCAAACGGGCTAGCTGGCAATAATTTAACTAAACCGTCTGCTGCTGCATTTTTTTTTTCCATTTTTAATTTGCTAATACTTATATCGATTATTAAGTGAAAGGCGTGTATTTTATTTCAATCTTCATAATTATAAAATAATTTTTTTTATTACTATTTTTGTCGTAAAGAAATTACTTTACCATTTTTATTTTAGACAAGCACAACTACCGTCACTGCTGTAATTGGTTCACTTATCTTCTCTGTCAAGCTACTCATACATCAGATCTATAATAAACTGCAGTCTCAACATCAAGGGATTGTCATATTATTTTGAGCTTACAATGTTTTTACTGTCAATTTTTTTTTATTATTATTAATAAGTCACGTGGCAAGGCCGCCACAAGAAAATGTTACTCGATCACCTGTCAAAGACCTCAAGCCCTGGCGGCCCCCATAGCTTTTTAAGTTTATTATCTTTTTTTATTTTTTTTTTAAATGAAGCTGTGTGACTTTTAGGAATGGAGGAGTAATTTGGGCCCCTGAGAGGTACCCATTGCTTTGTAAATGTATTTATTTGCTGTTAAGAAGATGTGTAGATTTTCGGGAGGAAGTGGTGCAGAGGGTCCCCAGTTGGCAGAGCCCCTAGATGTACACTTTTCTGGCTCCAAAAAGAAAAAAAAAATCCCTGTAAGCGTCATCTACACATCACGGAATTAGATTAGAAATGTACACCTTAAGCACATTCACCAATGTGAAAATGGAGTTACAATGAAAATCAAACAATGAAAACTAACTAAAATTAATATTTTTTTTACATGGAGAATAATTCACAGAAAAAAAGAAATATGCTCACAATATGAAGGAAGCATTCACACACAACAGTTTTTTTTTGTGTCTGCATAATCTTTAAAGTTGGCAATTAGACACCAAACGTTTACATATATATCACAGAAGCTCACAATCAAACCTTCTCACAATAGTTGATATCATTCTTCACAAAGTTTTTTTTTCTTAAGACTATGATTCATGCTATTTTTATGTCACCAGCTTTTCAACCCCAAAAGAAAAAAAAACTATGGGTGTTTTACTCGAGTTAGGAGTTTATATTGATCAGTGAATCTTTGACTGCACTACATGTTCTTTCATTGATTGAACATTTACACATTGCAGTCACAATACCACAGGTCTATATTTCCATTACACTATAGCAGATGTTGATAAGTTAATTGAATGTCAGAGATCATACGGTTTAATAAAACAACAACATTCATGTTGGTGTCGCAGTGTGGGAAGATATCGTAGGCTACTCTTAACTGCAAGCAATTGGAGTAGTACCGTGGGGCTAAAATAACAAAGTCTAAATTGGAGTACAATGTAAGATGCTACAGGTGCTCCAGTGTGCCTGAACCAGACGGAATCAAAGACTTTAAGGCAACGATGAAAGATAGAATACTGTCATCCTATTATAGAAAAATGACGGCTTGTGGGTTTAAATACTTTCTGCAATACTTTGGTGCTATAGTCTAAATCACAGAATAACACACATGTTCACATACAAACACATACACACTCACGTAAAGACCGACATACGTACAAAACCAGCTTTATCATCAAAGTTGCCAACACGGACTTATTAAAACTATAAATATAAAAAAGAAATGTACAAGAAGCAGATATAATTGGAAATGTCAATGCTGGGAATACTTACCTGTGTGTACATGAAGTTCTGTGAAGGTGAAGGACCAATCTGCAACCTTTAAATTGGAGCACTTGACATTTTTACAGTTATCGACAAAACTGTTGAGTAAAATATAAACCAGTTTCTTCACTGCCTAAAATTAGCTCTAGTACGGCGAATGTCGATATGTCCAGATGGGGCATTATAAGTTACACATGTTTTGTTTACTGCCATAGATTTTTGTTGTTGTTGTTATGTAAAGATGATAGCTGCTATTATTGTGAAGGAGAACTATGGATGAAATAGCTACACATTAACTGACCCGAAATTTAGCTGTCTAGGGATGCCTGACATATTTCGCCCTTGTGCGGAAAATCATTTTTAGAAAGGGTTTTGTGAAACAAACCAGCTACAGACACTTTGTATGCCCCATAAAAGTCAGTATTACTTGCAGGGCAGATAGTCGTAGGTCCTGGGAACATGTTCGTAAAAAAGCTCTGGGGGCCCCACGCAAGAAATTAAGTAGCTCTCGGATAGACAAGTACACATCTGAGAGTAATCAGTTCTCGGATAGACAAGTAGACATCTGAGAGTAATTAGTTCTCGGCTAGACAAGTACACATCTGAGAGTAATTAGTTCTCGGATAGACAAGTACACATCTGAGAGTATTTAGTTCTCGGATAGATAAGTACACGTCTGAGAGTAATTAGTTCTCGACTTGACAAGTACACATCTGAGAGTAATTAGTTCTCGACTTGACAAGTACACATCTGAGAGTAATTAGTTCTCGACTTGACAAGTACACATCTGAGAGTAATTAGTTCTCGGATAGACAAGTAGACATCTGAGAGTAATTAGTTCTCGGATAGACAAGTACACATCTGAGAGTAATTAGTTCTCGGCTAGACAAGTACGCATCTTGGGGCCCCATGCCTGTGTGTAATTAGTTCTTCTCTAGATAGTACGCATCTGGGGGCCCCAAACCTGAGAATAATCAGTTCTCGGAGAGACAATGGCTATGTAAAACGTAACATTACATTTGAAACTTAATCGAGCAGGATCAATTAATGAAACCGTATGTTTACTACTTATAAATACTGATGACATATATTTGACAGTATGCTACAAAAAATCATTAATAATTATTATTATAGCAAGGAAAATTGTTTATCACGTTAATTATATGTGACTGTTTGTTTAGGGTTGATTAGTAGCATCAGAGGCGGTCTTAGTTGATGGTATCAGACAAGTAGACATCTCGAGGGAGGTAAATAGTTCACTTGTATTAGACAAGTCACACTATCTTATAGTAATTTGTATTTCGTATTAAACAAATTTATGGTCTAAGCGTATATTTTGATTTCGGATGAGGCAAGTACCCTTCCGATGAGCCACTAGTTCTCGGATTTAGGACGAGGTCCCGGGGGTCTTGAGATGGCAGATATTGTTGTTGCCTAACTGTAATCTAACTAAAAGTTTGCTGAATGGGAAAGGAGATGGGAAATTATACAGTGGACCTTTAATGTGCAGTTAGACTTACGATCATTGTGTGATGTAATAAGACGTTTATTGTGTGATGTAATGAGACGTTTATTGTGTGATGTAATGAGACGTTTATTGTGTGATATAATAAGATGTACGTTCATCGTGTGACTTATTTAGGCTTACGACGCCACGTTTTACACCCGTGGATTCCGCACGTTTTACCCTCAATGGATTCCACGAAATTTCCAACTTAATATTTTTTTTTTACAATTCACACCTTTCCCAAGCGCAGCAAGGGGTGGGGTGCGTGTCATGCTGATGTCATTTAATTTTTAAAGAATATATTTCAGCCAATAAAACAATGAATCTGACATAATCAAGAGTTTGGGTTTTTACCATATTCTGAAAGACTTTGCAGACAAACTATACAAACTATGTTCTGATAAATAACAAAAAAAAAAATAAAAACAAGGACTCATTGAAGCTTTTAAAATTTTACGTGATTTTTAGTCTGAAAATACTAATGTTTTTAAAACAATGCACATAAAATATGTTTTTGTTTTTCTGGGAAATTATTCTTTTTAAAAGCTTTTAATGTTTTATTTTCTGTTCGTGGGTGTGCGTGTCCATAACTTTTGTAACTCACTTTTGGACCTGTTCTAATTTAGTTGAGAAGACTCAAATTTGCTCATTTATACATTCTTCAAGACAATACACGATTTTGAATAATTTCGAATCCATGCATTGAAATCTTGTTGTATAATTACGAAGCGAATTAGGCTTTGGTAATGTTTATAATGAGAAAATATTGGCCTTGAGATTTTCATGTAAAAAAAAAAAAACAACGTTGCTTAGCACCGGGGGGAAAAAACACGCAACATAGTAAAGCTTGTTTTCTTTTTAGCCTTATAGAGACTAAACATGTGACTAATGCCGACATGGATAGCGTGGACAAGACCTCAAGGAACACATTTCTAAAAAAAAAAGGCTGACGCAAGAGCGGATTTAACGGCAGGTGTGGGCCAGGACTCAGGCTTTCGAAGTGTCCCGATAAAAATTCTGACTTTACCCTTTATTTTCTAATGGCATCAAGATCAACTACCAAGCGACCCAAAATTCATTTCCGAGTTTATGGCTTGTAATGCTAAGATTATAATCTTACATTTTATCACCCCTATTAGTCTTTATTGTTTATTGTATTCGTTATTGTCTTTAGATTCTCCCACTGTGGGACTGGACCCAAGTTTATCATGCACAATGTTGGTTTGAGAACCCTCTATATACCCCAAGTGGCCTGCAGTTGTCAGATTGTGAGGTGAGTTTTCATTAACGTGACCTATATAAAAGCACATAATGTTTACAAACTGGAACAAGGGCCGTTCTCAGGCCCGTAGCCAGGTCAAAGTAAGCAGGGGACACCAATACCCAGCAAGGGGGCGCCTTCTCATTTTAGTTACTTTTTCTTTATTTTTTCCTCTTTTTCTTCTTTTTTAAGCGGAAGGGGGGGCACTCCACACCTAGTGGGGGGCACGGCACCCCCAGTGCCCCCCCTTGGCTGGCCGTTCTTATCTTTTGGGGTACTTAGGCAAAGGTACACATGGGCTCGTGCACAAAAAAATCACGTACCACTGATAGGGGCAGCCGCCAACTAACCTCAGGCCCCCTGACAATCTCCAGTAGGAGTCAGGCCTCTGACCACATACTTCCACACATTTCAAAGTCATTTGGAGCAGATTTAGGCCAACTATACACGACATGGCACCAATGGACACGGGTCCTTGACATGTGGTCAAAGGGGCCCCTAGGACATGGTTTCATGCCATGTGTTCAACAGGGCCCCGAGGACATGGGTCCCTGACATGTGTTTAACAGGTACCCACTCCCTGACACGTGTTAACAGGGCCCCGAGGACATGGGTCCCTGACATGTGTTTAACAGGTACCCACTCCCTGACATGTGTTAACAGGGCCCCGAGGACATGGGTCCCATGACTTGTGTTTAACAGGTACCCACTCCCTGACATGTGTTTAACAGGTACCCACTCCCTGACATGTGTTTAACAGGTACCCACTCCATGACATGTGTTAACAGGGCCCCGAGGACATGGGTCCCTGACATGTGTTTAACAGGTACCCACTCCCTGACATGTGTTAACAGGGCCCCGAGGAATGGGTCCCTGACATGTGTTTAACAGGTACCCACTCCCTGACATGTGTTTAACAGGGCCTCGACGACATGGGTCCCTGACATGTGTTTAACAGGTACCCACTCCCTGACATGTGTTAACAGGGTCCCGAGGACATGGGTCCCTGACATGTGTTTAACAGGTACCCACTCCCTGACACGTGTTAACAGGGCCCCGAGGACATCGGTCTCTAATATGTGTTCAGGTCACATTCCCTTTGCAGCGGCCATGTCCTAAAAATCTTTGATAACTGGGGCCGATTTTGTCCCAAAATTTTAAGTCATTTTAGGTTATGAAAAATTAAAGCAGTGTGTGTGGGGGGAGGAGGGGATAGGGTCTCAACCAATCTACCCCCCCCCTCCTTCTACCAGTTTGTGGGCCTTTAGTAATGTGCATACAGTACTGTGAGGATCCTTCATACAGTACTGTGAGGACTCTTCATACTGTACTGTGAGGACCCAACATACTGTACTGTGAGGACCCTTCATACTGTACTGTGAGGTCGCTACATACTGTAATGTGAGGACCCTACATACTGTACTGTGAGAACCCTTCATATTGTACAGTGAGGACCCTTCATAATGTATTGTAATGGCTGTGATATCTGTGGTTAGGCCTGCTATTTATTCTTCTGCACCTTTAGAGCTCAGTGTTCTGCAATGCCTTCTTTCAACATCACCAACAAAAGCAAGGCTCTTGACTCATGGGTCATGCATGCACCATGCAGGCTAAAGACCATGTCTGACTTAAAACAACATCAAAAGTGTCAAAAAACAAAACAAAAACAACAACACAACATTGACAGACCCAACTGACCTCTGTCATGACTGTCAGCTCCAGGCAGTAAATTTGAAGATACTCTGTGTTCTTAATCTTAGCCTCTTTTTTTTTCTTTCAGGTTTGTGAGGCAGTTGACAAAGTAAAAAAATTACAGGATGTTGATGGGATACAGTTGTTTGAAGAGTATATCCATACAGATATCCCAGTTATAATCACTGATGGAGCCAATGACTGGATGAAGTCCAAGAATATCTCAATTGCAAAACTTGCTGAGGTGTACAATCTCGCACAGGAATATATTTGAATTTTATTATTGTTCTTAAGTTGTATTTTTTAATTCAATTACACATTAAGAACAACATACAATTTTTTTTTTCACTTCTGTTTAGACCATTTTTTGGTAGAATAAATTTCATTATTTATGTCTTTTTTCTATTTCAGATGTATCAGGGACAATTAAGTCAGTTTGATATATGTGGATCGTCCAGTAATTTTAAAAATTTAGATCACAGGCAGTTATTTAAATTGTTTGTCAGCAAAAAAATTGACAGGTTTTATGCTAACTGGTGAGTAATTAACAAGCATAAAAAAAAATTTCTATAAATGAAATAGTATAGATTTAACAGACAAATCTATTAACTACCATCCACATATCTATCTCACAACAAATATATGTTGTAGATTTCATATTTATATTGGTATTTTAAAATAATATAAAACTGCTATTGATTTCTTTTACTTACACAGTTAGATTTATGGCCTTCGTCTAACCTATACAGTCATTGATAAAAGTGTACAATTCTTTTTTTTTTTAAACTTAAACTTCTAAAGATGGGTTTGAATAATTTAACAGACCTCATCCAACATTATAAATCATCATCATCATTGCCCGTCACTCCTATCGGGGTATGGGCCACCAACTAAAGATCTCCAGCGACTTCTATCCTGAGCCATTCTCTCCAGCTGCTTCCAGCTAAACCCCATACTGGTGATGTCTGCTTCAAATTCTCGCCTCCAGGTGTTTCTAGGCCGACCTCTCTTTCTTTTTCCTTGAGGATTCCAACTCAATGTTTGCCTAGTGATGTTGCTTGCCGGCTTTCGAAATGTGTGGCCTATCCATCCCCACCTTCTCTTCCTGATCTCCTCTTCTATTGAAGCTTGGCCGGTTCGTTCTAAGAGGCTGGCATTGGTGATGGTGTTAGGCCATCGTATTTGGAGAACTTTCCTAAGGCAGCTGTTAATAAAGGCCTGGACTCTCTTGGTGGTGGTCTTCGTAATCCTCCAGGTCTCAGCTCCATATAATAGGACTGACTTTACATTGGCTTGAACAGGCGAATTTTGGTGTTCAGAGACAGCTCTTTGGAATTCCAACATTATAAATAGATTGAATATAAAGAATAATCACAGCAGTGTGGTTTTGTGCACTGATAAACCTATTAACAATCTTCAGGATAAATTGTCATCAGGCAGCAGCTAAAGCCTTCAGAGCGCTGTATCAGAGACCATACTTCTTGCCACCTTCAGTTTCATTGCTGCCAGTCAGTTGGGTCAGCATCTCTTCAAACTACAGCAGCAAACTTTTTAAAAAGGTAAAGTTGATGCCATTACAAAAAAAAAAAAATGGGTCAAATATTCACACCATGGTATAAATGATTCACCTTTTTATAAACAAAAAATGAACAAAATGAAGGTTTTATTTTATTGGAGAGGGGAAAAAAAAACAAGGTGTACAATTAATAGGATGATCACAATGTGGAATTATCTTGCATCTGTATTTCTGTGTAATTATATGTACCCATTGTGTTAAAGTTTGTAATGATAAGGTGCTGATTTAGGTCAGTGACTGTGGGGAGTCTCCTTGTGGATAGACTTGTTCTTGGGGACAGGTCAACTAGCTTTCTACACTGCTAATGATATATTGCTATTTTTATCTAAGCCAATACAAAATAATTTTAAGTTTTATCTATTGTTGTTTAAAGAATACATTTTCTTAACCATCTTACTTCCTCACTTTAACCCAGTGTTTCCCCGAATTTGCAACATCTTTATTTTGAAATACTGAGTACCCTTATATTGCATATATTATTTTTAGAGTTATGGTTTCCCCTCAGTTGTTTTTGCTTTAGCCATGCATGTTAACCCAATGTTCTCGGCCAATCTCTTCCCAAACACCGTTTTAAACCTAGCTTAAATAGCTGACTCTCCTGCTATCTGAACCTTTGTCAGGGGCATTGAATAAAACATTTTAGTTGTGGGGGGTCAGAAGATGTCAGTTGTCAAAGATTACTAAGGGCCCCAGATTTACAGGCAGAAGTCTTCTCAATATTTTTGCCTGGGACCCACCAAAATTTTCTTTTGTTTATGGTCCCTTATAGTATTTTTGCCTAGAGACCCCCCCCCCACCCCCAGAGCCTCCCAAATATTAATCCTAAGTGGCATTGTCTTCTGGAGATAAATTAATTATGTTAATACAACTAATTTTGCATTATGATTAACATTTTCTGTTTGTAGTCATTAGAGTCTACTGAAATGATTGTTTTAACATGACAGCTTTCTAAGGTGTAGAATTTATGAATTTTTTTTTTCATCCAATATTCATGTACTTGCTTCGCCAGAGAAGCAAATTTATTAACTCTTAAAGCACATCTAAAACGGGTATTACAATAAAAATTAATATTTTTAATGGCAGTAAAAATGTATGTAAAGGTGTTAAGTTATAAATTAAGTTATAAATGTGTCATAATTTTATAGATATGAATGTTTTTTTTATTAAAACCTGAGTTTACAGTACTAATAACTTTTTTTTTCAGGTTGATATGAATTATGAGCTAACATTGTACATTCAGGTTAAAGGTCAAAGTAAAATAAGATTGCAGTTGGAAGATACATGTTATGATGTGTGCACATCTTTTGACGAAGTGCTACAGGAGGGGGAAATATGTGAGTCACAATCATGATGATGTAATTTGATTATCTTAGCATAAACAAATAAAATAAAACTGTCAGATGCAAAAGTGCTGCACATATAATGCTAAAAATAAACTGAAATCTTTTATCAATTATTATTTTTCAGTACTAACAACAAATTATCTATGGAAACTTTTCTACATGCCTGGAGTCAAAGATGAGAATATTGCTTTTGTTTTAGCTGGTAATGTCAACCTCTAAACTGTGACTCTCAGAAAAAAAAAAAAATTTGTTGATATATAAATGTACAGTTATACCCTGCTTAACAAAAGAACGCTAACTAAACGGGGCAATAATATTATATAAAAAAGGGAGATGTATGCAATAAATTAGGATAAAGGCACACAAGCACACACACACACATATATTATATACATACATACACTCTACAAAGTAAGCTATTCCAATAATTATAGACATCTTTTATTTGGGAAATAAACTGTTTATTAAAAAAATATTTTTTTCTAAAGACTTGCATTTTTTTTATGTCAAAATGCTATTAACTTACTTTTTTCATTTTCATCTTAAATACTCTTTTTATGATCTTTAATCGTAATAAAAATAAAAACTTTTAATGCCAATACAAAAAAATGGTTGAATGATATATATGTTGAATTACATTTTATCATTCACTACACACTGATACCAATTTTGCTACCAGACTGATATTGTGCTAATGATATTAAAGGAATGCTTAATTTGATAAATTTACCATATTTTATATGTGCTGATATGGAGGATTTTAAAGACAAAAAAAATTCTATTAATGGATGGAAAACATCATTTCAGGAAAAAATAGCACTATAGCAGAAGAGCATTAAGCGGGATCTGACTATTTTTATATATTTATATGCTGTAAAATATGTAGATAGTTTTAAAATTTTGTCAATGCGTTGGTCAATTGTATTTATAAATTATTGTCTCCATATAAAATAGATGTGTAAGAAAATTGTAATAATATAAACAATATAACCAAAGCAGACAAACTTTTTAAAATAATCAAATCTAGCAATTAGAATAATTAATATACAATTAAAATATTAGAACATTGATTATTACATAATAGGTATTTTCAAAACATAATTTGTCATTCAACAAACTAGGCCTTTGAGGCAAATCATCTCAACACCATGAGATTATAGTTTATGAGCAGACACAAGGACACCATTGATGAATACATGAGCGAATTCCAGATAAACTCTTTGATTTCTATATATACTAAAACTTTGTGCGTGTCATTAAAAAAATATGAATCAATACAAAATACTTGAATTAGTTGGTACAAAAGTATGTTAAAAATATTTTGTTAGCAGAAAAAAAATTACACAAAAAAACAACAACAAATTTTACAGTTTAATCACAGATAGTCAATAACCAACAAATTAGTCTAGTTAGAATTATGCAAGAAAGAAAAAATATGTGGTAATAATACTTTATTCATTTAAAATTGAGTAAAAAAAATAAAAGAAAATTTATTTTTAAGGCATTTTTCTGAAACAGTGATTAACATTATTAAAATAATGTTATAGTTTGCAGAATACAAAAGAACAACTTTATTGCAAAAATGTGCCATTTATATCAGAACAGTTAAAATGAATTGGTTCTCATAAAATTTTATAACAGCAAAAATGTGTTTGCTTATTTTTCTACAAGTATATACTGTACAAACCTTGGTTTCAAATGTAAATAGGTATCTTCGGGCCATTTTCCAAAGTATGTTTTGGAGTATTATCTACATTATCTACAAACTCATTTTCATTTTTGATAATTTTGGAATTTTAAGCTAATGGAACCAAACCTTTCTACTATTCTTTTTTTTAGTCATTTTTTTCACTATGTATATGTGTTATTCTTCCTGATATTATCAACAAGTCTATAGGCTATTTTCCTATTCTTAAATCAGTAGAGCCTTTGGATTTGTTTTCTTTTTTTTTAAATATCATTTACAGAAATATAAAATAGTTGCTACAAAGTTAATCAAAACTCAAGTGACAAAATGATAAAGATTTTTTAACATTGTAAATACTAAAATCAAATCATATCACCAAAACATGCATATTATATTATTATGTAGTAAATGTCTTATGAAAAACAAACAATTAATTCAAATAAATAATTGTGATAAACATAAGTTATTTATATTTTGTAATATAAAATATAATTATTTCTAATAATTTATAATCAGTAAAAAGTATAATAAGGTGAATATTTTAAAGTTTACAAGTATATATTTAATTTTTTGTACAAAAATAAATACAATATCTTTTTTTTTAATTCTGTAAATTATAGTACATGCATATAGTAAATGTACAGAAAATAAAAAAATGTATAAATGCCTTATCAAATTAAATTAACACAATTATATTTACAAATGAATATAATATATATTATGTTTCCAAATATTTATGAATATGTGAGTATAACATATTTAATTGCACTTAACTTAAATTCTACATTGATAAATTTAAATTGTAAGTGATGTTTTTTAATATGAACAATATCTTTTAGAATGTCTCTCTAATGTGTAAATATCATATGACTAGTTTCACTGAATACTCAATGGCTGTCTTTGTATAATTGTGTTTATCTTACCCACACTTAGACTTTGCAAGTTCAAGTATAAAAAAATCAAATTGCTCATCTGTTAATAGTCTCTACTTAGTTTTACTTTTAAAATGATGATCCAATATGGTCATTATTTTTTTATTTCTCTTATTAAACAGAATGTTCAATGTTATGATCATGGGTTGTTTTTTTCTTCTTCATGCATTCATTTAAAAAAATAAATACATAGAAAACATTATACTATATATGTATGTATATGTGTATACGATATATGTATATGTATGTATACTATGTATGTATATGTATGTATATGTGTATACTATGTATGTATATGTGTATACTATATATGTATATATATATACTATATATGTATTATGCTAACTGCTTCCAATTTCTCTACCAGCTACTGGATGAGTAAAAAGAAGTTGTTTTTAGTTAACATGGTGAATTAATGTAAAAAGATGATGAAAAATTGTATCCTTATTCACAGTTAAAAAAAACAACAAAAAAACATTGTATCCAGTGAAAAATTCACTACGTACAAGAATGTCATAAAATATTTTCTCGAACTTCAAACAAGAATGCCAAAAAATGAGCTTAGAATCATAAAAAGGTATATGAAAATGGCTATAAATAATTTTTCAAGAACTGAACATTGTTCAAATATCACAAAAAGAAAAAAAAATTACATCTTCAGAAAAAAATTTATACCCAAGTAAGCCTAATAAAATCTCATAGAAATGATAGATAGATGTAATACTTTTAAAAAATATAAAATAAAGAATATGATCAATAAATAGAATAGAACTATTCTTTTTGTCTATTAACTGGTCATATCAGTAGGCAATAGAATTATTCTTTATGTCTATTAACTTGGTCATATCAGTATGTGAACACAAAAATCACATCCTGTAACTAAATGCAACATAAAAAATACTAATAAAATGCACACATTTTAATAGGAAGCAATTGAATCATATAATAAAAATAACTGGTGGTGAAAACAGTTTCATGGGGCAAATCGTTAGTTATAGAAACACAAGGTTTTGAAATGAAGTCAATTGCTGAGGAAAAATGCTAAGTAATGTACAAAATATATCCTAATGGAAAGAATTAAACAAAATTGTACTTGACAGTTTAAAAAAATATTATCATAAGTATTCTATGCATCAGTAACATAGTCTGGAATGAAATTTTAGGTTGGTAACTTTGGAATGAAATTTTAAGCCCTTAGTTATCTATGTTCCCTCTCTTTGAGATACATCAAACTCTCAGAATAAATCATCAGTGTTACAGCATTAACTGGAAAAGCTCTTAATGCCATTGGTACCAAACCTAGGAAGAAAGCCCTAATGCCGTCTGCTTTGTAAACTTGCCAGGCACAATCCCAGAATCCTTTATACATCCTGCTACAAGGATCGGCTTGCAGCTTGCTCTTGACTACATCAAACGGCATGATTATCAGCCAGCTCAACACACCAGATACTCCACCACCGATAAAGTTGACTATTTGGCTGGGAACTGAAGGAAATCTTTGAAAACTTTCGAACTGGAAAAAAGAATAGGATGACATATACATACTAGCAGCAGGTGTGTCTCTAACAACGTGTGTCCAGAAGCCTCTGTAAATACCTCGGATACCAGAAGTTCTAATTATTACTGATGCAGCCTCAAGTGGACCACTGAAGTACTTGTTCACTTGTACTTTAGATACTGAAAGCATTAAAATGACTTTTCATAAGGAAAGACATACAGAATTATTCTAAGTATGAAGCGCACGGAATTATACAAAAAATTGATTTACAAGTGTTGGCAATTTATTGAAAAAAGAAGGGAACTTCTTTTTTTAACATAAATAGTATATAGGTTTAAAGTATGGCAACTATGGTAAATTTAATATGTACCGAGATCATTTTGTGAATCAAATGATATATAAATTAAATAACTATGAATGAAAAATGAAATATTGCAGTTAACATTATATATCAGGTTAGGTTTTGGGCTTGTAAATGTAACTGATGGTCCTGACACAAGAAAAAATTCTTTCCAAATGTTTATGGTTTATGGTGTTCATGAACTGAGGTTGTAAGGTAGTTATTTTCTTTTTAATGAGTTAAGTGCATCGATTTATATCTTAACCCACTTCTCTACATCTTAAAATTCTCGGTACTTACCATCATGATAGTGAGGTATCTGAGATTGTAATGACACTTTGACAACATCTACTGGGCACGAGAAGATAACCTGAGGCCAAGTGGCAATAGCTGCAGCGATACCAATCATCAAGTACCTTGGTTTTTGAGTGAGATCGTGACTGACATTCAAAGTCTTCGAAGAAATCCCATAACAGCCAAAAAATATAGAATTGAGGTAGCCATAGGAAAAAAGAGGCCAGCTGAGACCACGAAAATACCCTTTTGACTGTTAAGATATAATCAACAAATTTGTTAATGCAATAAACAACAAGACTCGGATGCTAAAAAGTTTTTATTTAAAAGGCAGATTCTATTTCAACGCATTGTAATGTCTTTTATATCTTTTGGTCAAGACTGCTATTTTAAATAAGCTATTAATTTTATGTGTCTAAAGTCTTCAATTAAAAAGTTAAAGAAAGTGCTCAGTGACAACAGACAAATCTGATAGCTATCAGAGAAAACAAACATTTACATGGCGGCTCACACATTTAGTAAAATATGCATAAACTATACTAAAAAAACATATATATTTGTTACAGACAATGTGCGCTAATTGACCAATGTCAGAAATTGGCCAACGTATTGGCTGGGTGCTGCCCGCCAGAGCTTGAAGAGATGATGTGAATAGTGTCATATGAAAGAGATAACATCAATTACAAATTTGTTCAGTTGCAAAAGATATTAATGCAAGATATATTTATTGCTAACAGATTGACAACTGGGTGTTGCCAACAGCCTTTATTGGTTAGCTGATGTGAACATTTTTCCAATGTCAGACATTGGCTAGTTAGGGCACATTGGTTGTAACATATACTTCAAAAGTTAGCCAATAATACCAAAGTTTGTCTTTGGACAGTTCTAATACAGTCTGCCAGGTTTTTATATTTCCCTCCATATTCTTGAGTTTGTATTTGGACCTGTTAAAAATTAACACAAAATTTACTTGTACAGAAATATGAATAAAAAATTCAATAAGTAAATATACTTCAAAAAAAGATTTTTAAAATTATTTTGAGCTTTGTAAAACACAAAAATTTAATATAGTAAAAACTTTTTAAGGAATAGATGGTGTCTCATCATACTAAACAATTAAGGTGATTTCCAAAATATAATGGGAAAAATAAGCCCCTAGCATAATGCTTCAGGATTCTATCAGCACAGGATAAGCCCTACCCCCAATGTAAAACTTTGTTAAGATAGTGACATTGCTGCTTTAGTAAATCAAATACTTGGCCACTTAATGCTGCACCACATCTTCTTTAAATCAGCCTCTAACATGACTGTGATTTTGTTTTCATTTAACTTAGAGTTAAATCTGATGTGCTTGAATAAATGTTTAGAGCAGTGTTTCCCACAGTGTGGTAAGCATACACTAGAGGTTACGCAAAGAGTTTGTCGGGGGTATGCGCTGCACAGAACATTGATTAAACACACAGGGCTAAAGTGAAAACAATGAAATGAGGGAGAAATCATGACTCTAAGAACAATATATGTAAGTTAGTTTATTTTACTAGGGGTACTTGGTATAACAAAAATCAAAAAAGGGGGTACAAAGATGTCAAAAGGTTGGGAAACACTGGCTTAGAGTATCAGTATATAAATATATTGATGAACATGAATAAATATGTATTTGACAGTGCAATTTTTACAGATGACCAAACTAGATATATTCAGCTGATAGTCAAGAGTCTAAAAAATGTATCCAATGTTTTGATCATAAAGGGGACGGATGGTCATGTGATGTATCATGCTCTACTGTCAACCAAAGGGTGATTGGCTGGAGCCACCCCAACATCAATGACAGCCACAGGATTTTTTCAGATCATGATGAAAGTTCATGTCCACCCAGCTTAAAATAGGCACCTGACAATTTGTTGGGAAAGTAAAGGTAGCTGGGAATCATAATAGCTACAGAATTCCTCAATAGGTAGTGGTTACTGAAACAGATGACTTCTACACTTCATCTGCCCTGATGTGCCCATAGGGTCTTGTCTAAAGGGAATTTCACTAAGCGACCATCTTCAAGTAATTATTTTTACTGCACAACAATGACAGGTACTTTTGCCTTAGCCTTTCCCCGCCCCCCCCCTTCCTTAAGACATTCAGGATGTCTCTGCCTAAGGCCCCTAACTTTACCCAGATTATAAACCCTAATAAGACTTTTTGAGCAAACTTTAATATAAGACCGGGTCTTATTTTTGGGAAGCATGGCAAACTATTATTCAAAGCAAAATATTAAATATTTGAGGAATTCTCAAACTTTTAAAAAGACATACTTTAGTGCATCATTTGGCTATTGTGTGATCTAGGTTGATTTCAATGTTTCTTTATTTCCAAGCTCATTTTTTTCTGTGACAGACTAATTACATCTGTTCTCCAAATATTTTAGTAATGGTCTGACTCACTTTTTTATGCTAGGCATCTGTTGAATCAAAAGATAATTTAGCATCTAGTGTCTTTTTTTAAAAAAACTTTCTTACTACCATATTCACTTCTTTTGACATGCAAAATGCATTAAATTAAATATCTAAATCTCCATGAACCCCTGTGATAAAAGCGGATAAGTCCTAAATTTGTAAACTAGAATATTAAACTTAGAATAGCTTTTTTGGTCTATTGTATAAATTACTTTCCTATGTAGGCCAATATATTTTTTACGGGCTACAGTTTTTCAGCTCTTCATGTTGTCAGACAATATTAATCTTTTTACTCTCAACCTTTCTTCTCATTCAGTCATGACTGACCAGAAGTACAGAAGCTTCTTGTCTTTTATTTTCTTCCAAGCAACCGCTGTTTGCAGGTTTTCTTACACCTAATTGTGTCATTTTGTGAAGTACTTAAATAAGTTTAAATAAGTTAAATAAGAAATGCTAAAATAATATACTGGGGAAAAAAAATGTGCAAACCTTAATTGTATCAAGTGGATGACCAACAACTATGCCTGCACAACCTGGAATAATAGTATAGTATTATTATTTTTCTGAATAAATAAATTCGTATAAGCCATGAGGAAAAGACTACCACTATCCTTATTATGCTTATATTCTTTTAGTTGAGCAGCTATTAATTCTAAACATTCTCTCACAAGTAAGTTTGAAAAATAATTGCTTTATTATATTCATCTAGTTTCCAAATAATATGCCTAATTCTAATGAAAAAAAAACATATTTTTACTAAGACTAAGTTAGTATAAAATTTACTATAAAAAATCAAACTTTATAAATGTTACTGGTTTAGTCACCTCAGATAATGGTGCTTTTTCTCTTTTAATTTTTTTTATTTCAGCAGACTACCAAATTATTGAAAGCTAGTAGGAGTCTTAAACTTTAAGTAAAGAAATTTTAAATATGCAAACGTTCATTACCATACATCTCATATTAGCCGATCCCTTAAACTGCTTTAAAATAGCCAGTTTTTGCAAAAAACCTGCATACAATTATCAAATTTTACTCCATATTGTTTGCACACCAGTTGCGATCCATGACCAAAGCTGGGGCCAGCGTTGACGCCAAGGGGATCGGTAGATAATGTGATGTGCATTAGTTTGAGCATGTTAGTTCTAAGAAATAAGACGGTGTACTAAACCCATGTGCCGATGACGTCAGCTTCATCGCTGCCTCTAGCTTGGTTACGGTTAGCCACTGGTACACAAACAACCACGCGGTCATGTCACTCTGACTTTATTCTATGCATTTTGATTATAGAGTATGTCTAAACACAAATCTATGTTTGATTACACTTCTAGAGAGAATTGCTGTATTATTAGATTATAAATAATAGATATAGGAACATACAGTGTGCCTAGACAGAAACCTATGTTTGATTACACTTCAAGAGATTGTTATTATAGTATTAGTTAAGAAACTATAGATATAGGAAACATTTTCAGTTTTTTTAGAATTTTTTCTTAATTTTATGCCATTTTTGACTTCAAAAATGCTTTCTCCATGGTAATATTCAAACTCAGTATAATTATCAGCTATGCATACATTAAATTCTTTAAAGTGACACCTCTGTGTGTGTATATATATATATATATATATATATATATATATTAGTACTCTGTACACACAACCAAATAAAGAGTCAAATAGCGATGAAAATGTGTGGCTGGAAAATTGGCATTGGTGTCTATCCTTGTGTGCATTTTGTTTTATAAAAGCTGACCCCCTGATTTCAGTATTGTATTTTATAGTTCTAAACTTGGCTTATATGTGAGTATATACTGTGTGTCAATTTACCTCCAAGACCTCCTGCAATATAGTCATGGATAATATTTGCGTCAGTCATTATTTTTCTGAAAAAAAAAAATTAAAAAACAAGTCAAAGGATACTTTTTTGTTAAAAGTTTGTCAGCGTGAATCAACTAAAAAATTAGTGATGATGCATATTGCTTTGTGCATAGACCATAGCCAATAGGTCCTTGATTTTTGAACATGGTAAGATTAACTATAATGTTACATTATTTATAATCAATAATGATAATACATATAACTATATATACAAGTTACTTATACTAGTTGTCTATGTGAACTATGTTAATTTATTACTACCAATAATAATATTGCTATACAGACATGCTGTCACGTCACATGCTATCCTGCATAACATGGAGGAAACATTCTAAGACTAAATTCTAAGAAATTATAGCAGTTGGGGGATAGGGGAAGAAACCCATACTAATAACCCATTTAAATTTTATTATTTTAAGTACTGCACCTAAATAATGGTCTGCCTAAAAAAGGTAGCATAAAAAATCTTCAGACATTATTTATTGTTTTGTATACATAGTTTACATACTACACGACTACAGTATACATATCTTTTTAAATTCAAAATTGACAATGCGGTCAATGCAAAACAATTAAAGTAAAGGAATTTATTAGAATGAAAGTTCAAACATCATGGACAATTTCCTTTGGTATTTATCTGATTTTTTTTGCTTTTACTATTATAGTATAATTATTATTAATTATATAAAATTATTAAATAATATATTATTATAATAATAAATTATATACATTTAAAATGTCATTTTACTTTTTTAGTTAAAATTTAATTAGCCCTTAGGCTTAGGACGTTTTTGACAAGTGAAAATACTGAAGTACTTTGTCTACTGACTTAATAATAATATTTTTGAGTCGTTTACAAATAATACAAATAATTGTTAAGCTGGCCTATCGTGTATGCATTTATTATGGGTTAACTTGCCTTATATTGTTTTTATTACTTAAAAGCTCATACGGTGTCGACACAAATTATAAATATGATTTTAAACATGGTAATACATTGTGCTCACTCAGAAAATTTTGCATCATTGTAGGTTCATTAAAAGTGCGAATAAAAATATCTATTTATTTCGGCATTTTGATCGCTGCGCTGATCTAGACTCTGAACATTAAAGAGCTTGTTGTTAAGAAATGGCGACGTCCTACATAATTCGTGCGGTCACACATAGCTACACTCTTGGAATACATTTTGCAGCCAAAGGTGCCATTTAACCTAAAATAAACATAATGACTTGCAGCTCAATTTATATCAATCTAATTGTTAAGTTTTAGTACTGTCTGCAACTAAGGAAATTTGTTATTGTGTATGTTAAAATGTGCTTTTTAGGTCCTGAAGTGAGTTACAAGATCGAGGTGGCTACGCTTACGTCAAGCGCCTTCTATTATTATATCTATTGACGTAAGCCGGAAAAAAAATACGAATTACATCTTGATGTTACCGCTGCCACTGCGTAAACAAAAAGGATTAGGGGTTAGGGTTAGGGATAAGGTTAGGGTTAGGGACAGTGTTAGGGTGTGGAGAAATATCTATTGACGTAAGCCGGAAAAAAAAATACGAATTACGTCTTGACGTAAGCGTAGCCTGTCCGTTACAAGATATAAGCCGTAATAAGGACATACAAGTGAAACTAATTAAAATATAGAACACATTCTGCATAGAAAATTAAATTAACTATTTAAAGATAGATTACTGAAACATGATCAACCAAGTTGTTCAGATAGTTGGGATGAACATAATGTGATTATTGAAAACATAAACATGTATGTAGGTATGTGGAAATACGTCATTTTACGACAGTGATTTTCTTTCCGACACTAGCGACCCTGTTTTTGGAAAAAAAACATAGGGTTGTTGTCTTTGTAAACACATTGTGTGCATATTTGGATAGATAATAGTGTAATGTGATATATATGTTAAAGTACAATAATCACTTAGAATCAGAAGCTTTTTATATATTTTTTTACAGCTGTTTTCAGAAAATGTTACGCTTTTAAAAAATACGTTTCGAAAAGTATATGTGACTAATGATGAAGTTTTCCATTGAATTTTTTAAAACTCAATTGGCCTTTAGAGGGACCATTTATATGCATGCCTGCCAAGTTTCATTGAAAAATATTCATTTACAAGGGGAAAATTTTTATTGTCAAAAAGGTGTACTGTGATAAAAACTATTTGATCGGGAAGGGGGGAAAGGGGAGTTAACTCTCACTTTAGTTTATAACAAAAAGTAATTTTAAGACTAGTCACATGATGCAAAATAAATTAATTGATTGGTTATCGTGCTGACCTGGTAAGAAGGGGTTTTCTAGTGACCCTATATATGATTGGCTGTAGCAATGTTTATATAAGCTCTTGACATGTTTATCTTAAAATTTGACTTGACTTACTTGACTTAATCCTCTGACTCCGCGTGGGAGCATAGGGCCTCAACAACGCTCTTCCAGCTAACTCTATTTTGGGCGTCTCTCTTCAGCTGAGCCCACGTCCATCCAGCTGCCTTCATCTCTCGCTCAGTGCAGCGTCTCCATGTCTCCTTTGGCCTGCCTGCTCTTCTCTTTCCCTGCGGGTTCCTCTCTAGCACCTGCCTTGTGACATTGTCTGGACTCTTGCGCAGAGTGTGGCCTATCCAGCCCCATTTTCTCTTCCGGATCTCTTGGTCAATGGGGGTCTGCTTTGTTCTTTCCCACAGGGCGGCATTGAAGATTTTTTCTGGCCATCTGATACGTAAGATATTGCGGAGGCATCTGTTAATGAACACCTGCAGTTTTGTGGTGGTTGTCTTGGTCAGTCTCCAGGCTTCTGAACCATATAGTAGCACTGCTTTCACGTTGGTGTTGAAGATGCGGACTTTTGTCCGCCCAGAAAGTGTGGTAGAGTTCCAGATGGGACGCAAAGTATTGAAGGTGTGCCTCGCTTTGTTGATACGGCTTCTGATGTCTTCGTCTGCTCCTCCATCCTTGCTCACCACACTGCCCAGGTAGACAAACTTGTCCACTTCACCGATGTTGGATCCTTGTAGTTGGATTGGATCTTGTTGCTTGTTGTTTATCCGTATGGTTTCTGTCTTTTTGGTGTTGATGTTGAGCCCAACTTTGTTTGCTTCGTCTGCGAGCCTATTCAGTTTCTGTTGTGCATCTTGTTGCCGGTGTGACAGTAGGCTGATGTCATCCGCGAAGTCGAGGTCTTCAAGCTGCTTGGTGAAGGTCCATCGAATTCCTGTGTTTGCATTCTCAGTGGACTTCTTCATGATCCAGTCTACTACCAGAAGGAAGATGGTCGGCGACAACAAGCAGCCCTGCCTCACTCCGGTCCTGACCTCAAAAGGCTCCGTCAGCTTGCCTTTGTGGATAACCTGGCATGTGGAACTGGCGTACATTTGTTGGATGATGGCGATGAACTTGGGTGAGATCCCGTAGTGTGCCATGAGGTTCCAGACAACATTCCGGTCCACGCTGTCGAAGGCCTTCTCGAAGTCCACGAAGATTGAGTAGAGTGGAGACTGCCATTCAAGGGACTGCTCTATAATGATGCGCAGGGTGGCGATGTGGTCGGTGCATGACTTGTCCTGCCGAAAGCCTGCCTGTTCGTTTCTTAGTCTTTTGTCTAAAGCCTCCTTCAGTCTCTCTAGCATGATGCGCATCAAGATCTTGCTTGGAACAGACAGGAGCATGATGTCTCGCCAGTTGTTACAGCTGGATAAGTCACCTTTCTTCGGGAGCTTGACGAGGTGCCCTTGTCTCCATTCAGCAGGTACTTGTTCTTGCGTCCAGACTTTCTGGAGCAGAGGGAGAAGCATGTTTGCTGTTGTGGGGACATCGGCTTTCAGGGCTTCTGGTGGTATGCCGTCTGGACCTGCGGCTTTGCCTGATTTGATATTCTTCACCGCCTTAGTGATCTCCACTTTAGTGGGTGAGTTGGTGTTGACATCTAGAAGACTGTCTGCTGGTGGTATAGTAGGGGGTTGTTTTGGTCGGGGTCTGTTCAGAATTTCTGTGAAATGCTGGGCCCAACGTTCTCTCTCCTGACTTTCAGTTGTGATGGTTTTCCTGTCTTTGTCTTTCACAGAGCACATTTGCTGCGTGTTCTTGCCTGCCAGGGTCCTGGTAATTTCGTACAGCCTCTTCATATCTCTCTTGCCTGCTGCTGTTTCTGCCTCCTCCGTTAGGTCGTGGATGAATTTCCTCTTGTCTGCTCTGGCGCTATTCTTCACTTTCTTGTTTATTTCCGAGTACTTTGCCTGCAGGTCTCTTTTCTCCTGTTGGTCATGACTGGTTGATCCTCTCTTTCAATGTTTTCCTCTCCTCCACGAGGTCCCAGGTGCTTGCGGTCAGCCACTCCTTGCGCTTTTTTGTCTTCTTTCCCAGGACTTCTTTGCAGGTATCTGTCCAGCTCTTTTTAATCTCCAGCCAGTGTTCCTCTATTGTTTTCTCAGCCAAGTCAGCTAGTGCCTCAAAGCGGTTTTTCAAACTGCATTGGTACTCTGCGGTTTTTCTGGCATCTTTCAGGCTCTGGACGTTGTACTTGAAGGAGGGTCTCTGTGCTTTGTCCTAGTGGGCTCTCAGTTTCAGCTTCACGGTAGCCTGCACTAGGTGATGGTCCGATGCAGCGTCTGCTCCTCGTTTCACCCTCACATCCAGAAGGCTTCTCCTCCACTTGCGGCCGATGGAAATGTGGTCTATCTGGTTCTTAGTTTTTCCATCAGGGGATATCCAGATCTTCTTGTGGATGTTTTTGTGAGGGAAGATGGTGCCTCCAATCACTAGGTCATTGAAAGCGCAGAAATCTGTGAACAGTTCTCCGTTGTTGTTCATATTTCCGATGCCATGTTTGCCCATGATGAGCTCTTTATTAGTGTTGTCGTTTCCTACTTTGGCATTCAGGTCCCCCATCAGTATCTTGAGGTCTCTTCTGTGCACTTTGTCAATGGTATTTTGTAAGGCACTGTAGAAGTTGTTTTTCTCTTCTTCATCTGCCGTATTGGTAGGGGCGTAACACTGTATGATGGTGACGTTTCTTCCCTTTGACTTGAGTCGTGCTGTCAGTATCCTTGCAGAGACAGGCTCCCACTCTATCAGTGCCTTGGCTGCATCTGGTGTCATGAGCAGTCCAACTCCCTGTACATGTTCTTCTTCTGGCCCAGAGTAGATGAAAGTTTCTCCACTTGCCAGTTTGGTTTGTCCATTTCCATTCCATCTGGTTTCGCACAGTCCTAAAATTTGGAGCCCATATCGTTTCATCTCTTTTGCAACTTGTGCTGCTTTGCCACTTTCATACAGGGTTCGGATGTTCCAGGTTCCGATCTTGGTTTTGGTCTTGGCTGTCAGAAGATAGGTCGGCGCACTGGCTTCCCGAAGGCTTTCACCAGCTTGCGTCATAAGCTCTACTGGAGAGATATCTTCATCCTCAGCTAAGTTGCTTTCTAAGTTCGTTGTTTCGGTTTCTATAACAATCTTGTTTTTTACGGGAGTGGGTTGTTAACCCCCAGCCCAACCCCCAACGTGGAGGACCAGTGGACTGCTCTTCGTCTGGCTTCTACCCGTCGACCTGTCTGGCATGGGAGGCCCTACCAGGAGCACGAGGCTCCAGCCAACTTAGCTCTCAGGGTTATCAAAGCATGCAAGCCCCCCCCCCCCACCGCGGCAAGGTGGCAGTCCTTGGGGAGGATCTTAAAATTTAGGCTGTGAAATTTTTTTAATAGTTTTATAACTGCAATAATACTGAATATTTTGTCATAAATAGTATTTTTATATAGCTTTTTAGATACAATTTAATTTGGTACTAAATTTATAGTATTCCTTTTAAAATTGTCTAAGTTATGATAGTTTCAAGTGACAAGCTGTCAATTTGTAACTCTGTATTTCTTCTTTGTCTATTGTAACAAAAATCGTCCTCTAAAAGCTTCACAACTTTTTTCAAAAGTAACTGATTGCCAAGTTGATTATACCAATGGAAAGCTCTCGCAATGATCTTTTCATTGATGTATAAAAACACATGATTAATCCAATATGAAATTTTTATGTCACATACCTAATGTATGAATAGTCATATTCAACAAGTTACTAAATGATTTACTCTTGTTATCAATTTTGTTTTATTTTTTTAGGAGGTACTTTTACACACATTTTTCAACATTCACCGGCATTTTTAGGAATCCACTTTACTCGGACATATGCAAGTATTGTGAACAAAGGTATTTTTATAATGATTTAAAAAAAAAATAGCACTAAAGGCATTATGCTTATTTATTTTTTATCATAAATATTTATGTTTTACTGATTAAAAAAAGTATTACGTTACAAAGTTACCTATAATGTTCAAATATGACATATTTTTTACAACTGTTGTATTGACATTTATATACTCTCATTTTATTTTGTTACAGTGACTGCTGACCATCTGTGGAAGGGTGTAACTAGTGTAAGTAATGCAGGAAGAAAACGAGGTCGTGGTCGAAGTGTCAAAAAACGTATTGATCTTAACAGGGGTCAAAAACTTGGTGTAGGTAAGCTACTGATCAAAATCAGGTGCCTGTCAGGTTTAAACAGTTTTTTTTGTTTTATTTTGTTTAAGATTGATTCTTTTTACTCAGCTATTTTCACTGTAGAAAATTGTGTAAAAGGGAAAACTTTGTTTTTTATAATGTAAACCTTTTTTTTTGTGTGTGTGGAAACATTGCTTTTAATAATGTTATATATGCACCAGTGTCCTACATCATTTGTGATTGTATGTCAGAGCTTTTGTTTATCTTTGCTGGCTTTTATTTAATAATTGTTTGTAGCTTCTGGTCCTACTCGGCTATGAAATCTACTATTGTCATTTGCCCTTTTATTTTGGTGCCCAACGCTTTGTAACCTGTGCTAGCATATTTCTCTCCCCACATCCAGTTAGATGTCAGTGCTGGGCATTGAATCACAATTTAGGTTTGTTTGGTTGGATATCCACCAGCCTACAGCACAGCATTTTAACTTGTTGAGTTGAAAAGATGGAATAATTATTCTTTTCATATTGGTCTTTTTTTTCTGATAAATATATATTTTTCTGTGCCTGGACAGCCAATCATAATCACACATCTATTTGTCAGACTGAGTAGATCATTTTTTTTTATGTTTATTATAAATAATTTATCCGTAGGTAAATCTCAGATGATATTTCCTGGACTGACTGGACCAGCTATAGTTGGGAAAAAACCCATTGAAATTCAGCCAAAAAAAGAGGATTCTGGCACTGCTGACACAATTAAGAATGTTGTTGATAGGAAAAGAAGGTTTCCGAAAATTCCAGCTCTTTTGGTAAATAAAATAACACAACTACAAACCTGCAGTATTTAAATGACTTTACCAGCCATGGCCACTCTCAATGCTGATGTCAGCCCCATTCCAGTTTTTTATATTTTCATATGGTAAAAACTAATTGAAATAACCACACCCTAGTCAAGATTTATTGAAAAAAATTAATTAAATCATTAGAAAAAAATGGTCTCAATGGGAGTAAAACCGAATTCAAATAAGAACCACATTAGACAACAGTTTTACTATATTGTTTTAAAATGCAATTTCTTTTCTTTAATAATTCAATAAGCTTCTTTTCACTAATTGGGCATTGTTCAAAGAGTTTCCCTTACCCATGTGTACTGTAGGGTTTTTCTGTGGAACAGCCAATAGTTAACAATTGAAATATAGAAACCTTATGAAAATTCAGTTCCCATGTTACTTTTTTTTACTAGCATTAGTAATCTTAATAATGTTAGAAATTGTAAAAAAAGAAGCTGATAAAAAAGTTTTTAAGTTCCCTTAAGGGCTCTTCTGAGAAGATAAAGTGTAGATAGAATTCATCTGTTTCAGTAGTCATAGCATATTTAATTGATTGTGTGTCTAGCACAATGCCCAGCATCCTTTACTTCCCCGACAATTTCTTGTACCCAGTTAAAGCTTGGTGGAGTTGTGAACTTGAATCATGAACTGAAAAAAATCCCTGGTTCAAACTCAGGACCGTGAGGTCCACAATAGTGAGCTCTACACTGCCTAACCATCTGTCCCCTTTTTCATTTTCTCCCTTGTTTTATTCTGAGTAATCATTTTTTAATCATACTGGATTCCAGATAATCACAAGTCAGTTAGGCGAGAGTCTATTGTACTTGAAAAAATATTAGGGTACTGTATGAAGCTCATTTCATATCTGTACATCACAAAAGTGTATTCAGTGTGTAATATTAATTTTATGATTATTTCAGAGAGGTTATAGTGGTAGGAAATTCCCAGGCACAAGTATTGGCCCTCCAGATCCAATTAATGATTGTAAGTTAATGTAACTTTTTATGATGTTTTTTTCTTGGAATTAGTCTTGCCATTATTAACTTAAATATCTTAGCTATAATTGGACGTTTTCTTTCACTTACTTTTCAGATGTTTTCACTGGTTTTAATTCAAAGGTCTTAGAAGTAAGTACAACAACTTGTGCTAGTAAAATTCCATTATTTATCAAATTGTCTTTCTAACAGCATAAATTCATTTTAGAAAGATATTTTTGTAATCTTTAATCAGAAATATGTGTGGTTTATCTTTCTATTTTATCAATGTTTGTAAAACATATACATCTATATATTTTCAGTATAAAATAGTTAATCATATGACTGGAAACTTGGGTCGCAAAGCAAGAGTTAGTGCTCTTGTTGTCACAGGAAATGGAAATGGTTTAGCAGGTATGTACCATTGACATTTTTGTTGGTTTAACTTTCTAGAACAAAGAATCATTCACAAAGTAATACAGGTTAGCTGGTGAAAGATTATTGTCAAATTTTGATAAAAAAAATTTAACTGAAATTATATCTAGGTTGACTGCTGTTTTATCTTTTCTGCAACTTTGTTTTTTGTGTAAGCTTTTATTACTTCTTAAGATTGGACTACAAAGTCTTTACTGCTCATTCCTTCTTCAGAATATCTTAATAACGAATAATTTATAAATGTTTCATATATATATATAATGTCAGTGTGAATATCTTTTTTTTTACACCTTTAAAATTTAATGTTTTTGCCATAACATTTTAGGATTTGCTGTGGCAAAAGCTCCAACTGGGAAAGCAGCTTTGAGAAAGGCAAGTAGTCAATTGTTTCTATCTATGAACTTTGGAGAGAAACAGCATTTTATAAGCTCCTAAATTGTCATAGACACAATGAAGTAAAAATTCATTCTGATTGTCTTTCAGGCAAAAAATATGGCAGCACAAAGGTTGCAGTATTTTGAAAGATACCAGAATCATACAGGTTAGTTGATTGGTTTTCATTGATAATTTTAAATCTGTGTGAATAAGAAACTTAAATTTCATGATTTTCTATTCATGTAAAAGTAATACATGTATACCTTTTTTTTTGTTGTTAGAAAATATTGTACAACTTTCAGGATGTAAAATAAAATAATACTTTTAATGATTTTTTTTTCCTAAAATGTTTTATGTATATCTATAAAAAATACTAATTTAGGAGCTGTCTATTGTGTACAAGTTCTAAATGTCAAATTTTGTCAAGGCGGCTTTTAATGAAAAAAATGGGAATGGGAATACATCTTAAAGAAAATATACTTCAACATTTTCTTATTTGTATGGCAAATACCATCTAAATTATTAAATACATGCAATGTGATAATTTAAATATTTTATTTAACATTAGGCATTTTAAATTGCATTTAGAAAAAAGATTATACATTTTAAAAAGTTTGAAATAACATCATACACAAATGTGTGAACTTAAAAAGTTGTTGCTATCAGTATTTAAAATCCGGGTTTCTATTCTTCTCGTTGATTTATTTCTGATAAGATATTTAAATACAGTCAAACAAGGATAAATAGTTTAACTATCCTAACCAAAAGATCACCATTTATGTAACTAAAATATTAATTACCATCAGTTCCCATCATGTCCCTACCAATGTTCTCTCTAAGCTGAGCGCGTGAACGACCGCTCACACGAATTCAGAGCGTCGCCCATACTATACGTACGATCGCTCACTCCGACGGATGACGTCGCTTAAATCACTCACAAATTTTTGCCTCAAAACAAAATGTCGCTCAGAGACAAAATTTTTTGCTCACTTCATATCAGACCTTAGAGTGAACATTGGTCCCTAACTGAGCTAAACGAGTACAATTACATTTTACTGAAACAATACCATAGCAATCAAGCGCACACAAAAAAAAACAACTCCACATTACTTGGCTAGTAATGATGTCTGTAATTTTATAGCCACACCCCCCTCCCCTTTTTTTTTCCTGCTCAAACACTTTTTTCCTACAATTCCATAACTGTGTGTCAACACTTCAGACGTATGTAATTGTGAACGACCTGTTATTGATTTTGTTTCCCTTGCAACCCAGGGTATGAAAGCTGCTTTCCCCAACCCCAGATCCTCCTGTAAGCTGCCAATTATCTTGCTCAAAGTCTATACCACACTGTCAGTATGGTAAATAAATTAAATTTTTTCCCTACTGAACTTAAATTGACCGGGTATGGTGATTTTCCCCCATCGCATGGACTGTAGCAATGTATGAAATTTCCCCACCTCCATTTACCATGCTCATTTATCTGTCAAGCTAGCTTTTAAAAACATTTCCAATTTGAAAAAAAATATAGGCAAAAAGTGTATTTTTGCACAATACTGAAATTAAATAATTTGTTACAATGATGGGTTTTAACAGATGTTATATAAGCGAAGGGGAAGAGATTAAAAAAAATTCAGAAAACTGAATAATTCATTACGCAAGTGTTTGTAATAATGACAGTAGACTGTATAAGCTCTTTTTTTTTTTTTATAAAATCAGTACGTTCTCAAGTCTCTTACAAGTTCTCTGGATTCAGAAATGTTATAAAAATATAGTATTATTATTTATGTATTTTTTTTCTATCTTTATCTATTTAATTTTCAGTATTTCATAATTTTGCTGTAAAAGAAGGAAAAACTACGATATTTGTACAGAAAAAACCACCAGGTATCCACTTAAATATATGTTTCACTTTGTCAACAACCTTTTTCAGTTTCTTTTATTTTGCTCAAGGGGAGGCTATTTGTGAAGAATTATTTCCTTTTGAGTCAAACGAATAGTAAATTCTTCCTTATATGTTATATTTTTGTATAGTTTTAAGACCAAACAGAAGAATAATGTCTATCTGTACATCAATATTTCAGGTCATGGGATAATTGCACATAGAGTTATCAAGACAATGTGTGAAATAATTGGAATCAAAGATTTGTACGCCAAAACTGAAGGTCAAACAGGCATCATTCAAAATGTTACTAAAGCTTTCTTTACAGGGTTGATGGAACAGGTAACAGATTGCGTTATTTCTCAAATGATTTCTGTGTATATTACTGTTCACTTGACAAAGACCAACAATGAAGAAAAATAATGAGTCAACAAGAAGGAAGTTATTAAAATCATTGTAAGCTAATATTGTTAATAAAAAGAACAGCTAGTCTAGACATCGTTGTCTTATAAAATGTCTTTTTCTTTTCTCATCCTTGAGACTAATGTTGTCTTACTTCAGCTTACATCCTTTTTACATATGATACATTTATTCTGATAGCTGTCATCAATAAACTATACATCTAATAATGGGTGCATTTAACATACAGGAAACACATCAGCATTTAGCAGAAAGAATGGCGTTGAACGTTGTGGAGTACAGACCAGAGATGGATAATGTCCCTATCCCCGTAGCCAAGCCCAGCCAGGGTTTTTCACGACCAGATCCCATTAAGGAAGAGGCTTTTGATTTTGACAACTTGTACTACAAAGATGGCAAAGTGAGTAGATGTAATTTCTTGCATGATATTTTATGTTTTAGGAAAATGAAAGTTATTACCCTTTGAATTTAGTTGGCCTTGTAGTTCAGTTTTAGTCTAAAAACATTTAAAAACATTAGTAATCTCTTCTTACTTTTGAATATATATATATATATATATTTATATTTATTTATATTCCACTGCAGTTTAGCTTTTTTTTTTTTAATTAAAATTGTAATTTATTTGTCATTTTCTATAAATGATTTTCTCTAAGACTCGGCATTGAAACCATTAATTTATGAAACATAAATCATCTGCACATAATTTACTTAAATATTATTTACCTGCTCATTGATGTTTTCTGTAACCGTAAATCATTAAAGTAGTCCATTTACTGCCACATTCAGCTTAGAAAAAATGATGACACAGAAAATAAATATTATGTCCATTCAATAGATAATTATAACACAGATACACACATACATATAAAAATCACCTCTCTTTTTATGAATTTCTTTTATTCTTCTTGAAGAGCCAAGGGTATCATCCCTCTGAATAAACTTGTATTGATAAATACTTTTTTTTTATATTAATGTGGTCTTTCTCTGTCACTTTCAGATACCTCTAAAAAGATACGTCGACCCTGATGCCAAGTTTAAACTTCCTTCAACCTGGAAGCATTTTCTAAATCAACATAAACATCGCAACCAGATTCATGCTAGACACTTAAGAGTAGTTCATGGACTTGAACCATCACCCGAAGAGGTCAAGTTCCGTCAGAAACCCTTAAAATAATGTTTTTCCCCACAATGTATTTATTTCTCATGTTGCATTAATTCTCTGTAATAAAAAAGTATTTTTCAGTGCGACTCATGTGGACTTCATTTAATAAATATTTCACAGTGGTTGGTTAAATGTGCTAGTAATTTGGTATACAGACATGGTTTTGAGAAAAAGAGATTATATTTTGTATCTAGTTTTTTTTCTTCTTCGTTTCGTTGAATCTCAAAAAAATATTTTAGTCTTAAAATTTTTTTTTGGTGCAGGGGTGGAGGATGACATGGTATAAGTTTTTTTTACATATTATTATAAATACAAATTGGGTTATTTTAAGAATGTTTAGTGATAAAGGAACTGAAAGTAAAAGGGTGAAATTTTTTATTGCAAAGCTAAACTCAAGAGCTACTATTGGCCATTATTAAATTGTGGTTGATTGTGTTCTAGAACTAATTTAACGTTTCCAGTGTTCCCTCTAAGATGTGCATGTGCACATAACTAGCCTAGCCCGTGCATACACATTGCAACAGAGATCAGAGATGTTTTGTTTAGTATGCCCGTACACAGAATATAAATTATATATGCAGAAAGTGCATCATCAATTTAAATTAACATTTCTGAAATACGCCATGTTTGTTGTTATTGTGCTATCATGCATAAATTTTTAGGTGCTGTATTATTTTATTTAGGAAAAAAAAACACTTTCAAAGACATTATTAGAGGAGTTTTTAAAAAGTGGTATACTTTCTGTATGATATATATTCTGTGGGCCTATTTATTGTTTATTTTAGTACTGCCACCATCTTTCACTGCACACATTCTGCTGAGAATTAGTGGGAACATTTCACTTCCACCCATTCAAATACAATATTTGAATAACATAAACATTTTCAGACAGATGAGATAGATTCAGGCCTAGTTATTTGTAATATGGGAATACTGACCTAAAAAGGACTAGAAAGTTTTATTGTAGAATCAGGATGTTCATGTGGTGGTGTAGGAAAAAAACACAAATTTGTCGAACTCTACCATAAGGCTTAGTAGGAGATTTCATTGATATTGATTAAATTTGTCGAATGTTTTTACCTTTTTAAGAGGGTTGGCGAATTAATAAAGATAATTCACTGTACCTTAACACTTATCTGATGCCCTGCACCTGAGACTTATCTGATGACCTGCACCTGACACTTATCTGATGCCTTGCACCTTACACTTATCTGATGCCATGCACCTGACACTTATCTGATGCCCTGCACCTGACACTTATCTGATGCCATGCACCTGACACTTATCTGATGACCTGCACCTGACACTTATCTGATGCCCTGCACCTGACACTTATATCATGCCGTGCACCTAACACTTATCTGATGACCTGCATCCGACACTTATCTGATGTACTGTACGTGACACTTATCTGATGTCATGCACCAGAGACTTATCTAATGCACTGCACTGGACACTTATCTGATGCCATGCACCTGACGCTTACCTGATGCCATGCACCTGACGCTTATCTGATGCACTGCACCTGACACTTATTTGATGCCATGCACCTGACACTTATCTGATGACCTGCACCTGACACTTATCTGATGCCATGCACCTGACGCTTACCTGATGCCATGCACCTGAGACTTATCTGATGCACTGCACTGGACACTTATCTGATGCACTGCACTGGACACTTATCTGAATCACTGCACATCAGACTTATATGATGCCCTGCACCTGACACTTATCTAATGCACTGTATCCGACCTTTGTCTGCACCGGAACCTATCTAATGTTAGAGCCCTGTGCCTTTCATGATCTTCACGACTACATGCCATCCCTGGCTCTTAGAGTTAAAACCTACAGCAAACAGAAATTCGACAATGTCTAAAGTTTTTATTTTATATTTTATACCTGCTTTCTGTATAGGTATCAGGGGTCAGGGCAGCCATTTTATTAGAATTATATATTACCTAGGCGACATGTTAAGTCCTTTTTTATTTCAACTCGTGGTAAATTAATCAAATAACGCTGAAAGCGGGTGGAAGGGCATTGTGTTGTCATGGTAACATCTAATAAACTTCCTAGTCCATACCACTAAGCTGATAATTCGATTGGTCGTCTCGTTGTAAAAAAAAGGGGGGGGGGGGAGAGAGAAACTGTGCCAACCTAATTGGTTCAGTTACATTCACTGGGCATCACAACACACCCTCTAACCCGTTAGTCTAACCCATCTTGTCGCTTTTCATTTCCTGCCCATTTCACCCTCATCACATTTATGATTTTATTTCAACACAGGAACCGTCGAAACCTTTTAACGGTGAATATGTTTCAAACAATACTAAGAGATGAATGTTTCAACCGTTTGGTGTCTTTTGTTCAGTGTTTCCTTACTGTGTTATGATTTGAATAAGACCGACCAGTAATTTAAAACAAGTTTGCCGTACAGACAGAACCTAGGCATAGGCGAGCCAGGCAAATAACCTAAGGAAGGGGGTGAGAGAACGTTTTGAAACTCGGGGCGAAATGGGGAAGCTAAATTCGACACAAGGGATCGACCCAAAGCAGATGGGTGAATGTATACATGAATTAAACTGAATAAAGTGTACCGAACATTAAATTTTCTGGCCGTAGTAAGCCTGCGGGTCATAATTAGCCCATCCCTGACCTATGACCTCCTCTAGTACAGTACCCACCAACCAGCGGTACGAATTGGTGTAAAATCTGATTTAGAAAAAAATGATGACAAGCTCCATAGGTATAGGCCTGTACCACTTGTTATAGAGTAAGACATTGATATGGATATTATGGTTATTTATACGGATACATACGGAGTTTTCACCTGGGGCCTACAACAAATCTGACGTCTCGGTCTAGGGCCCCTAAACTCTAAAGGGCATTTCTGCATGTCATGGTTTACTTTACATTAATTGAGCTACCAAAAAATGGCTTAAGATATTATAAGCAAATGAATTTAAAGAAGTGCTAGTTTCTGCACATTAAAAGCAGTTTTAAGTAATTATAACAGTCATTCTGAACGACACATTGTGAAGTATTTCTTACTAAAGCAACAGTTTTGAACAACATTATGAAGTCACCAAAGCAAACCATTCAATATTTTCTGCCTACTATGACTTCGTGCATCGATCTCGAAACAAATATTTGACACACTGGAAGTACCGATAGACAAAAAAAAATCGATGTTTTTGATTTAAAAAAAACTAGTGTGGGAGAGTTAAACGGTCATTGACCGAGGCTTAAGTTATGAGGGACTTGGTGAAGTGGCCACTTAGTGTCAAAGTGTCTGAAGGCAATCATCGAAAGTATTTTGATTCCTCGTCTAGGTTGTAGTTTTCGTCACTTGGTTTCACGAAAAAAAAAATCAACTCGCACGACAAAGTAGTTCGTCTATTTGTTACTTGTCGTGAAAATGTCAACGGCAACAAAATTTCGACATTCGCAGACGTGAACGACTTAAACAAAAAGGTTAAAATAAAAATAAAATGACTTATCAGGCCAGCAATCAGAGAGGATGAAAACTATAATTTTAAATTGACCGGTGCCAGTTTTAGGCCGATTTAACACCAAACGGTCCTTGCTCTGGTGTGGTCTACTTTCGACGTATTCAGGTACTCACAACTTGTGGCCGTATGAGAGTTAAATGACAGTCGTGTAAAACTATATACAGTCGATTCCGCTTAATTGGGACACATCGGGACCGAGGCTTTTTGTCCCAATTAAGCGGCTGTCCCAATTAAACAAACAAATTTACTATTGGCTTCTTGGTTTTGTTTCTTTGAGATTTGTCCCAAATAAGCGGCTGTCCCAATTAAGCGGTGTCCCAATTAAGCGGAATCCACTGTATATTATATATTTATTCATAAGTATATTGATACAAATCAATAACTAGAAAAGGTTTAATGTGAAAAGACTGAGCGCTCCTGATGTAATTCTATTGAGTGTCAACAGTACCAACACTGTAAGCATGGGCGTATTCATGGGAAGGGGGGGGGCAAGGGGGGCATTTGCCCCCCACGTTTTTGAAAAAATGTCATAAAGTTGTTATTCCCCCCCCCCCCCGGAAAATTTTTGCCCCCCCCCCCCCTGCAAAAATTCCTAGCGACGCCCATGACTGTAAGGACACATTTGTAAGTTAACTTCCCGTACAGCCTTCGTTATTTAAAGACAAACCAGGACAGGCAACCGACTCTTCTGAAGCCCCATCAAGGGTGAGCAAACTTTTGGAATCGCGGGCCACTTATGGTTCAGAAATTTGACAGATGGGCCGGACCAGGAGCAGAAAATAGAAGTACCTGGCCTAATGCGAATGGATGGAGTTAAATATGAAAAAAATATAAATTAAATCTCATAAAAATTAGGTACGCGCAGACCCACCGACAGAAATTTCTGGCCCCTGGGAAAGACTGTCACGGTCCCCCTCCTTCCGTGCTGATAATAATATTTTCAAAAGTTGATGATTGGCCAGCTTAGCCCGGGCCCCTAAAACTCGCCGGCCCCTGGGCATTTGCCTCCCTGCCCCCCCTCTCGGCGGCACTGGGTGCGCGTACTTTTAATCAAACAGCCGAAGGGGCGCACTGGAGGAATAATCAGTAGTTTGATGAGTCTGAGCTGTCAGTCGGGAAATTTTAATCTACATAATGTATAAAAAACAATATATATAAAGGTAAATCACTTGATGCCAGAAAAACACTATGATCTTAAACAGTTATTCCCCCATCCCACTGATTACCTCCCATCTTTTCAACACCACAATATAGGAATAATACATGGAAAATGTCAATCTAATTTCCTTGGAAAATAGGTTCAGTTTTCTTGAAAAATAAAAATCCCACAATAACTTCTCAATTGCTAAAATACAAATCAGCTGTAAACAAAGGTAAACTAACCAAATTGTTTAAAAAAAAAAACAAGAATCTAACACTGTCATTTTTTTTTCACCAATCACGCCTCAAGCGAGACTCTGTGGCGCAATGGTAGCGCGTCTGACTCCAGATCAGAAGGTTGCGTGTTCAAATCACGTCAGGCTCAGGCAATTTTTTTTGTATGTTTTGTTTTTCAAATTATAAATCTTTCTCTGAAGCGGATTTTCAGTTTCCATAAGGTCATAGGTAAATAATAGGAAGTTTATGAAGGGTTTGTTTTTTTCTACCCTACATATCTCTAACTATTTGTAAACATTTGATTTCATGAAGGTGGCATAATTTCAATATACTTGGTCCTCCCCCCCCCCACCCCGCTAAAGTATACATTCCGACATTGCACATTAAAAATGATGTTTTTATTTTTTTTACACTTAATCACAAGCACAAAGACCTTAAGTCAATTAAAACTGAAAAGCAAACAAACAAACAGTTATTAAATACTAAATAGTAATTTGTTTCATTCAGCGACAATCGCAAACAAAATAGTTAAAAAAAAAAAAACAACTCAAAATAAAATGTTTTCCTTTTTTTCCTTTTGAATACTTCAATAATTACTCCTAAAAGCTCTACCCTCTTTTCCACAGAGACGTCATTAGGTCTTTGTTTGCCCCACGCAGAGTCGTAGACAAATTTGAAAGTCCTGGACAAAAGTATATGTCGGGACCCCTATAGATTCGACGGGAATTTATCATGGAAAGGGGGAGGGGGGGCCTTCGGGAATGGGCGCCAAGTCGGTCACATTGTCTATCCATACATCAAACCTCTCTTCAAACCTGGTCAATGAAAATATTTGAAATTGAAACACTTAACGGAATAATCTTTAAATTATTTTTTTCCCATCTCCACGCTTCCTTAAAATCGAATATTTATTTGATGAACTGCAACGCAAACCTCTTAAATGGAATATAGGTAATACAAGGACTGTAAAGGGTTAAGTTTCGGTAAGTAAGTAAGAAAGACACATGTTGTTAATTAGATAGGCTAATATTAGGGCTGCTGATTAAACTGCGTTAATTTGCGATTAACGCGTCAAAATAATTTTGCGATTAAAATTTTTAACGCAACACCTAAATGCGTTAATTTTACCAAAATGATGAAAGTTCACCAAAAACGAAAAATAACAGAATTTCTCTCAACATTTTAAAGTTATGGTCCATTGAGTTATTAAGTAGATCTACCACCCCAATCTGTCGCATTTCGCTCACACCCTAACCCCCAGGTATGTCGACAAAAGCCCCACTTGTAAGATGAAATGAAGACAAGTAATCCTCCTGCTCCCTTTCCGGTCGATGTAAAAAGAGAAAAGTTTCATTTACTCGTTTACATTATATACAGTAGTGTATTGGTGGAGGTACAACAGTGTATTGTTGAAGGTAAAAAAAACAACAAGTGTATAATGAACCCGGTTATAATTAGATCAAAATAACGAGATGCTAGAAATTGTGAATCATTTTTTTGCACATAATTTTGTATCGCATTTGGATAAAACAGCATCTTGCTTGTCACGTCTGCAGCAAATGCACTAATATTTCCATATACATGACACCTATAATTAGTGTCTAGACAGTACCTAGACATGGTCTAGACTAGACTATGCACACATCTGTACAGTAGACAGTGGTTGTATATTTCAGAATAATTGTGACACTGAGTTAAATTTTATATAGAGCTGTTGATTTGCTGTAATTAAAGAGTAATTAATGCGTTCAAAATATGTGATTAAATTTTTAAAACAAACACCTAAATGCATTACATTTTACCCAAATGTTAGCATTTCAGAGTTGCAGAAAAAATCTGTAAATAACCCAATTCTATAACCAGATCAAACTACATTTTTTAAAAAATCAAGAAAAAACACCCGAACACTGAGACTGTTACGTTTACATAAATCACAGCAATATGACCTTGAAACAATAAGATTGTCATTTCTTAATTTTAATTTATGACCTTGAATACCATTAGTGAACATCATTCTGTAGACGCGTGCTATATAGTTCGGCACGTGCAATCGTTTGGGACAGAGGGGGTAAGGTGGTTGGGAAGCAATAAAGTAACGTCATCTTTGTAGGGGGAGAGAGAGGCTGCTAAGTGTCAAAAATGAAATTGGGATGGGCGATAAGGGAAAATAAAAAAAAAAAACGCGTTCATAATAAGGGAGCAAGTACATTCTGGCTAAACTATTATTTAAAGAAAGAAAAAGGCACAAATGACGTGTGTATTTTTTTTCGGGGTGGGGGGGGGGGTAGGTGCGGTAGTGGAGGCTAGGGTGAACAAGACCTACGCGAGGCGAAGTGTTACAAAATATGACAGGGAAAAGGGGGGGGGGGTGGGAACAGCGGTTGACATACGTCAGTAGTTCGGAATCAATGGAACGGGAAAAAACATGTTTGGCATTGATGTTAATTTAAAACAATTTGCATCACTTGACGTGATCAGTGGCGCCGAGAGCCGACACGGGTTTCAGGGCGGGAACATAAGTCGTGAAAAAATGACATGGTAGGGGCGGCCCGGGCCTCCTTACAGATGCGGGCCCCCTGGCAATGACCCCACTGCCCACCCCTCGGCGTGCCTGGATGTGATTAATACATGTCAATAAACCGGTCTCAATAACCATATCAATAGACATATGTGCAAATGTTTAATAAATCTTTCTGAATTAATTATACCTCTTTCGTAAATTAAACTGACTTGTTTGTTATGCCAATATTATGCAACGATATTACTACATACTAGTTTGAATACAAACAAATGTATTATATTGTGTCGATTAAAATATATGCGTTAATTTGCGATTAAAATTTTTAATCATGCGTTAATTTCGATCAATTTTTTTAATCGAACAGCAGCTCTAGCTAATATATATGGAGGTGGGGTGAGAGTGGAAGGCTGCAGGCAGAAGAAATTACACAGCCCAACAAAAAAAAAATTTTTGCGAGTTGCCAAGAATGTTTGATTGAATTTATAGCAATTCATGGGTGCTGATTTCAAAACTGCCACTGCTTTTGCTGAATTGGCTCTAGTTTCTGAGATATTGGACACCTTGAAAATATGATTGTACCCTTTGTGTAAAACAAATGCAATAAGTTTGGTGTCTGTTGTTTAATTTAACTATACCAAGTTATAACTTTGTTTAGTTTTTTCTCTTTTATAGCTGCTTTCTAAAGACATCATGAGTTCATCACGAAGATGCTGCAAACATAATCCGAATGTATTCTGTTACATCTGTGGAGAATACATGATTGAAAAGCAAAGAAATATAATCGAATTTGTGCAGCAGGCATATTTGGCTTATTTCGGTGAGAAGCTGGGAGACCAAGACAAGTCTTGGGCTCCCCATAAGGTCTGCAAAAACTGTGTGGAGAGCCTACGGCAGTGGACAAATGATGAGAAGAAAAGTCTAAGTTTCAGTGTACCAATGGTATGGCGAGAGCCGAAAGATCATTTTGGTGATTGCTATTTTTGTATTGTGAATGTTAAAGGCTTCAATCGCCACAAGAAATCTAAGTGAGATTATCCTGATCTTGAATCTGCAAGGAGACCAATTCCACATAGCAGTGAAGTTCCTATACCAGTGTTTAGTGGATTATTAGAGCTTTCACCATCAGACTCTGACGAGGGGCAAGATCTGGAGTTTTTGGCAGGTGAAAAAAGTGGAAGCGATTATGAAGGAAGTTCTTCAACACCTCAACCATTTAGTCAAGAAGAACTCAATGACCTGATACGATACCTAAATATGCCCAAGCAAACATCTGAGCTTTTAGCGTCCAGGCTCAATGAAAGAAATTTTCTCAAACAAGAATTTTTAAAATTTCTCATCGGAAAAGAGAAGAGTTTCTTCTTCCATATTTTAGCCAAGAGGAAGATCTTGTTTACTGTAATGACATGGAACTACAAGACTACCATTCCGAAGACTGGCGTCTTTTTATAGACAGTTCCATCAGAAGCTTGAAATGTGTTCTGATACACAATGGTAACCGTTACGCATCTCTTCCTATGGCTCACTCAACAACACCTAAAGAAGAGTATGAGAATATCAAAACAGTATTGCAGAAAGTCTGTTATTATGAGCATCAGTGGTCAATTGTGTTGATCTAAAAATGGTAAACTTCTTGCTTGGGTAGCAGTCAGGATACACAAAATACCCGTGCTTCATGTGCCTTTGGGATAGCAGGGCAAGGCAAGATCATTGGACAAGAGTGACATGGCCTGCAAGGGAAACCATGACTGTAGGTAAAGAAAATATCATCAACAAGCCACTGGTTGACAAAATAAGATCATTCTCCCACCGCTTCATATCAAATTAGGTTTAATGAAACAATTTGTTAAGGCTTTGGGATTTTTGACGGTCCTCAGATTCGAAAACTCATCAACGATCAAAATTTTACAGATTTCACGGATCACCTTGAAGCTTCTTCATGGAACAGTTTTGTTTCAGTTGTCAGGAACTTCTTAGGTAATAACAAAGCAGAGAATTACGAAAAACTGGTACAAGATATGCTCGCTAACTTCAGAAACATTGGAGCAAATATAAGCATAAAGGTACATTACCTGCACAGTCATTTAGACAAATTTCCAGGTAACCTTGGGGACTTCAGTGAGGAACAAGGCGAGAGGTTCCATCAGGATATGAGGGTTATGGAGAAGAGATATCGAGGAAGATGGGACATAATATGATGGCTGACTACTGTTGGAGCCTCCAGCGCAATTGCCCCAACGATACACACAAAAGGAAGTCGAGCAAACAACGATTTGCTAATGCATTACCATAGACAATTAACATATTAATTAATTAATTAGACATAATTAGTTTTTCAAATGAAAATGTTTTCTTCTATAGCACTATTACATATCTTTTTAAACAAAATTCTGCATGACTATTAACATTTTCACTAGTATTTGTTAGTATACTATCTTACTTCATGCAATTCTTGGCAATTTTCAAACACGGTGCATACATTATTTAATTAATTTTAATTATCTCGTAAAATAGAGCCAATCTAGCAAAAGCACTTACATATTCTAAATCAGCATAGTTGACTTTGTATAAAATGATTCAAATATCACTGGCAATGAAATCACTGTTTACCAGTGTTATTGTTGAACAAAAACCCCTATCAAACATGTTTCATTAGTTGGGGGAGGGGGAGGGGACACATTTTATGAGCGATGTCACAGATAATTATTTATAAACTAAGGTCTATAATTGTATCCATATCCCATATGGTGGATAAGTTCGATCTGTTGTTACGAAAGGAATCACGCCGACTGTAGCAAAACTAGCCAATGAAAACAAAGCTTGTATGATTCCTTATCCGGTGGACCATGGAGAGTGGCAGATGGCAGACACATCGCGTGGTCGTGGAGTGCGGCGCTAAAGGACTTGGAATTTTTTTTTTTAAAGTCTCACTGAGTCGCAGTCCGGCTGATATCAAGGTACGTCATCCAGCACGGAAAAGGGGGGAGTAATTGTAACAGAAATGAAAGAACCGGTTTTCGGAAGTGTCTTCTTTTGATGACGTCATCTTTAAACCCTCCAGATTTTTGTTGATAGGACGGGGAAAAAAAAATAATATTTACTGTGAAACATTAGTTAGCATTTCGTTTCAATATTTTTTTCCGGAAAAAAAGGCAGGATTTAACAAAGGGTTTGACATTTTCTTTTTCCGTGTGACTAGAATTGGAATTTGTCAACATAAAAAGACACCTACTAGTTCTAAAAGTTGTTAAAATCAAACTATTGTTATTGGTTTTTTTTTTGTTATAGAAAAAAAAGTTCTCGAAACAAACAAATAATTAGTCCCACAGTGAACTAGATTTCAATTGGATTTTTTTTTTGTTTTTATAGAAACAGCAAAGGATATGATCAGCTTGCAGAAGTTAAAACTAAAAAGTAAGGAATTCTTCCTATGGTGTTTTTCTTTATAACTACATCTGTATGTTAATTAGGCTGTATTCTGTGTGTTTTTTTTAACCCAATGCACTGCCCTGCAGTATTCATAATCAATAAGTAATACAAAAAAAACAAAGGTTAACATAAAGCATTCAACAAGAAACTCTTTTCTCCACTCATTATTAATATTTTCTGAACGACAGAACAACATGACCTTTTGAAGTATAGGCCTACCTGGAATAACCGCTGACGTCATCAAATTGCATGATCGACAAGATCCAATCAGTTTTTTTTTTTAATTTTGTCTTTGTCAACTTTCCTCATTAAAAGTTGAACAAGTTAGGAAATCAGAAGCGAATAATAAATCAAATTGATATTTTCTAAAATAAAAGGTAATTATTTCTTGTAATTATAGACCTACATATTACTTTGATTCGGGAAAATTCTCAAAACTATTTATAAGACAATTTCACTTAGTGCTTAAGTTTACACAGAAGTTATATATGTGCAAGTGACTGCCTAGAATTGTCTACATAGAAGTTATATCTGCAAGTGACTGCTAAGATTTTTTTATTATTATTATTATTTTACTGCCAAAGTTACAGTAACATAACTCGTGTGTGTGGGAGGGGGGTAGATTTCATTTGTGGGCGAAGTGATCTAATAACGAACTAAGGAAAATGAGTTACTGGGCGAGTTGTGTGTTAGGCCAAGCCGGGCCATGAGAGCCGCTCAACAAGAACACAATCACAGTTCTCTGTTCCCAACTCACATCGCCACTTGATTTCCCAAGTATAGACCACTACTCGGCATTTTTTTAATAGAATATCCAGGCACATGCAGGTGAGTACATATGAGGGGTAGGGGGAGGGGAGGGCAGGGCCGCTGCGGGGGGGGATGTACGACCCGAACAGTTGTCAGGGGGAGGGGCTTCAAGCCTATGGGGGCCTCTTCGTTTTCGATAATTTATTTATTCTTCACAATTTATTTTGCTTCGAAATTATGGGGGTAGGGGCCATCGGGGGGGCCCAATTATTAACCGTGGCCTTGAAGGGAATTGTTAAAATCTTTGTTATGCTTTGATTATGGCAAAGTCTATGTTCGTTTGAAAACTTGTACACCATTGTGTTGCTACCATACAGGCACGCCGAGAGGGGGAGGGGTCAGGGGGGTCGTTGCATCTGTTTATTAAGGGGCCCGCAATGATGTCCTGCCTGGGGCCCTTGTTGGCTCTCGGCGCCCCTGCTACCATACATCTGTATTTTTAGGTGACCACATTTAGCATGTGTATGTGCCCGTACTTTGTGTGACATATAAACACAAACACAAGCAGACAATGACACACACAGGTCTCTTTTATTGTTCAATTTGTTGTTCAAATAGTTGTTCAAATAGTTGTTCACATAGTTGTTCATTCAAATAGTTGTTCAAATAGTCGTTCAGCCATCATATATAACATTGAACAAATGCTTTGTATGTTATATAAACATTTTGAATCAAGCCTGAATCTTGAATCATATCAGCACAAAATGAGAATAAAATCCAAATTTCTGTACATATTCACAATTTTCTCCCACCTACCCCTATCAACTATCGGTTATCTGCATAGTTAAAGCTCAGTAAGCTTTGATGGTGGTTGTTTTTAGGGGGGGGGGGAGAGTGGAGCATATTCTAGATGAACTGAACATTCATAGAGCTGTTAATATATTTGAACAATAAATTTATTCTGAATAAAATATACAAATAGAAGACTTGACAAACATAAGACCATGAACTTTATTGGGATTTGGTCGTGCTTAGATATTATGCTTTCATACATTTGGGAAACAACATAAGAATAAAGAAACAAAATGATGTTGATATGTAACGTAATATTTGTAACCAGTTCCTTGATTCTTCAACTAAGTTTTACATGCTAAGAGAAATGATTCAACTTAATGTTTGTCATATTTTTTTCGCCTCTATATGTCACTCTATATGTCACTCTATATGTCACTCTATATGTCGCTCTATATTTCACTCTCTATGTCACTCTATATGTCACTCTATATGTCACTCTATATGTCGCTCTATATGGCGCTCTATATGTTAATCTATATGTCACTCTATATGTCACTCTATATGTCACTCTATATGTCACTCTATATGTCGCTCTATATGCCGCTCTATATGTCGCTCTATATGTCACTCTATATGTCGCTCTACATGTCACTCTATATGTCGCTCTATATGCCGCTCTATATGTCGCTCTATGTCACTCTATATGTTAATCTATATGTCACTCTATATGTCACTCTATATGTCGCTCTATATGTCGCTCTATATGCAGCTCTCTATGCCGCTCTATATGTCACTCTATATGTCACTCTATATGTCACTCTATATGTCACTCTATATGTCGCTCTATATGTCACTCTATATGTCGCTCTATATGTCACTCTATATGTCACTCTATATGTCGCTCTATATGTCACTCTATATGTCACTCTATATGTCGCTTCGCTCTATATGTCACTCTATATGTCGCTCTATATGTCACTCTATATGTCGCTCTATATGTCACTCTATATGTTACTCTATATGTCGCTTTTAGAAATGGAGTTACAATTATATAAGAGAGTTTCGATGAAATAAGCGGCATATAAAATTTAAAAAAAAATGGCGTGATCACTTGTAATTGTCTCGGAAACAGAACAGGTTACAAACCAAGCAGAAAATATTAGGCCTACGTGTATTTATTTATTCCCTGGTACTATTTTCTTAGCCCGAACGTTAATTTTCTTTGCAAACGTCAAGTTACTCATCTGAAATATGTTCTTGAGTAAACATATATTTAATACATATGCAGTACAACTGTTTCATTTTGACAGTTACTATATTTGGATTCAGGGTATCTCCGAAAAACCTATGCTTGTCTCTCGTCTCCTCTGTACAATTTTTTTTTACTTTGGCTATAGACCCCCCTCTCCCTAGATTTATTCATTTTTTTAAAACCCTTTGGTTACTGCTCGTATTACTTCTCAGTAATCAATACAATTGTTTACTTTTTTTTAATGTACAGCAAAAAATAATGAATGTGTCCCAAAGCTGTCTTACCCCTCCCCCTCCCTCCCCTTGCTCCCGCCCATATGTTTCGCCGCATGATGAAAAAGAACCAATTCAGAATAAGTTTATCATTTTTTTTCTTACAGTCCAGCGTACCAATAGAAAGGAGAAACCGTAGTTGTGCTTATATATTGTGCGTACCGATAGAAACAAGAATCCTTACTCCAGCCATATAGGGTTTAAGTAAGGAAGCCGTTGTATACATTGAATTCGGCTTAAAATTTTTGAAATGTTAGTAAAAAAAAAAATCAATTAAGTTATTGAAATGACCAAAAAAAATCACCAATAACAACCAAACAAAAAAATGTAAATGACGTCATCAAACTTATCCCCTTTTAAAATAAAAATCTGGATGGCAGAGCTGAAAAAAACAACAAAACAAAACACAACGATTCTTTTTGTGTGTTCAGGATTGAGTGTTTTTTTCTCGGTTATTTACATTGATCTCTGAACATGAGAGTGAACATGAGGGTGAACATGAGGGTGAACATAGAGTTGTGCGAAGACATTTTTTAAAAATTTAAAATGGTGCGCGGATTTCCTTTAGCACTTTGCGAGAGGCCAACAGCAGTGTCAAAACCGTGTGTGTGTGTGTGTGTGTGTGTGTGTGTGTGTGTGTGTGTGTGTGTGTGTGTGTGTGTGTGTGTGTGTGTGTGTGTGTGTGTGTGTGTGTGTGTGTGTGTGTGTGTGTGTGTGTCGACAAATAAGAGACGCAAAACATAGACACAACACAGGCAGATTACAACACTGACACTGGCAGATTACAACACTGACACGGACTGATGATAAAACAGACACACTCGACTTGTAGATGGATATAAAAAAAAATAGTGCTGCCACATTCCCGTGCCAAAACTTATTAAATAGGGTAAAAAATACCTCCTCTGGCCGAGGGCGAATTAAATGCCGTCCGGGGCGGATCACCCCCTCCCCCCTTCTAGTTACGCCACTGATTCTAAGGACAATTGCAGTACATTGTACTTAACACAGTACACTGTACTTTACACAGTACACTGCACTTAACACAGTACACTGCAGTTAACACAGTACACTGCAGTTAACACAGTACACTGCACTTAACACAGTACACCGCAGTTAACACATTACACTGCACTTAACACAGTACACCGCAGTTAACACATTACACTGCACTTAACACAGTACACCGCAGTTAACAAAATACACTGCACTTAACACAGTACACTGCACTCAACACAGTACACTGCACTTAACACAGTACATTGCACTTAACACATTACACTGCACTCAACACAGTACACTGCACTTAACACAGTACACTGCACTCAACACAGTACACTGCACTCAACACAGTACACTGCACTTAACACAGTACACTGCACTCAACACAGTACACTGCACTTAACACAGTACACTGCACTCAACACAGTACACTGCATTCAACACAGTACACTGCACTTAACACAGTACACTGCACTTAACACAGTACACTGCACTTAACACAGTACACAAACACAGTAAATTATCACATAGACACACAATACAAATACTTCTTCTGTATATTACGGTAGTCGATGCAGACTACTGTACAAGATAAATCCCTTTATAATTCTGTTTTTTTTTAAAAATTCAAACATAACCATTCAATCTCAATGCACTGAGATTTCGACATTGCACATAATGCACGCCCACACACATAGATAATATTAAACCCAGGAATACGTATATTTTTTCAACCATTTTGTGTGTGTGTGTGCATAATGATCGACTAGAAATACAATAATATTCGTCAAACAAAACTAAATCAGATTACACTTTTTAAAAAAAAATTGCTTTTAACATTAAAAAAAAATTAAAAAATTGCAAAAATAATATTTTTTTTTGCTTTAAGTTTTGCTTTACTTCAGTTTTTTTTTAAATTAAATAAATAAAAATACAATAAAATATTGATCTGTCCCCTTCAGACGTGATTGAAAGCTTAATGAATAAAAATAAAAAAAACACAATATTTTGCATACAAAAAAATATCTTCTTTAGTTGGTAATTTTTGTATTTTATTTTTTAGAATCCACCTTTAGCATTTAGATCTAATCAGAATATTAAAAAAAAACAATGCCAACGAAATTCAATTATAAGTAAATATGTAACTTGAGAAAATAATTCCCCAGGAGTCCAGGGGATTAAATCACTTACAAACTTAAATTGAAGAAATTCTCTTTGTTTTTGTTTTAAATTTTGAAGAAACGGGACAGAAATAATTTGTTGCACACATTATTTGATGTATTTACCCACACAATTTTATAATACGTTTGCTGCCTTTTTTTATATGAAGAGACGATTTAAAAAAAAAAATTCGAAGACAAAAGTTGTGCTGAATGAATGTCTTGCATGTCACGTGAATGAATGTCTTACCTGTCACGTTGTGATGTGCTGAGTGAATGTCTTGAATGTCACGTTGTGATGTGCTGAATGAATGTCTTGCATGACACGATGTGATGAGCTGAATGGATGTCTTGCATGTCACATTGTGATGTGCTGAATGAATGTCTTGCATGTAACGTTGTGATGTGCTGATTGAATGTCTTGCATGTCACGATGTGATGTGCTGAATGAATGTCTTGCATGTCACGTTTCTGGCAAGCTGCTCACTATTTTCAGTAAATTGTAATAACTTCTGATCTACAAAGTGAACATTTTACATTTTGCAGATCACATTTCAGTTCTCTATTTACATGAGTTTATATGAGACAAGAATACTGCCAAATTGAATGTTGAGTAAAATGGAAACGTGTACAAAATATTTTCCGTAGGCGCAAATTTGTTTTATGAGTTCTCAAGCTTAAAACGGTAGCTAATTGAAAAGGGTTCCTTTTTGTATAGATGGATAATGTTTCTGATTTTCCAAATATTAATAATGTAATTAGACAAGTAATATGAACGACTCGGTGAATCTTTTAATTAACTCAGTAGAAATTATCACACGAACGTTGATGATTCTCGCTCATTAGACACATCACTTTACTGAGTTGATGACAGCTTATGTTGAACTGTGTTTAATTTACGTCAAATGTGACACACCAAAGGCGTCGTCAAAGAGGCAGAGGCGTAGAGAGTGGTATGGGCAAGGGGGGGGGGCATCATGCACCGGGCGCTACTCACAAAGGGGCGCCAAAAGGTATATTTTACTTATAATATGGTTATAATAATAATGGATATACTTAATAATACTAATTATATGGTTTTCGAATGGGTGTGAGGGGGGGGCGCTAAAAAGGTATTGTGCCCCGGGCGCGAGTTCAGCTCATTACGGTACTGCAAACAGGCACGGGGCTCGCGGCGTGAGCGGGGGCCCAAACAGGAGGAATTATTGATTTAAGAGCACGTACGCACACACACACACAAACCATATTTAACAGTTAAACCAAAACCCTCTAAAGCTAGTCCAGTACGCATACACTATCCTTAAACATAATGACCTACATGCATAGTGGTAACCTGTCTTAGACATACTTAACCTGTCTTAGACATACTTTCTTTCAGACTCCATCCGGAGTTAAAAGAAAACTATTTTTTACGCATATATTAAATATAAAAATTATTTCTATCTCATTCCATCTGTCTGCCTGTCTCTGCCCTTACTCATAAACAATAAATGCATCGAACACATACATCCTATCTCAAACTACACGGACACCATCTCCTCAAACTACACAGACACTATCTCCATAAACTACACGGACACCATCTCCTCAAACTACATGGACACCATCTCGTCAAACTACACGGACACCATCTCCCCAAACTACACAGACACCATCTCCTCAAACTACACGGGCACCATCTCCTCAAACTACACAGACACCATCTCCTCAAACTACACGGACACCATCTCCTCAAACTACACAGACACCATCTCCTCAAACTACACAGACACCATCTCCACAAACTACACGGACACCATCTCCTCAAACTACACGGACACCATCTCCTCAAACTACACGGACACCATCTCCTCAAACTACACGGGCACCATCTCCTCAAACTACACGGACACCATCTCCTCAAACTACACGGACACCATCTCCGCAAACTACACAGACACCATCTCCTCAAACTACACGGACACCATCTCCACAAACTACACGGACACCATCTCCTCAAACTACACGGACACCATCTCCTCAAACTACACGGACACCATCTCCTCAAACTACACGGACACCATCTCCTCAAACTACACGGACACCACCTCCTCAAACTACACGGACACCATCTCCTCAAACTACACGGACACCATCTCCTCAAACTACACGGACACCATCTCCTCAAACTACACGGACATCATCTCCTCAAACTACACGGACACCATCTCCTCAAACTACACGGACACCATCTCCTCAAACTACACGGACACCATCTCCTCAAACTACACGGACACCATCTCCACAAACTACACAGACACCATCTCCTCAAACTACACAGACACCATCTCCACAAACTACACAGACACCATCTCCACAAACTACACGGACACCATCTCCTCAAACTACACGGACACCATCTCCTCAAACTACACGGACACCATCTCCTCAAAATACACGGACACCGTCTCCTCAAACTACACGGACACCGTCTCCACAAACTACACGGACACCATCTCCTCAAACTACACGGACACCATCTCCTCAAACTACACAGACACCATCTCCACAAACTACACGGACACCATCTCCTCAAACTACACGGACACCATCTCCTCAAACTACACGGACACCATCTCCTCAAACTACACAGACACCATCTCCTCAAACGACACGGACACCATCTTCTCAAACTACACGGACACCATCTCCTCAAACTACACAGACACCGTCTCCACAAACTACACGGACACCATCTCCTCAAACGACACGGACACCATCTTCTCAAACTACACGGACACCATCTCCTCAAACTACACAGACACCATCTCCTCAAACTACACAGACATCATCTCCTCAAACTATACAGACACAATGACAACGCCTGTCAATCAGCCATATTCCAGTGGACGGTGTTCATCTGCGGTTCTCGTCCAGTCTCGTCTAACACGTTCATGAAACGGAACACTCTCCTGTGACCATGGTAACGGTAATTAGAATTTAAAGAAGAGGTCGTGGTTGGTGGGCTTGGTGTGGCGATAAGTGTGGGATATGATAAAGGATTTCTGAGACACAAAAAAAAAACAACTTTAGAGAGAAACGATTCAGTAAACGAAATTATTGCGAATGAAGACAAAGAGACCATCAACGATCAACACAGAGAGAGGTGCAAAACCCTAACTAAATAATAACTAGATAGATCTGCCACTGTGCCTCCAGAGCAAGGGTGGGCTAACTTTTATAAACCGCGGGTCACATTGGTTTTATAAACAGTAGGGCTAGATCAAGAGAGAAAATTAGACATAAGGGCTGGACTTAGAGAAAATAGACACTTCGACCACGGGACAGTTCGACCCCCGGGAAAGTTCGACCCCCGGACTTTTCAACCCTGTCAACTGATTAAAAATAATATTTGAATTATTATTTCTTTGTTTTAAATATGTTTATTAACTTTGTAAATTAATGCTATTTTGAAAGTCATAAGTTTTCAATCTGAAATAGAAATTACATAGAAATACTCTAGGCCTACTTAGTAAAAATAAAAAAAAAGTATGACATTCCGTGGATCTAATCACTGATGCCGATGATGCAACACCTGTTAAAGCACAAATAACTCACACCCAGTAATCTCATTTTGCCCTTGATCCACAAGAAAGCTCCGGAAGACGGGCCGCACAAAAAGAACATTTAAAAAAAAAAGGCGATGTCATTGTGCCTTCCATATTTACAAGCTCATTCTAAAAGGATCAAAATCTTTTTTTTTTTTTTTTAAATGAAGATATTCTGAGTCAATAAATTATTCTCTTAGCCATCACGACATTCTGGGATAGACATTTTGTGTTTTATTTTTCTGCTGGCCAATGAGAAAACTCAGGAGGGTATCACGTGTAGTTATCTTAATTTTCTTCAACTGCATCATTCACATTCCTAGGTTGTTTCAAATTAAAGAAACATCTCTGTGAATGTTCAAGAAATATTTCTATATTCCATCCAGGCAATTCAACAGCTGAGTCTTTCAATCGGATTTGGTCAACAAGTTCATGTTATTAAGATGGAAACGAAAAGGAAAAAAAAAATATCAACAACGACGGAACAATAAACTGACCAGTATAAAAAATCAGAAGCTGATTACGTTACCATGGAAACTTATTAGACACAAAGTTGCCCAAGTTGCCCAATAATAAAGTGTCCAGCTGGTTTTACAATTGAAGTTCTAGCTGCCCATTGACCAGCCACTCATCAGGTGGTAGGGTTAGTGATGGAGTGACCAGACAGTGGATTCTCTTTATCTCGAGATCAGTGGAAGAGGAGGAGAGAGTGTGTGTGTGGGGGGGCAGATGACTTTTTGAAAGTGTCCATTAAGACTGACCACTTCACCTGACAAACATTTCAGATAAAGCTGAGGAAATAAAAAACAAGGGGGAAAAAAGAGCATACAAACCAACAGCAAAAAAAAAAAACAACAAACAAATGGAATTTGACTAAGTCGTGACTATGTTTTAGATCAACTGATATTAAAACATTTCAATCTCTCGATATATTTCATTTCAAAGTACTATTTTCTTTCCTAATAACACACGTATATTTAATTTCAAAGTACCATTTTCTTTCCTAATAATACAATACACCTACTATTTATCACCTACACCTACCACCTACCATCTACTAACTACCACCTACAACCTACCACCTGCTACTTACTACCTGCCACCTACCACTACCACATACCACCTGGTACTTAATACCTACTACCTACCACCTATCGCCTAACGCCTACAACCACCTACCACCTGCTACCTGCCACCTACCACCAACTACCTACCACCTACCAATTACCCCCAAATACCTACTACCTACCATCTACTACCTACCACCTACTACATACAACCAACCGCCTACCACCAACTACCTACCACCTACCGATCACCCCCAAATACCTGCCATCTACCATCTACTACCTACCGCCTACTACATACAACCAACCACCTACTATCTACTACCTACCACATACTACCTACCATCTGGTACTTACTACCTACCACGTACCACTTACCATCTGCTACGTACCACCTGCCACCTACCACGTACCACCTACCATCTACTACATACCACCTGCCACCTACCATCTACTACCTACCAACTACTACCTACCATCTGGTACTTACTACCTACCACGTACCACCTACCATCTACTACCTACCACGTACCATCTACCATCTACTACCTACCACCTGCCACCTACCATCTACTACCTACCATATACTACCTACCATCTACTACCTACCACCTACTACATGCAACCAACTATCTACCATCTACTACCTACCATCTGGTACTTACTACCTACCACCTGCCACCTACCACGTACCACCTACCATCTACTACATACCACCTACCACGTACCACCTACCACATACCACCTACTACCTATCACCTATTTTAATAAAAAAAATACACGCACAAACCTGTCCCCCTTTTCCAAACAAATATTTTTTTCTCTGACAATTATAACACAATAAAACAAAAAAAGAATACACTTGGAATGATATGGATTGCAGAAGTTGAGCAACAAACCAAACGACATTGGCGGGTGTGGGGGTAGGGGGGTGTGGGGTGATGAGGATTTCTTTAATTGAGGAGATACATTGAACTCAACGAATGTGATGGATAAGAAGACAATGTTTTTTTTTCTGTTTGTCGATGTTTGTTTTGAATGGACTTTCCAGGCAGTCCTGAGGGGGGGGGGGAGGGAAGGCGGGGGTGTAATTAGGTTCTTACATTGGCTAACAGCTTGCTCGAGTGTATTTTAAGTGATTAACTGTTAAAGATCAAAGTCTCTCCCACCCCCCGTCCCCTCCTCGGTCTGAGGTCAGAAGAGATGAGTATCGATCGGCTATCATCTGACTGGAGGAATCTCTTGGTGTGTTTACATATGTCACGTGGTTCACGACCTTACATTGTTTTTACTAACCTCGCCTGGTTCAAGACCCCCCCCCCCTCCTCCTTTTCCCCATTGCCGCTTTACACTGGCCACACGTGATTTCTGGCTTGATTGCCTGTTAATCCGATTAAATCTGTCACGTGACTCATAGTTTGCCTCTAAAGGACAGCTTTACCCGGTACAATTAGGTACTGTACCCCTTTGTACTGCCATCATTGGCTAACGGTTGTACTTAGTTCAACTAACCTATCAGATATTTTTTTTTCACCAAGATAGACTTCCAATTTAAAGTAACTGTCCATTAAATCTATCTATCTATCTATCTATCTATCTATCTATCTATCTATCTATCTATCTATCTATCTATCTATCTATCTATCTATCTATCTATCTATCTATCTATCTATCTATCTATCTATCTATCTATCTATCTATCTATCTATCTATCTATCTATCATCTATCTATCTATCTATCTATCTATCTATCTATCTATCTATCTATCTATCTATCTATCTATCTATCTATCTATCTATCTATCTATCTATCTAATCCATATATCTCTAGAAATACCAGGTCACAAAGATGGCAGTTTCTCACGGAGCGATACATGTCTATGGGCATCGCCATTTGTGTATACCTAAGTCCCCGACACTCTATTTGCTGCTGCCAGTAGCCCGAGGGCTGGACCTGTACCCTAGGGTCGGCCCTTTACATACAATCAACCTATTCATCGAAGAAACAAACGGTAATAATAATGCACACATAAAAATATTTGGCTTTTTTCCTTACAAGAGAAAAACAATAATAAACTCTGGACTGTTAATAACAACATAATGAATGAAGAGGCTATAGTCCTTTAGGTCCACTGGGCTGACTGGTCGTTATTCATAATGGCCGGACTGTGTGTCCCGCCCACCTGTGGGACTAAGGGACGGGGAGTCTATCAAACTGTTGATACAGAACTTTCAAACTATTTGCTAGCGTCGTGTTTAATGAGTTTCTGGTAGACACAAACATCCGTCTGGACACTTAATTCAAGAAAGTCCCCCCGTGGGACACCGGAGTGTGGACTTTGACTAACACTGACCGCCGGTCACTAGAAGACAAATAGATACGTGTAGTTTGTGTGAGTTCGAAATTGACAGTGACATGATAGCGATTGAAGAGAACGTTTAATATCAATAGTCAATACATACAGGCTTTCAATAGTCAATACATACAGGCTTTCAATAGTCAATACATACAGGCTTTCAATAGTCAATACATACAGGCTATCAATAGTCAATACATACAGGCTTTCAATAGTCAATACATACAGGCTATCAATAGTCGATACATACAGGCTTTCAATAGTCAATACATACAGGCTTTCAATTGTTAATACATACAGGCTATCAATCAATATTCAATAAAATAAGTTTTGGATGGGAATTTAAATGACCTAAATAAGATCTAATAAAACAAATTATAAAAAAATTGTTTTGCGATTGTTTCTTTTACTTTCACCTATCCATCTAATCATCTATTTATTTATATATCTCTCTGTCTGTCGTCTTTGTTTATTTCACTCTGTCAATCTACATATCTGGTTGTTTTAACAAATGCATCTTCCCTCTGGTCACCGACTTTATTTGACCTCAGTGTTAAGTGACTGGCTGGTCATCAAGGTTGACCACACTACAATGAGGGTTGGTCGATCTTACTGTAGTAAGACGTCATTAATTGAGTCGCGGATATTATTCTATATCATGTCAGTCTTTCTGACTATCGTTGTACTTAGTGTCTGTCTAAAGTTATCCATCCGTCTTATCTGTCTGTCTACACATAAATCTATTCATCCGTCAAATATGTCTGCCTACCTATAAATCTATTCATCCGTCAAATCTGTCTGCCTACATATAAATTTATCCATCCGTCTTATCTGTCTGTCTACACATAAATATATTCATCCGTCAAATATGTCTCACTACCTATAAATCTATTCATCCGTCAAATATGTCTCACTACCTATAAATCTATCCATCCGTCTCATCTGTCTGTCTAAATGTGTATCCTTGTTATTTGTCTGTCTCACTGCCTGCTTTAAAAAAAAGTAGCACGTCAAATCTCCATTAGAGTTTCGATGTTACAGTACAGACTTGAGCTGTGAGATGAAGTCAGTTATATGGACAGTTAGGGAAGATTCAATCCAGATAGCGCTATTATCGGTTCTACTGGGTTATTTAGTCCTGCTATATAGTTTGTGTGTGTGTGTTTGGGGTAGGGATTGGGTAGATTGAGGACTTCTAAGTAGAGTGTGTGTATTTGGGGTAGGGACAGTGCAGCAGGAGCTACAAAAGCTGCAGCTTAGGGCCCCCACTTTCTTTTGGGGCCCCTAAAAATTGTCCGAGTGAGTAATCGTCATATATACTTAAATATTTGGCACTGACATCTGGACTTATAAAGGGCCCCATATCTCAAATAGCTTAGGGCCTTATCAAGTCTAAATTCGGCCCTGGGTAGTGATTGGGTAGATTAAGGACTTCTGTGTAGCTTGTGTGTGTGTGTGTGTGTGTGTGTTTGTGGTAGTGATTGTGTAGATTAAGGACTTCTGTGTAGCTTGTGTGTGTGTGTGTGTTTGTGGTAGTGATTGTGTAGATTGAGGACTTCTGTGTAGCTTGTGTGTGTGTGTGTGTGTTTGTGGTGGTGATTGTGTAGATTAAGGACTTCTGTGTAACTTGTGTGTGTGTGTGTGTGTTTGTGGTGGTGATTGTGTAGATTGAGGACTTCTGTGTAGCTTGTGTGTGTGTGTGTGTGTGTGTGTTTATGGTAGTGATTGGGTAGATTGAGGACTTCTGTGTAAAGTAATATCCCCGACTCAATTAACGACGTCTTACTACAGTAAGATCGACCAACCCTCATTGTAGTATGGTCAGCCTTGATGACCAGCCAGTCACTTAACACTGAGGTCAAATAAAGTCGGTGACCAGAGGGGAGTGTTGACAAGAGGAACCGCTTGAGGCAGATTTATATTAAAATAAACAAACAACCAAATATTTACTTCTGTAAGATAGAGAATAAAATGTTGTTTGACCGGGGGTTTGGGGGGGGGTGGAGTGGATGGTCAAGCTGTGTAGAACGCACGACAGTCGACCTGAAGGTCATGGGTTCGATCCTCGCTAATTTTTCCACCCAGCTGTAAATCGATACCTGAGTTTAGTTTAGGAACTAAAGGCGACCGGCCATAGAATCCCTCAATATTCCGTGGTTATAGAAACATGAATTCCACACCCCATCTTTCCCGATGACCTAATTAGGCTAAGGGGAATTTACTCTTTTCTTCTATGTTGTTTGACCTCCTAGCTATAAATTAGCTATATGTTTGCATAAATGCAACTGTTTGAGTTATTTTAGCTTTACTGCAAACAGTTATTTTATTTTAGCGTCACATAAGTGCCAGTTTAAGTCCCTTGAATGCCCTAATCCACATACGCGCTAATTGTAATGCAATAAATTAATGCTTTATGAGGTTTTTTTTTTATTTATCGGAAGAATCTAGCAATATATTTATTATGCTATTTATGGTATGTAATAACTGAACATACATGGCCAATCATTAGCTCACACATACACGGGAAGTTTTATCAACTTTATCAATTTGGCCTTTTCGTCATGGGTATGACTTTCACACACGGATTCAGTTTTTAACCCCCCTATAACATGGTCAGTTCATTTTAATTTTTCATACTGACTTTTGTTTGTTATCCCTCAAGTACTTAGTGTGTTAAGTCATCTGTCGTGGAATGACACTACAATTATGGACTGTCTTACAATAAAAATGGACTGTTCTTTTTAAGCCAATAAAATTTACAAAAAAAAAATAAAAAAATAAACAATTTTGAATTATTTATGAAACGGAATGGAAATCATCTTGAAGAGCTGACATTTCACAATCACGTAATAATACTGAGAATTTGAGAAGAAATCAATGTGGGACATCACAGGGCTAGAACCGGCCATCAACTATTTTTTATTTATAACTTTGAGATAAATGTAGGAACTAAATGGGGGTGGGGGTGGGGGTGGGGGGGGGGAAAAGGATAATGATTAAGTGTGATTTTATTTTATCAGTTATAAACTAGAATAAGAAAAGCTTTTTATATGGATTATCTAACAAGCGGGCCCCACCCCACCCCCCCTTCAACCTATTTGCAGTAAAAAAAAAAAAAGTAAAGTTCCCTCAGTCCTAACGTGACATCGGGGCAGATGAAGTGAATTCACCTGCTTTCTGTAACCTCAACATTTAAAGGGATTGTGTGGCTATAGCACAACGCCCGGCCGCCTTTATTTTCCCAACTTAAGTCAGGTAGGTGACCCATTGACAGTTTGGTGGACTTGTGGGGACTTAAAAACCAACTTTCACCAGCACCTGGGACTAATTCCATCGGTTCTCACCGAGGTTCGATCCAGGATTCTCAGGTCGACAGTGGAGGATCTACACCACTCGGCCAGCCGCCCCAGCCACATAAATCTGATTCTATAAGGACCTTTCCGCGTAATTTTTGTGCAGCCGTCCCCCCTCCCCCCCTCAAATATCTTATAACAAATTTTACCGCACGGTGTACCAAAACCCAAGAGCGGGGCTATGGAATGTGCCAATAATGCGGCGAATGAGTTTAGATTAATTCACGTAGACAGTGTGCTTCGTTGCGTGATTGAACTGCTCAATGTGTTTTACTAATTGGTACCAGACAGCGGCTGCAGAGTGGATCATCTCTAGTCACACACAGCGAAGCGGGTTAACTTGACATTTCATGTCTATTTACACGTTGACTTCATGTCTATTTACACGTTGATTTCATGTCTACTCATACGTTAACCGTGTTAATAAACTGGCGATGCCCAAAAAGAAAAAAAAGAGTTGCAAATGAAATTAAAAAGAATTCTTGTCCAAAAACCGTTATAGGCAAAAACTGTTCTCAATTGTAAGCAATCTAGAATCTAGGCGGTTGCCTAGTGCTTTCACTGTAAATGAAGATGGTCTCCCTTTACCAAACCTTTTTTTTTGTCTTAACACAATAACAATTTTAATTATCAGTTGATATTTTAAAGTTTAAACCATCTTGCTGTTCCACATGTTTTTTTTTTTAGTTTTCTAATAAATGCAGTTAGCCGTTTCCCATTCTGGAAACCCAATTCTCGTAGGCCCAATTCTCGTAGGCCCAATGCTCGTAGGTCCAATTCTCGTAGGCCCAATTCTCGTAGGCCCAATTCTCGTAGGTCCAATTCTCGTAGGCCCAATTCTCGTAGGTCCAATTCTCGTAGGCCCAATTCTCGTAGATCCAATTTTGTAAACAATCATCATCTGCCAGAAAGGGGGGGGGGGAGTGGGATACTAAAATAACTTAGCTCTGGGAATCCCACTTGTCAAAGAATATAAAAAGTCCAAGATTCCGAAAAATGCTTTCTGACAGCGTTGTACCTAAACCCATCAAATTTACCTTTGCCTATTGTACTAAATGTACGTTTGCCTAGGGCTATCTCTCCCCCCTCTCCCCCATAATTAGAGAACGATCAGGGCTGATGTGAATTTCTCTTTTGGTGTTTACATTTGCACGAGGTGAAATGTTCAACTTCCGACCACGCGATGGGAGGGGAGGGGGTGGCGGTCTGCCCCGTGCGGCACTTTTTTGACATTAGCAAGGAGTACTTTTTTGACATTAGCAAGGAGTACTTTTTTGACATTAGCAAGGAGTACTTTTTTGACATTAGCAAGGAGTACTTTTTTGACATTAGCAAGGAGTACTTTTTTTGACATTAGCAAGGAGTACTTTTTTGACATTAGCAAGGAGTACTTTCTGACATAAGCAAGGAGTACTTTATTTTTTTGCAGATAAAATTGACTATTCCATCAGTATGTGGCTCGACTCTCCTACCAGACCATATTATAGGTAGAATTATCTCACGTCTGCTGGTGAGATTTAAGTCGTGACCTATAACATTCGGGAAAACAATTTAAAGAGCACATCAACCACATCTGACCTAATATTAACAATATTATTATTATTGTGTGTGTTGAGTGTATGTGTGTGTGTGTGCGAAGGTAGCCTTTAGGTATTAATAATGAAACGATATATGGGAATCGGAAATATGTGAAATTTTTGAAATATCAAACTTTCTTTGTGGTTTGGAATTGGATAGTGTTTAGTCTATTTAGAAATTCACATTCCGATTCTTAATTGTGTCTACAGGTTTCTTAAGTATCTATCAAATCTGTAATTTATGAGTTTAAGAAGTGGAATCAGTAACAGTATCTTAATTGGTTCGTTAGATAAATAGTTCACATTTTACGAAGGACCAGTCCCATCATAACATTGTAAGTTTTTTTAGTATGTTTATGTATTTATATTATTTTTAATTTACTTAAATATCTTCTCCTAATAAGCAAGTGTGTGATAAAATAATGAAGGTGTGAGATACATAGAGTGGTGGTCTCTGATACATATAGTGATGGTCTCTGATACATATAGTGATGGTCTCTGATACATATAGTGAAGGTCTTTGATACACATGGTCTAAGTTTATATTAAATGTGGTAAATGTCTGTGATACATATAGTGAAGGTCTGTGATACACATGGTCTAAGTTTATATTAAATGTGGTAAATGTCTTTGATACATTTAGTGAAGGAGTGTCACAAAAATATGAAACGCGTTGGGACAGTCATTTACAAAAAGACATAAATACTGTCTCATAAACAACATAATAATAAGCAAGCAGATCTGTCAGAAACAAGGTGTCATATCTCTACCGCCAAAATAATCTATGTATTCTTCTATGAATTCAGTTAGGCAATATTAAAATTCTGTTAGATCTAAGAAGGGTATCAGTTCATTAAACAAAGTCATATTTTTTGTGTGTACACGAACTTTTCAAAGTCAGACATTTCTCAAATTTTCCTTATAATTTATAATTTCCCTCAAAGCCTGACCATTTCATTCAAAGTCTGATCGTTTCCCTCAAAACTTGATTATTCCCCTCAAAGTTTAATAATTCACATTAAAAACTGATAATTTCCCTCTAAACAGAAAATAAGTTCCATTCACTTGAAAGTCTGATAATTTTCTCCAAAATTTGACGATTCCCCTCAAAGTCTGATACTTTCCTTAAAAGTTTGTAATTTTCCTCAAATTCTGATTCTTTTCCTTAAAGTCTGATACTTTTCAACAAAGTTAGATATTTTTCTCACACACAGTCTTTTCATAGAAGCGTTGCAGACGACGGTAATAAATGAAATAATATATATTTAAAAAACAAGCAATTAAGCCTGTTCCATTCTGGACACAGGACGTGTTAGCGCATTTTCATGTTATGTATCAGTACGTATGCTATCTTTCAGTAAATATTTGTAAATTTTGGAAATGTTTATAAATTCAATTGTGTAATGCATATATCTGTAAAAAATAAATTATAAAGACGTTTCTTTATATTTGAAAAAAAAATTATTGTCTCTTAAATCTAACTCCAAGTGGTTTGTGGTTACTGAAATAGGACTTATAATTGAAAACATTCGAAATTATAGTCATTTAATCGTCCGAAAATTCCGTCAATTGTTGCATAGCTCTGATACTTTCAATTAAACTCAGAACACAAGCTTACTATTTCATTTGATGAGTTTCTTAATAAATCTTGGTGAAACTACGTGCTGCAGTATTTCGCACCAAATGAACGGGTTATTGAACGTACAAGGTGTATATATAATATATAAGCCCCTTAGGAGCCCTGAAGCCCGGCCCTCAGAGGTCCTATCGCGAAATGAACTTTTGATGTACACATGGCAGGCCAAGACCTACAAAATGATATATACATCATGGGTCTAGGACTTATAGTTGCTGAGATATAGCGCTCCTTTATTAATATAGCTTATATAGTAAAAAATGGTACTAAGGCCCCTTTTACGGCCCTGAGAGGCCAGATCGCGAAATGAAAAAAGTCATTTCTTGGCAGGCCAAGACCTACAAAATGATATATACATCATGGGTCTAGGACTTGTGGTTGTTGAGATCTAGTGTGATGACGGACAGACAGACAGACAGACAAAACGGGGACAATAGAGCATTTTCTAAAAAAAAAAAAATCTAAAAATCAACCTCGGAATTTGAGTCAGGGCGGGAAAGCCGTCCAATATTACCTCGTCTGCTACGTGATCGAGATGGCAGGACTTTTGTCTCCGAGTGTAATCAAACTGCTAGATATCTGGAATGTTTAGAGTGAGGGTGGATGTGAGGGGGCGAGGAAATGATACAGGAAACCACGGCAGGTTAACTTCCTTTTAAAAAAAAAATTAATATTACTACATTTCTGCTTGAGTCGCAGCTTAACTCACTCGGAAGAAATATCTTAAATTTAAAATATCTTCAACGACCATAGTTTGTTGTCTTCCCACAATGTCCGGCATTTTGTGAGCTATATTTAGAAACATATATTTATTCCCCACGCAAAGTTCTCTGAGCTATTATTTTATTAGCAGTCTACCCGGCGTTGCTCGGGAAGGCAGGGTGCTATTTTAACAAACGTAATAAAATCGACTGTTGAAAATACATTGTAGAATATTTACATGAATGAAGTTACACAGACACACAGAAAACTAAATATCACTCTAGTACTTATACCTTACACCAATACAGAGACGGGGCTTGTGAGGGTTACTATACTGATGCCAAGTCACGCTACATAAAGTATATAGAAACAAATTACATTTCATCTGACGCAAGCTGCATTTAACCCGTCAACGCCAAATACCTCATTCAGGATTAATTATTATTAGTAATTGTAATACTAATTACTATTAGTAATTGTAATAGTAATTGCTTTTAGTAATTGTAATACTAATTGTTATTAGTAATTGTAATACTAATTGTTATTAATAATTGTAATACTTATTGTTATTAGTAATTGCAATACTTATTGTTATTAGTGATTGCAATTGCATAGTAATTGTTAAAATCAAAATAATGATTGGTAAGACACTGATTGGTCTGTTTTTTTTTAAAATGGTGGCGCGGATTGAATTGTGTATTGTGTGGACAGTAGGGTTAGTACTTTTTTCATTTTTTTTCAGAATCTTATTTTACATGGCATTTTTTAATGAACAATTGTGAACAAAATATGAAAATAATATTCATTTATTTTTCACTCAAAAAAACCTTCCCCACCAACGCCATCTTGTGTTTACATATAAGAAGCGTTTTTTAATAAAATTACTTCTTTGATGTATTACGCAATAACAAATATTTAATTACATTAATTACATCCAGGAACTTTATAGGGTATTTTTTTACCTCCATGTCTGAAACAAAATAATTAAAAAAAAAGTTTATTTTAAATTTAAAGTGCACTGTTTTAATGTATTATGCGTCTGCTGCAACTTTACCTAAAATGGTCAAATCTTATGAATCTTTGTTTGGTAATTGTCACGAAAGGTCTGCTTGGAATTTGGAAAGTCTGCTTGGTTGATTTGGGAATATAGTATTCTTCTATTTCAATTTTATTCAACTGTAATCGTCTGCTTGTAATTAATTTTGTAGGAAAGCAAATTTGTCAACAAATAAAGCTTGTAAAGTATTAAAAATATTAAGCGAACACTCTACCAATATTGAAGCTCCTTCGAAGTCAGGAGTGTATAAGGCAACCCATAAAGAAGCAGAATTAATGAAGTTGCAGTTTAAAAACAGCTTACAAAATTTTGAATGGTGCATACATTTTGACAGAAAAAGAATGGAAGGAGAAAAACAAGTTATTTACTGAAAAACGTTGAAAAAGAAATTCGATTAGCCATATTGTCTCTGACAAACGGAAAAGCAGAGACAATATATACAGCGAATAGGGCTGTTCTAGCTGAATATGTACTCTATTCATGTATTCGAATACTTATTTGCGATACAAGGAATACAAATTCTGGCAACAAAAATGGTGTGGTACGCAAGCTGCAAAATTACTGTCAACAGAACAGTGGACAAATCCCTCAGTACTTAGGCTGCCAGCTTCATGTTTTAGGCCTAGTACTCAAGCATGCTATGGATTCTGTTTTCGGCAGGGAAATGTCTAATCCAAACATTTCATATCCATTTGTTGCTGAAATTAGCGCAAATTACGAGTCACGTAAAGAGTCACTTGATTCTCAAGATAGTAGTTCAGAAATCATGTGAGAAAACAAAGGATGGAAAGACGACATGAAGTTCTTACATCATTTGACGCAAGTATTTCACTATTACAAATGAAATAAAACCTTTCCAGTAATTCACTTCCAGAGACTGACGGCTTTAAGTAATGCTCGTTGGAATTCAAGTGCAATACTAGCACTTCTGGCATTCCGGAAAATAGAAATGAGAAATTTTAACTTGTGTGTACTTTCATAGCGAGGACATGCATGGTCTGAAGTATGGTTTTCAGATCAAAGGGACTGGAAAATACGAAAAGAGATTTTAGCACCTGCTTTACATATATACACTGAAGCAGAAAGATGCTTCTTGAGGCACTGGGTCTGTGAAGATTAAGCAATACCTGGTATAGAACGAAGTAACTGCTATGCAGAAAGAGCTATACAAATAATGCAAGATATTGTTCCATGTTGTGAGACTTCAAAGACACTATTAACTGTTTTATTCTCACTAATGATGAAGCATAAAACTTAATTTATGTTTCCTATGCTGTCCTTTATTATCATTTCATATTTTGGGCATCTCTATACTCATGCATACATGCATTGCACTTGTTGTTCTTATGTAACTTTCCATTACAGCGTTGTGTTATATATATTAATATATATTCGTTTTATGGTTTGGTGGGGAAGGTTTTTCAAATATTTTCAGAAAAGGTTATTTGTGTCATAATACACTCATTAAAAGTCACCTTTTCTTGCCATGTAAATATGAGGTTACAAAAAAGTCATAACCCTAGTGGAAAGTATTACTGCCTTAAATCCACAGTCCAATGTATCACATTAAGTAATTTTTGTGTAGTTATCTTCTGTTCCTATGAGCAGAGCACACTTGAACTATATAAAAAAAATGGATAAAACACAACATTCATTTTATAATAGCGAAGATCTCCAATTATTCTCAAAATAATATTAAATTTCCAGCAATGTCACCCCATGTGCTTAATCAAACAAATCCTAGTTTCATCGACGGACCGGTTGAACAAGCCGTGTACGATGTATCCGGCTCGCTGGCTGTAGTTTAGCATCTCAACTTTTTGTATTTTTAAGGCAAAAGTTTCTGATTGTGTATAATTATGTTAAATAAACAACATGAAATGTTTATCCAAAAACATTAAAATAACTAGAGAATCACATATTTATTGGGCATATAACCGGACATTGTTGAAAATAGGCGAATGTAAGATTAAAAGCAAGATAAAAAAAGATAAATATCAGGATGTAATTTTTTTTCCAGCAAACACAAGCAGAAATGCAAATTTTAAAGATGTCGTTTGTTGTATTCGTCACTAAGGAAACAATTAACTGCCGTCGTTTCCCCCCAGGGCACAACATTTTCTGTGTCAAAGGTCATATCCTACGGTTTATTTCCATTATTAGCGGAACATTGGATGGCGAAATTCTAGCTTTTTCGTCATAAAGAGAAACCCAAGTTCTGTCTGAAAGTAACGTTGAAAGGAAAATACATAAATAAATAAATACAAAAAACCAACATAAAACAAAATAAAAAGACTTAACATTTTCATAAATCAAACTATCGCCTTCAAAACGACGAACTTAATAAATTTCTCCCGCGAGGATTGTTCACGTGACAATAATGAAGTGTTCAAACGGCGGGAGTAGATAGGCGAGGGGGGAGAGGGTGAGAGACAGACCACGTGACCAGCTAATTAAATTATCTATTTTCATTAACCTTCCTTACTGACGTGTGTGTATGTCGAATTATTTATTTTTAAAGCCGCGCGCGAGTAAATGAGATTGATTCAGGGACCTCTGTCAGTCTATGATGGTGAGGTCAGTGCTTTTTTTCTAGCGAAAAATGTTTGGGAACTCATTTCACATCTGTTTTTTAACTTATGTCAGAAAATACTATAATAGTCTATAATTGAATTTTCCACTGAACACAAATTTTATTGTAATGGATATTTAAAGAAATAAACGTTTTTATAAGAAAATTAGAGACTCAAAGAGTTTATTTATAATAAAAACCAAAAAAGGTATGGGAACTCAGCTCCCATGAGTTCCCACTGAAAAAAAGCACTGGGTGAGGTCATAAATACAGCATATTATGGTGAGATCATAAATAAAGCATATTATGGTGAGGTCATAAATACAGCATACTATGGTGAGGTCATCACATCATATTATGTTGAGGGTCTTAAGTAGAGCATATGATGAGGTCATTAGTTCAGCCAATTTTGACGTGTTCATAATGACATCAGCACGGGGGAGTAAAGTCTCATTAGCATATGGGCCCCATAGTAACAGATCATTTATACTTTAATATTGTAAAGGGTAGTTGGAGGGGCCTAAACACAGGTTTATTTGGCGGTTATTTATTTAATCAATCTGACAACATCTGGGAAACACTGGACTTCTAATGATAGTTAATAACTGAAAGTAATCATATTTGAATTAGGGCATTTTTCTTTAACCTGTTGACAAACATTAAGTTGGTGGTACTGTTCATCTCACGTAGTTTTAAAAAAAAATGTACATTTTTATTTTATTACTATCGTCTATTACACCACACACACACACACATACATACACATAGAAAACACAAAAACTTGTAGATTCAACACAGAATCAAAATAGAATACACAGAATATCTAATTAATTGACGAAACTTTAATCATGGATCGAAAAATGGTGAAATATTAATAAATGTCAAATAATGTGATATAAAATCACGATATAAGAAGAAAAAGGGAAAAATGTGAAATTAATTTAGAACGAGACATTTTATTTTGTTTAGAAAAAAATAGTATTTAATATAAGCTGTAAAAATGATAGCTGATATAATTATATATCACAACAATGAGTATGAAAAGCACTTAATAAGAATTACAATTATTTTGAGAGAATCGTCCACTGTGTTCATTTCCCTGATCCTATTTCCTGTATGTGGAATAATTGTGAAATGAGTAGGCTGAAGTGTTAGACAATTTAATAAATATTGAAATCAAAGCTGCCAACAATTCTATGGAGATATATCTGTTAAAATGTTATTCATTATGCGATTAAAAATAAACAAAAAACTTAACAATTTTTTTTTCTAAATAATCTTACAGTAAATGATAACATTTGATGTTATCAAAAAAAATAATTTGTTTTTATAAAAATGTTAAAACTATTCGTTAGAAAAAAACGACAACAACATCTGCCTAACGTTTCAACCCCCAGGGCCTGACTCAGAAAGGGGCGGGGGGGGGCGGGGGGGAGGCGGGGGGGGGCGGGGAGAACTGTTAAAGAATATCTCTTAACAAATAAAAGAAAATTTGGAAAGGGAGATAAGCAGAATACAATTCTGTATGAGTCGCTTATATTGAAAGAATAGAAATTGGCAAATAGTATCAGTATTATATCCAATGACACAACTATTGTTAGTGACGCCCGGGGGTGGGGGAGGGGGAGGTAACTCTGAAAAGGTCTCCTCCATCCCGGTGCTAAAAAAAGTTCAGAATCCGAAAAAACGGACTAAAACTTTGGTTACTTGGAAAAAAAAAACGTGATCTAAAATATGAGCAACCAGCAACCATCGCTATTATTGATGTATAACTGTACTACAGTATGGCTGTACTAGGGTATGCCTTTACTAAGGTATGACTGTACGAAGGTATGATTGCACTAAGGTATTACTGTGCGAAGGTATGACTGTACTAAGGTATTACTGTACTAATGTATGACTATACGAGGTAAGGCTGTACTATATTAAGGTATGACTGTATGAAGGTATGGCTGTACAAAGGTACGACTTTCCGAAAGTATCGCTGTACTATACTAAGGGATGACTGTACTAAAGTAAAACTGTACTAAGATATGACTGTACGAAGGTATAACTGTACTAAGGTATGACTGTACTAAGGTATGACTGTACTAAGGTATGACTGTACTAAGGTATGACTGTACTAAAGTACATCTCATAGTAACAGTGGCAGCAGTAGTGTATTTATTTAGCACATACACTTTGAAAAGGTCTAACAGTGAGAATCTTGATTACGTGCGTGTATCACCCATCTCCTAAATTGTGGAGACCAACGATTGCAAATGCACACACGACTATTCTAAATAAATAAATTAAGATTTGATGCCAACTTTAAATTATTTTATTTTTCAGCCAATCATATAGGCTATATCACTTCGTACGCGGGGCGGGGGGGGGGGTTGGCATCAAAGGGTTTCCATTGTTTATGACTACGTAAAGGTCACGTGAGTGTCCGGCGTTGCACGTTTCGTGACTCAGATGTTCAACTCTTGTGAAATGATTCTATTTACTACGCCTACGCGAATGATTTGATATCCGGCTTGTCATAACGGTTTATCTATAGTTCGTCAGATGAATAACCGATAAACGTGGAACAATAAAACCGAAGACAGCGAAGTAAACTGAACGTATACCATCATTTACTTTCACTGTATCTATCTATCTATCTATCTATCTATCTATCTATCTATCTATCTATCTATCTATCTATCTATCTATCTATCTATCTATCTATCTATCTATCTATCTATCTATCTATCTATCTATCTATCTATCTATCTATCTATCTATCTATCTATCTATCTATCTATCTATCTAAAAAAATTAACAAACTGGAAATACAACTTTACAATGATAACCATTAAAATGTACTTTTAGAACGCTTTTCGGTCAACAATATCTGTCAATTTACTCTCTAATCCATATTGTTTATATGATATGGTTATTCTCAAGAACGTAGTGCGGTCTTGAGACAGTGGCGTAGCGAAGGGGGGCATTATGTCCCGGGCGCTACTTACGAAGGGACGCCAAATGGTAAACATTACATATAATATTATATGGTTTTCGAATCGGAGGGGGGGGGGAGGTCCCTAGAAAGGTATTGTGCCCCTGTGGCGCGATTTACGCTCGCTACGCCACAGTCTTGAGAGTATGTCATTGTTGCTATGTTGTGACGTGTTTACAACATGGCGTTGTAAAGATCAACATATATACTGTTGTGTTCATGTTTTCCTTTTTTTGTTTTTCGAAAACATTCACACATACTGCTAACATTCACACATACTGCTAACATTCACACATACTGCTAACATTCACACATACTGCTAACATTCGCACATACTGCTAACATTCGCACATACTGCTAACATTTGTACAGAGCGCTCCATTTTCTAGGAATTGATGTTGTGTTCCCCCCCCCCACACACACACAAAATGTCATTTATGAAAGTCAATTTTGCTTTTCAACTTCTAAAGTAATGGAAATGATTATCTTGGGCTTTCATAGTTCAGGATTATGTTTGTACTAGTTGAAAAGCCTGCTGAAGCTGGCTGCTTGCTTCCTGCAATATAATAAGAAATCCTTGTTGTGTTTAGATTTCCAGTTTTGGAATTCCCCAGTCTATGTTTAGCCCTCCCCCTCCCCCCCCCCCCACACCGCTTGTAGTTTAGCCTGATGGAGAAGAAAATTTTGGAATTCCCCAGACTATTTTTTAGTCGGGATCCACACGTTCTGCCACCCGTACGGCGGTCTACTACGTTAGACGATTATGTATTAGATCTGTAGTCATTAGGCGCTAGTAATGAACCAATGTGGACTTATAGAGAGGGGAGGGGGGGAGGAGGAGGGTTTTTAATTCTAGCCTTTAAATGTTACAGGCCTGTACATTATCCAAAGGTAACCTCCCTCCATAATTTCATGTTTGATAACAAATCAACACCATTTTCCCCATATCAGCACAGGCAAATAATTTCCAAAATGTTATCTAATTTTTTTTTTTTGTGACGATATTATCTATCTCTACCATACACACCCATCCTCCTGTATTTAGGCTATGCATCCATGAAGATCCGAAGCCAGGACAATCCAGGGCAGGGCTCCTGACAAAACTATGATAACATGGGGGCCCCTCCGACCCCCACCCCCCCATCCCCCGTCCGGCTCTGATCTATGGGCAGTCATGTTTTAGTTTACGTATACTCCTTCTGTCTGGAATGTACACCGTCTCCAAGTGTCTCGCTGTATCATTCCACTGTCATTTCTCAGGTTTGTTTACAAACGAAATTATTAGGGCAGGTATCACTCCCCTTTCCCCTCCCCCCCCCCTTAAATCTTCCAATCTCCCCCTCCCCACCCCCACCCTTCCTCGCTGTCTCTCGATGACATGTAAACTTCCTGAAAGCCGGGGGGGGGAGTTTCGGTTCTTGACGTAAAAAGCTAAACAGTGTCACTAACTCAATAGCTTGATGGATGGCCCCTGTCTAGGGGCGCCGCAGTGTTTAGCGCCCCGTGAAACCAACACGCCACTGGCACAAACACCTCGTGCTTCTCTACGTTATGTCCCAGAATACTCTGTCAGACATCAACTTCCGTAGTCAAAATAAAAAAAAAAATTATAAAAAAATCCTCTCAGTCAAAACATGTGAGTTCCCTCCCTTGACTTTTTAAAAAATCGGTTAATACGAGAGACACACTGGCCTATACAAGTGTGTGAATCAGAATATTCATTTTAAAAATATAATTACACATTCAAATTGATAGCAATATAAACAGAGTAACGTACATAAGTTAAACTTAAAGTACAATTTTAAAGCTTCAATTTAGTCATTCTCCCCACCAGTTCCCAGAACTATGTGTGCTGGGCTCCATCTTGTTTGATGAATTATGCCCTCCCTACCTCTTGGGGAGGGGGGGGCTGGAGACCTTCTAGCCAAGGCTTCTAGCACCCTCTCCCCCAAGTGCAGATATATACATGGGCGTATTCAAGGGGGGGGGCAAGGGGGCATATGCCCCCCTACATTTTGGAAAAAATGTCATATAAGAGGGAGGCATTTGCCCCCCCCCCCCCCCCCCCCACATTTTAAAACATGTCATAAAGTTGTTACGATAAAACTGAACTAAATTTCCTGAAAGTTTATTACATTAAAGTATAATAACTAAACAAACAACAAATGTACCCCAAACCTAACGTCTAACAGCAGAAAGTAACTAATGTGCAACTTGCTTGCTTTTTCCAGATTGTTCTAAATATTCCAGTGGTTCAACAATTTCTGTCACATTTTCAGCGAAAATCCGCAACCTTTTATATTTATGTGTCCATCTAGTTTCACATAGCAAATGAACATTTGGAGTTAGTTTTCTTCGCTGATTAATTTCTCAAAAAAAAAAAAAAAAAAACTATAATTGAACTAATTTTTCCTATTGCGTTTCGTACAGCATTCACATTATTTAAATCGTTCACGACAAGATTTAATTTATGTAAACTGCAATCTACAATTGCTGCTTTTGGGTCTTTTTTTCAAATTATTGCTTGGACTGCTCCTTCTTTACTTGCCATTGTAGAACATCCGTCTTATCCTTGACCAACAAAATGTGTCATATCTAATCAGCCCCGTAGCGTGCGGGGGGGCAGGGGAGCCTGGCCCTCCCTGCGTTTTGTCTGGCCCCTTTGCTTGTTTGCTCTACTTAGTAAAATTTATTTCCTGCACCCCCCTCCCCTGCTATAGCTTGGCCCCTGCTATAGAATGACTGGTCCCTGCTGTAGAATTTTCAGGCTACGGGCTGTATCTAATCCAAATTCTAATGAATTTTTAGTTATGGTGTTCTTTGACAAATCTAACACCAAATAAAATATGCTCAATGCCTGAAATTATATTGTCTCGTCGGCAAGTATAGAAATTGCAACTGAATTATTTGCTTCACCAACAATGTCTTCAAGCAAGAGAGACCCACACATTTCGATCATAGTGTTTTGTGTAGTTTTCGACAGACCCACCGACAGAAATTTCGGGCCCCTGGGCAGGGCTGTCACGGGCCCCCGTGCTGATAATAATATTTTCAAAAGTTGATTGGCAAGCTTAGTCCGGGCCCCTAAAACTCGCCGGGCCCCTGGTCATTTGCCCTCTGCCCCCCCCCCCTCGGCGGCACTGGTTTCCGAGATATACTTAGCACTACAGGAACTAATTGACAAATGATTACCTAGAACAGTGCTTCTCAAACTTTTTGAAGTCACGGCCCCCCTTGGAACGTCAATCAAGATGTCGCGGCCCCCCTATTTTTTTTTTTTTTTTGGTTTAAGATTGCCTAAATTTATAATTTTAAACTTCTATATGCAAACTTTTACTAGTCAATACTTGCTTTTTCTAATGTTAACAATGAAAGAGTGAAAGGATGCAACATATATTAATACTATTTACATAGAATACATTAGGTTAATTATATTTTATGTGTCACATTTACCGTAATTCCACGGCCCCCCTCCGGACCACTTTGTGAAGCACTGACCTAGAACTTCATCTCCAGATTCAATACGAATCTCTAACAGGTCGTAAAAAATACCAGAATGTGATTCTTTTCCACGAAGTGCCAAATCATGCATGCCGCAAAAAAAAAAAAAAGATTGTAGTTTGTTGCAATTTTCTTGAATTTGTCTTCTAAATGATGAGTTCCACTGCTCATCTATAGAAACTGCTTTGGCTACCAATAGTGCAACAAAATAGCTTGAATCCTTTATAAGAGTCTTTGTCCCATGTGCTTTGCATGTGGCTACGTGCATCTTCGTTGAAATCTTTTAATTTTGTGCATGGTTTGATAACAAATGCTCCCTCCATGAACTACTGGAATTACTTTTTGCGAAAACAACACGCACAATTTACAAAAGCCACCTTTTAACATTTGCAAGTATACAACCCACGATGAATAATTTGATAACCAAGCATATCTAAAGCCTGTGTTTCCACTAATGTCAGCTCTAAAAATCATATTTTAACAGGGGTCGAACAATCAAGGATCAGCAGTAATTTCAACTCATTTGAAAGGTCGTATGTTAAGACATACCTTCCAATATCCAATTTTGGAAATGAAGAAGTGACAGCGACAATCAAATTAGAAATAGTTTCTTCAGTTGAGTCTGGCTGTTGAACTTGTACTGTTGTCCTCAATGCATGTGATAATTCAGATACTGCAAACGCCCTAAAATCTTCTAATAACGACTTTTCGGAATCCCACGATTGCTCTACTTTTCGTTTTATTGAGCATGTACATTTATTTTCCGATATCCATCTTTTCATATTAATTCAGTATTAATTTAAAAATTCACTAAGTGGCAGACGATTATAAACTAACAAGAGTTTCCAGATTATAAAAAAAACCCTGAATGCCAAAAACATTTTCGAAGCTACAGAAGGCCAAATTAAACAAAAAAAAATTAAAATCGGAGCATGCTTGTGCTTGTAGTCAAAATGTGTGAATTTTCAAATACATTTATTTATGTCAAAATAAATAATTAATGTTATATTTAACTTGGATTTAATTGAGAAATAAACATGTATGGCATCGTCAGTTCAAATAAACAAGCAATTTAAGTCTTTTCCGTTTCGGACAAAGGACATTTTAGAGCATTTTCGCCGAACGAAATCCGTATTTTTTCCGTGTTTTGATATATAGAGAGGAAAGTAATCATGTTGAATAACTGTTACAAAAATAAATAATGATTACGCCCCTTTGATTAGCTTTTATTATTTATGTTTAAAATATAAGCAAAAACGGTACCTAGGAAAGTCTTTTTTTTCGGCCCTGAGATGTCAGATCGCGAAATGAACTTTTTATGTACACTTGGCAGACCAAGACCTAAAAAATGATATATACATCATGGGTCTAGGACTTATGGTTGCTGAGATCTAGGGCGCTCCTATGTTAATATAGCTTATATAGTAAAAAACGGTACTTTACTAGCCCCCTTTTACGGCCCTCAGAGGTCAGATCGCGAAACGGACAAAAGTCATTTCTTGGCAGGCCAAGACCTACAAAATGATATATACATCATGGGTCTAGGACTTATGGTTGTTGAGATCTAGGGTGATGACGGACAGACAGACAGACAGACAGACAAAACGGGGGACAATAGAGCATTTTTTTTCGAAAATGCTCTAAAAAACGTTTTTTTTGCCCCCCCCCCCCCTGGAAAAATTCCTAGCGACGCCCATGGATATATACCAAGCTTTAAAACCTTGAGCCCAAATTTTCATTACTCCCATCCAAGTATGGAATTCTTAAATAACATAATTTTCAATAATTTTAATATGAGGAGAATGTATAAACCGAAAATATTTCTAATTCAATTTATTGAAATTTAATTTCCTTGCCATTAGATTCTCAAACAAAAAGCAATAATCTGTTTTGATCTAATTACATGAACGCTGTTCAAGCGTGAATGGAAGAGTTAGCTCTGTTGAATAAAAAAACACAATAGTAGGCCTAGATGTTTTATTGGAGAAAACACAGTAGTAGGCCTAGATGTTCTGTTGGAGAATACACAGTAGTAGGCCTAGATGTTTTGTTGAAGAAAACACAGTAGTAGGCCTATATGTTTGTTGGAGAAAAACACAGTAGTAGGCCTAGATGTTTTGTTGGAGAAAACCCAGCAGTAGGCCTAGATGTTTTGTTGGAGAAAACCCAGCAGTAGGCCTAGATGTTTTGTTGGAGAAAAACACAGTAGTAGGCCTAGATGTTTTGTTGGAGAAAAACACAGTAGTAGGCCTAGATGTTTTGTTGGAGAAAACACAGTAGTAGGCCTAGATATTTGTTTGGAGAAAACAGTAGGCCTAGATGTTTTGTCGGAGAGAAGACAGTTGAAGGTTTTGTTGGAGAAAAATGTCATGCTCAAAAAGCAGATGAGTTATCAAGTTTAAAAGTGCATTTTCCTAGAATTCTAAACATATCTCACACAGAAATATGTTGGTATTTTAATATATTACATTCCAGGACTTCTTTTGCATTCACCATGAAAAAAATTCAGAACATTCTTCGTGTAGAAAACATCTTTATGTTTATTTTAAGAATTATTCTGTAACGTTTACAACAACATAGAGGGTGAATTATGAATAACATTTTTTAAAAATAATTAACAGTAAGTAATTTAGCCGATCTCTACGTCAGTTCAACAGTACTGTGTGTCAGTAAGCGTGGGTGTCTCGCTACACAATTTGGTCGGAATCAATATACAATTGAAACCTCTATTGTATAGCAATGTGGCTACCGGAGCCGCATGAAAGCTCGTCGGTAACTTTTATGTAGCTTCCAATAAGAAGCTGTCCAACGGTTCCAAAGATTTAATAATTTTTCTTTGGCCTACAATTGTGGGCAAACTTTTAGATTCGCGTGGAGCGCAATGAATGCTTTAAGTTTAACAGAAGGGCTGGACCGAGAGCGAAAATTTGATAGAAGGACTGGAGAATAGGCGGATAGATGGGAGTTAATATAAAATTTAATGTATTTAAAACTGAGAGGGGGGGGGGCTGATGTAAGAGCCGAAACGGGCCGTATTTTTCATGCGGGTCTAAGTTAGTTCACCCATGGTCTATTAACTACACCCACAAATGTAAACACGCCCACATTCTTTCTCCTCACCATCGTTCATCTACCTCTCTCTCTCTCTCTCTCTCTCACACACACACACACACACACACACACACACACACACTCTCTCTCTCTCTCACACACACACATACTCTCTCTCCCCCTCACATACTCTCTCTGTTCGATTGTTTTATTGTCCTTATTGATCTCTACGATTTACAGTTTTCGACCCCCCCCCTCCCACCCCTCCCTAAGTCTCATGGTACAAACTACAATGTCCTGATTTGAATTTAATTAAAAAAAAATTCAATTCGACGCTCAGTTTGAAAAAAATACAATAATTAAATTCTATTTCTATTGATTGGTTGATCCACCCCCATCACGAGACTCGGATTGTTTCCACATGGCCGAGGATTGGCAGCGCTTAGCGAACGGCGCTAATTGTTGGGAACATGCTGACCTTAAAGAACTCGGGATTATCTCCTCTTTGAAATTTCTAAAGGCAGACAATGTCTAATGTTTTTTTTATTAATTTTTTTTTCTATTTTATTTTTCACATCATATTTTTCAAATACTGTTAATAGAACTTGTACAAGAATGAGGCATTAGTTGAGCCACAAACAAACAAACAATCACACACAATACAAACTTGACTTCCAGACTGCTGTAGCCAGTGGCGCCACTAACAGGTTGGTGGTCCTCCAGCAAAATGATTCAGAGTGAAGGCCTCCCCCAAAAATGTTATCGACGTCCTTTAATGTTTTGGGCCCTACCTCGCAGTCTCTATGTCAGTGGCGTAGCGAGGGGGTGCCGAGGGGGGCCATGGACCCGGGCGGCATATCCAAATGTGCGGCTAATAGTTACGAATAGTTAAATTTAGTTAAGAATAACTAAATAGAGTGGCGGCAAATTTCCGGTCGGCCCCAGGCGACGAAAGCCCACACTACGCCACTGCTCTATGTCGACGGCACTGGTTAATGTTAAATTCTTTCGTTTTTTTTTAAGGATCCTTATATGATAAGATGGGGTTATTGTTGACCTGCGAGACCAAGGGGACAGGCTCAACTCTAATCAGCGGTGCCGTCAATGTCAGTCAGTACAAGTACTGTCCTGGTTGTAGTGGTGGTATACAGAATGCGCATCGCCAATTTAAATTGGGTTTTCCCCGAAAGCCGCCATAATTTTTTTATTATTCTATTTTTTTTATCACTATTTAATTGCTCTAATGTGAAAAAGGAAAATTCACTGATGGTGGTATATTTTTTTAGTCATCATTACAGGACTTTTTAAATAGCGAAGCGCTTTCTGTAGGATATATTCTGTGGCTGGAACTAAGTCTAGGCTTCCAGTATACATAGGGGCCGTCCATAAAGTACGTCACGCTATTTTTGACCCCCCCCCCGTCACAAGTTTCGGGACCCCCGCCCCCCTCCCCTAAAGTACGTCACACTTTCGAGAAAAATTTTTAATTAACAGCTAATTAAATTTAATCGAAAACTTAAAACGCACTTCACTATTAAACTGCCTTAAAATATGAATATTAAAAGAACTATCAGATTATTGAGTGACTTTAATAGTGGAATAACTAATTGTCAACAGTTGTAACAGTTATTCTTTGAAACAGTAAATCAATCAATTGAATTAGAAAAAAAATTGCAAAATTAGACTTGACATTTAAATAATAAACATCATTTATCTGCAACCTTTTCATTTACAATGGGTGAGGTCAACTTTGAGATAATCCTTCAATTATGCATTCTATTAACACAGGATAAGAAGTAGATTAGCGAAACTTGACCTCAACCAGTGGTTAAATAATAAAAATGGAAACAAAACAATGCAACTAAAAAAAGGACTAGATTGACAAATTATGAGAGCAGCTTTTGTGCTATATTGAATATATTTATAGTGGACCTGTGAATTATGTTTAATTAAAAAAAAATTCACTAGACATCATCCATCCTTGGTGAAGTGAAGTATTCATCCATAGTTACGAATGACATAAAGCTTTCCCCATCATCGTTACCTGGAAGATTAGTTGCAGACAGATCAACTTCATCCTCATCTAGCCACTCAACATCCTCTGAATGTGCATTTTCCATTCTGCCAATAATTGCCATGAGTTCTCTTTGCCTTCTAGCAGCGATTCTCAAAGGACGAATGCGTTTTTTCTGAGTTGATTCTGGAAAATTGTGGGTTGGCACATTCTCCTGCGCCCGAGCTCTGTGTTGTCCTGTATGTTTCTTCAACATAATTTGTGAGGCAAAGTATAAGTGACATAGTTTGCAAATTCGATCATGTAAGCTGGTCTGCAAAGATGGACAATAAAGATCATATGGTTGCACTTTAAAAACTCCTGTTGATCTTGGCATAATATCATCAAATTAGAGATTTTGTGTCACAAACAATGAAGGAAATTTAAGAGCATCTGCATCAGCTTTTTCTGAAGCTCTGAGTCCATCAGTTGTTTGGTTGATTTAGAATGGAGGAGGAAGACTCTCGAAAGTAAAACGTTGAAATATGAGCTGCGTACTTTGTCGCAACATTTTATGTCCTGACAGCCCACAATTTGAGTGAAGTATTTGCTGTTGCGAACATGATGTCAAACCATTCCTGATCCTTCAACATCAGTCCTGCTGCATCCAATTCAGATTACTCAGGGTTGATATATTCTGCAACTGTTGGAAATCGATCAACAATCGCATGCGACGAGATTTCAGCTTAAGTTTCACCTGAAAACTTGAAGTTTATTCTTTCCAAATCCTCATTGATTGTTCTGCCCTGCGAATCAAGGTGACTGCCATAATGTTCATTTGGCAATATGACACCAGACAGTTCTCTGCGATTAAAAGCACTTATTCCTGGTGCAAGGAATAAGGCATCAAGATTATTTTTAACGAAGTGATGGATTGCAACTTCAATTACTTTTTGATAGCGAGGATTTTCATCTGGCTCACCATCCACTGTAAAAACAACAATAGGTTTTATCCCATTGTTTCTTTCATCTAAATCCAATAGTCTTTCGAAGTCTAAGCCATGAACAATGCAGTAGATGAAGAATGCTTCCCTGATCGTATTGCTATGCATGTTGGATCTGAATAGCTTACAACTTCCAGTTTTCCTAGTCCATCTTTTTCAATGCGAATTCCAGCATAAATAGATAGAATAAGTTTGTGTTTAGCTGCAACAACCCAATCGTGGTCTGATAAACTGACACGATAATCAACATGCATTAGCAATGGTGCCTGTTTATTAGCTGCGGTCAATCCTATTGGAACTCCTACTTTATCATTCTGGCTTATGAAGCACACTTCGTTAGGTCCGAGCACTGATGATAATTCCTCTAAATGTCTCAGTGTGGCTGTGCAGCACTTTCCATCCATGTGTTTGGAATGGGAATAGTTCTGCGATCGGATTAGCTTGACTGGTACTGTGAAAACGTGTCTTTTCCCTTCTATTGTTGAACTTCGTCTTTGCAAAATTCGAGTGTAACTGGTGCTCCGGCTGACATGGAATCCATCAATGTTAAATTGCTCAGTTAATTGGTCTAATGTTCTTATACTTCTGTATATGCCACTTTGTAGTTTTTCATGTGCAGCCGACCCAAGTAAAACGATGTCGACAATAAATTATTGCTTTGAGAAACAATGGTTGATCACAACACATTGAACATATATGCATTTCATGCTATTTTGACATAAAACAAGTTCAAGTGTTTCAGAAAATTTTTGAAAAATATTTTTAAAACTATTAAGTTTTATTAAAAAAAAATAAAAAAATATACAAAATGTGACGTCACACTTGGCCTGACCCCCCACCCCCCTGTCACACTTTCTTACACCCCCCCACCTTGGAGCGTGACGTACTTTATGGACGGCCCCATATGAGAATTAGGAGGCTGGAACTAGGCCAGGTCTTGGATCCAGGTATACATAAGAATTAGGAGGCTGGAACTAGGTCAGGTCTTGGATCCAGGTATACATATGAGAATTAGGAGGCTGGAACTAGGTCAGGTCTTGGATCCAGGTATACATATGAGAATTAGGAGGCTGGAACTAGGTCAGGTCTTGGATCCAGGTATACATATGAGAATTAGGAGGCTGGAACTAGGCCAGGTCTTGGATCCAGGTATACATAAGAGAATTAGGAGGCTGGAACTAGGTCATGTCATGGATCCAGGTATACATGAGAATTAGGAGGCTGGAACTAGGTCAGGTCTTGGATTCAGGTATACATATGAGAATTAGGCGGCTGGAACTAGGTCAGGTCTTGGCCCCAGGTATACATAAGAGAATTAGGAGGCTGCCAAGGGAGCTCCCTTCCAGTAAAAAGCCCTAACCTATAGGATGCCGTAGGGTCCGGAAGGTACTTTAGGAGCCCCTAATATCCCTTAACACTTCTGTCCAGGGCCCCCAAAGGCAATTTTAACTTCTCTGATAGGCCCAATGTAACTGTTTCTGCATATCTGTGCAGCTGTATATATTCTTTCTTTTAATGTTCATTTAGTAAACAGGAAGTTAAATTAATAATTAAGGTACTTAATTTTTTTAATCTAGAAATTAGACTGTAATTTCCTAGACTGACGATAAATGTAAATATAATTTAGACAGACTCGCAAATATTCGTTTATGATATCTATATATCTAAAGAAAGAAAGATAGATAGATAGATAGATAGATAGATAGATAGATAGAGAGAGAATTTATTTACACATACCCACAAACTAATTCACTAAATATCTTTTCTCATTGTGTTTATCAGTCTCCATATTACGAACGCTGCTGAATTCAACCAAATTCATGTTGATGTATGGTCTCATTCGTACAATTCAATGTATTTGACTGGTTGTTTTTACACTCTCAGACTCAGTCCATAGTCCATTTCCGCTGCGTTGAACTTTTTTCGTCTGTTATTTCCTGGTCGAATTGAACCAACAAATTTAGCAGCTAATGGACAGTTCATTACATATACTGTTAACATTGTCTGCAGTGAACTACCTCTACATGTGTTACATTATGTGTATGTGTGTTGCATGCGTGGTTCTGTGTGTGTGTGTGTGTTGCATCCACTGTTAGTGTTAGAGGCTATCGAAATCTTTTTGCTTTAATTGTCGGTCCTATGACGTCATCGGCCCTGATCTGACATTGATAGTTTGTATTGAGACGACGGGGGTTGGTGGGGGGGGGCGTAGGGGGGATAGGGGGTAGCGAAAAAGAAAGAGAGTAAGGGGGGGGGGTATCCCTTGACATGCCAACTTTTATCTGACACATTATCTGTCACCAGGGAAATATCGACAGTCCTCCACAACTGAGAATCACGTTTTTTTCATCCTCATCTTTTACACATATCTCATTTCACCCTCCACATTCTATAGTCCTTGCCTTCTCCGAGACTGGTTTTTTTTTCAACCAATCTTTTAATTTGGTTCCTTACCTCACTCATTCCATCTTTTCACATCGCATTCTCAAACAGTCTTCCAAGTTACGTGCCACTCCTTACTTATTTCCCCTTAATTTTTCTTATTTTTCATTATTATTTAGCTGTTTTTTTTTTTAATTCGGTGACGTACCAATGAGGTGAAAGGGTAACGGGTCAGCTCGGTCAGTACAGCAGACGACTTTAAATTGGGAGCCAGTCAGTTGCGTAACATGCTTCCTTAACGTCAGGGGCGGACCCTGAAAATGCCAACCCACTCCTGCGAAAAATCAATCAAACAAACAAACAAAGTCAAGTTGTGACAATACCGACCCTAACAATGGAAGTGCCGCCCGTTGCAGATTACCCATTGCTCTGTCCACCACGCCAGGTCGCTGGTGCCAGTTTGACCATAACCGATACAGTATCAAACGTCTCGATGTGGAAAGCTTTTTTTTTAATGGAGTTGAGAAAACGAGTGACCCTTGCACCAAATGACCTTGGAGCACCCCTCCCCCGGGCCACCCCATCAGATTCCATTTCTCCTTCCTTCGTTTCATTAGGTATCATCTGCTTCATTATATTTCTACTCCCCATGTTATATTCTTCCCCCCATTACCTTTCAACTCAAGATATCGTTGGCTATTTTCTCGTATGTCCAGATTTCCGTTGCAGCTTATGCTCGGCTCTGAGTTTTTAATATGTTTTTTTTTGCCACCTTTATGATCCAGTTTTTTCTTCTTCTTTATTTTTTCGTCCACGCTCTCTCTCTCTTTCTCTCTCTCTTCTTCCCCCCCCCCTTCTTCTTTCTTTCATCTCTGTTATTCTCTGATAGAAGTGAAATTATTAATAACTTAACAGGGGCAGCTTAACATGTCAGTTCGTGGTCTCAGAGTTGTCGGACTTGGAGTGGCTCTTGATGAGGGGGTGAGGTCATTGGGCGGCATTCATTGGGGAGCCGAGTTAATCTGATAGTGTACTAAAATCCCCCCTTTCATATTCACCCCAACCCCAACCTCTCCCCCCCCCCTCGCCCCCACCCTATCGTGCATTGAAACTAGTTGGCACTGCATCAATGGGAACTATTTAAACACCAAAACAAACTTAAAGTCATTTCACTGTTCTTTAAGACAACTGTTTCTCATTTATTTATTTTCTTTATACTGAGTACAGGGTTAGAATTAGATAAAACTTGCATATTGTTTTTTTTTTACGGTCCTGGTTTCCCATAATTTCATTTTGTAAGTGTAGCCCTGTGCAACGAGTACCTCCGACAAACTCTTCAGGTCCTTCCCCGGGATATGCGTACCCGTACCACACTTTAAGAAACACTGTTTTAGACCAAGTGGTTATCCTAGTAAATGACGAACTTTTTGTAAGTTATAAGAATAAAGGAAATATGCTGTATTAAATATTTATTACAAAACACAATGGTGTGCTGTCACAAGCTAATCTCTCTCTCTCTCTCTCTCTCTCTCTCTCTCGCTCTCTGTATGGAAGAGTCTATATAAATGTCTAGACCGAAAACCACTGGTTTGAACAGTTTTTTGTGGCTTATGTTCTAGTTGAAATGACAAGTGACGTGTCCGCTGTGGTATGAGTCAGTACTTGCACTGTGTGTTTGTTGGAGTCGCAATAAGGAATAAATAGAATAAAAGCATCACTCTATGGGTGTCTGGCTGGAACTGGGATAACTTACTGGCTGTAACTGTTTTATTTTCATGTTTATCGTCTGCTTCGAACTCTGAATATTTTTTTGGGAAAAGGGGGAGGGGGGCGTAGTGTTGCATCGCCATCCTATTAAACAACTAGAAAGTTATATGCATAAAATACTGGTATGAGTTCTATATGTGACTTTAGAATTCAATACTCAACATATCCCAAGTTCTTTATGCCTAACATAAAATGACAGTGTTGTATAAAGTATTTTTTTTTCAATTTTAACTCTCGAAATGTAGTTAGTTTGCAACAATATTGAATGGAATACACACACACATTCACACACACTCACACACTTACTAGTAGGTGAACGCATTTCGATCGCAACACAATAGTTAAGTACAAGCTAAACATCAGAGTAATCTTTCCTCGGCATCTTATTCTAAATAACTTAATACTTACCTTCCACTTAGCCAACTTATGTATCTACCAAGTTAATCGTCTTTCTAATTTTCCGAATGCTGCCCGCTGAAACAAATATTGCCTATGAGATATAAGTAGGAAATTTAAATGTGAAATAGTCGCATACTAAACGGTGATCAGTTTTAATATTTACCAGTTTGTGTTATAAAAATAGCCTCAATAGATTGACCCCTTCCTATCAGTTTTAATACATTTTTGTAGAATCTGGGTTGTAGGGAAACATTTTTTTCTTGGGCATATATTTAAACTCTGTATTTCAATTTTTCTCATGACATTAATGCACTGGTTTTTTTTTAACATCGGGAATTCCCCAATATTTCTTCGGAACAGAAGATCATATGAATGACATCGCATCAGATTGACCAATTAAATTTGATGAAATTCTGTGAGAACGTGCCCGGTTCCCAAACAGTGTAGTTATTTGACAGATTTGAGAACACCTTGACCTTTGTAAGCCGCTTTGCTAACAAAAAGAGATTTCTTTTTTTTTTTACTTTTTAGTTTCTAATGGTTACAGGAGGTGTTTGTACATTACCGGACTTTCTTTTAGAATCAGATTGTAGAGGGCGTTTGTGTATCGTCGTTGAGGGGGTGGGGTCAGGGGTGATGATACGAAACTAGTGGTTGACTCAGAGTTTAGTCAGGGGTGATGATACGAAACTAGTGGTTGACTCAGAGTGGGTGGGGTCAGGGGTGATGATACGAAACTAGTGGTTGACTCAGAGTGGGTGGGGTCAGGGGTGATGATATCAAACTAGTGGTTGACTCAGAGTTTAGTCAGGGGTGATGATACGAAACTAGTGGTTGACTGAATAGGTTGGGCAAATAATCAGGGACTCAGGAATGCATCTGTAGAAGTAAAACAACATGAAGACTGAAGAGATAGGATTCATATAAAGGGGCATTTCTTTAGTTGACAGTACAAAGAATTATGTGTCTAAACAAATCAAAGTTGTCAGGTATTTTGCAAAGTCACTTTAGGCCTGAATTTTTTTTATTTATTTCCTTTTTTTTTTAAAAAAGTTGTTTTTTGCTCTTCAGTTATTTCCAGTCGACGATTTGTATACTAATTTTGAGTTTGACAGTTGTGAAATTGTTAGTTTACATATCTTGATCAGTTCATCGGGGTTCTTGTAAGAGGCGCGGATGACTGGATTTAAAGAGTTCCGACAGAGGGAAATTAATGTTTTAGGGCGGGGGGGGGGCACTTAAACGTCACTGAACCGTTACAAAAAGGACCGTAGTAGTTAGTTGCCACATGAAATCTTTAGTTTTGGAAAAAAAGGGGGGTGGGGGGTATGTTTGTGTATTTTTATTTGTATTATTATTATGGGGAGTGGAGAGGCAATATTGTTCAGAATTTTAGCGTCTTATATATCAAGGGTATCTGAGACCGGGGTATATGAAACCGGACCGGTGCGAATGGGCTCACAAAACACGCGCTAAGATAAAGGCCTCAATATAGAAATAGGGCACAGGATAATGCGCTGCTACAATGAACATATCTACACATGATTGTAAAACAATCCATTGAATTATTCGGGGGGGGGGGGCCTTATGGGGTTAACGTCTTCCTTGATTCGAACGATAACTTGAGAACATCTACGATATAAAAATACTCACACTTACAATAATGGAGTAACATAAAACTAGAACTATAAGTTAATTTGTAATTTAACCATTAGCAGCGCCAAGTGGAACACACAGTGTCGGGTCTTCTTGCACCCTTCTTGCACACAGCTTGCATACTTCTTGCACTCTTCTTGCACAGTTTTTGCACCTTTCTTAAATACTTCTTGCACACTTCTTGCATCCTTCTTGCAACTTCTTGCACACTTCTTCCACCCTTCTTAAATTTATTTTCGTGAACTTCAATGATCTTTGTTTCATAGAAACAGTGTCTCTTTACTGGGTGTTGTCCAGTAATTATTTACTCTTGTTGTCCATGAATTCTCTTTACAGTTCTGTCTGCTATATTACCTTCAATATGCATCTAGACACATTTCACAGTTCTGTCTGGTATGTTACCTTCAATATGCATCTTGACACATTTCACAGTTCTGTCTGGTATGTTACCTTCAATATGCATCTTGACACATTTCACAGTTCTGTCTGGTATGTTACCTTCAATATGCATCTTGACACATTTCACAGTTCTGTCTGGTATGTTACCTTCAATATGCATCTTGACACATTTCACAGTTCTGTCTGGTATGTTACCTTCAATATGCATCATGACACCATCAAGAGGTGGTATTTTCAAAACTTTGGGTAGTGAAGGAAGTGACATTTGTATGTATAGAACTTCGCAGGCTAGTTAGGCCGTTGTCTCACAGCCCAAGGTAACATACATTGCTAGATACAAGTTAATTAAAGTTTGCACATGCGGAAGAAGTGGGGAGAGAGGGGGGGCATGAGGCTCCATCTTGCGTCGGATTTTTTAAAATTTTTTGTTTTTGTATTTCATGTTCAATCAAAGAAGTTCATTTTAATCTCAATAAGTGAATTTTTCTTTTTATGAAATCTAAAATTAAATCCAATCCATTACTTGACTTAGATTTTTATGTTGATGAGATTTTACGACTTTCTTTAATCATGCTGAGGATATGTCGTAATCAACAAGAAACTTGATACTGCCAAAGTAGGCAGGGATATTATGAACATATTACTTGACATAAACTTACACTGAGGCCTTTCTTTTTTTTCTACCTTTTGATGGGCAGACAAAAAAGATCATAGGCCTATGGGTCACGGCTATCTTCTAATTTAATGACCTCACTTGAACCTAAGCTCTCATTATTTTATTACAATATTTTTCAAAGACTGCCAACGGACGCTATCTTCTGATGGCAGCTAATTTAAAAAAATGTCACTAATGAAAATGAAACAAAGTGTATTTGTCCGAAAAATAGTTTAAGTATTATTTTTAGTTATATATAAATATATGTATATATATATATACTATATATATATATACTATATATATATATATATATATAAATTTATATTTGTTGTAAGCACAGAACATACGTTTTACGTTTTTAATCAATAGAGGTTAAAGATATATAACATGAATTGAGGTGCGAAAAATACCAATACCGATTTTAAAAATAGCCATTAAATACGAATGAAGATGTAAAGAAACATAAAATGTTCTGCTTAAGTTGCGACACAAAATGTGGAACTACACAAAAACATCTCCAGAGACTTGGGCACTAAAAGCGATGTTCTCAGAGAACTGGGTTATTATGGTTTTTTTTTTTAATTCAGAAATAGACTTACATCCAATAATAAATTTTTTACAGTGCATGATTTGATTTTACCGTCTGTGTTTCGTAAGTGAAACATTTCTTAACCAATGCTACTATTGATATTACACAAGTATTTATAATGAGTGCATCAGTTTTAAATTTGATTGAAAAAAATGCTAAAATTATTTGATTTTTAGGGGAACTTATTAAAAAAAAATACATGTAAGATTCTTGGAATTCATCATCCTCACACCGTACATTGATACCGCATTACCGTTGTATCTAGACTTGTTATTATGTCAGGGCATTATCAGCCCCCACTTCTCTGGTAGTGGCGCATGCTTTTGGGAGATGTATTATATTAATCCGTCTCTCTCATATTTTATTGCATAATAAATTTTGACCATTTGTTTCGAAGTAGAGCTCTGATATTTCTGCAATCCTTATTAACTATCTTTTATAATCTTTTATGTCTTCAATGTCCTAACTACATTCGTTGCTACTTTGAAATAAACAATTGGACCGAGAATGTCTTTGAAATGTATTCATTACTAAATTGCAACAAGAGACAAAAAACTAATATTGGAAATAGGCGCACGCGCTTTAATTTTCATTCACCACAGTTTTCTAGAATAACAAATTCTTAACTGAAAAATATTTGTTTACAGGCTAATACATTTGCAGGTTTTTCTTTTTCCACTTTTTTCTTTAAGATTAACTTTTATCTAAAATATCTTTCTCAAATTAAAAGTATTTTGATAAACATTCAATTTTTATGACTTAAAAAATATTTGAGTCCCTTGTTTGATGACACAGATTGTAAAATAAAACAGTGCATTCAATGAACATAATGATCTATCTCAAAGAACCTTTGCAATCTATGAATTTAAATATCTACTACAAAGAGTTTAACTTGATATGAACTTTAAAGAAATATTTCAAAGTGCGTTTGCAATCCGTGCACTTTAAGTCAAGCATATGAACACCCAGTGCAATAATTGCACTAAAAGACGCGATGGAAGGAGAAGGAACTAAATAACCAGTAATAAATTAGCCTTAAACTGTCCTCCATTCAAAATTTAAAAACAACTGAATTCATTAAGAACGCATGTTGTTCCATGTCACATCAATTTTTTTCCTCCGTTTCAACTCCCACTTTCCAATGACATTTTTTAAAAATCTCCTTTAAAGCTAGTTGTAAATAATCTTATAATCATCATTTTTTCATAGTCTTAATAACACAAAATATTAAATCATAATTCATATTAAATTAAAAAAAAATATCGTTTTAAAAATAATTAAATTATCTCCGAAAAATTTGCTACGGTTTAAATGATATTAAAAAAAAATCTTATCATTATAACAATAAAAACACAATTTCTTTCCGTTACAAAAACTTCCCCAAAATTTACATTTTTTTTTTTACAATGACATGCGCAACAAGTCTCGAGGTGACTTGATCAGAATATTTTAACTCTTGCTACCTCCACCTTCCACCCAAGAGATCTCTTCCAATTTTAGACTGCCATGACGTCAGACAATTTACTGCACTCAAAATATCCACTAAATAAATCACTGTGTGCTCTCCATACATAGAGATCATCAAAATGAATTCAAATTCCAAGAATGAATTGAGACATCTGACGAGATCTAGGGTAGAAGTAATAATATTTAAACACGCAACATGAAGGAGGTTTATGTTTTTATATAGGCCTATATATATATATATATATATATATATATATATATATATATATATATATATAAAAATCTGTCTATTGTCTGTCCTGTCTCGAGCTATGAGCACGCTATACTTATCTACAAGCATGTATTTGTCTATCCAATCACTGGCTATGATCAGTGCATACTTCACTTATTTATTTATTTGCCTTCACTTGCCTAAATATTGGTCTGTTTAACCATTGGCTATGAACTTGCAAAACTTCACTTATATTTGTTCATACACCATACAATCTAACCCCCTCCCCCATCTTTGACCATTGAACACCTCACATATCTATAATTTGACATTCTACTTCCCAGCTATGACCATTGAACACCTCACATACCTATATATAATTTGACATTCTACTTCCTAGCTATGACCATTGAAACCTCACATACCTATATATATATAATTTGTTTCTCTACTCTCCAGCTATGAGCATTGAACACCTCACATACCTATATATATAATTTGTTTCTCTACTCTCCAGCTATGACCATTGAACCCTTCACATACCTATATATAATTTGTTTCTCTACTCTCCAGCTATGAGCATTGCATCCCGTCTACTCCATCTACCTCAGTCCTGCCCGCCTCCAAAAGTTATCGCCACCGTTGCCCTTCTGCTCGGTCTCTTCATGACCCCAGCCGACCTAATCGACCCACAGACGACCCTGAGCTGCCACATGCGTAGGTACCGGTTCCGGGTCACCAAGCCCCCCGTCTATATCAGCAACGGTTCTATAGTTCACTGCTCGGGTATGGTCACAGTCAACTCCTGCTGGGGTCGGTGTGATTCTAGTGAGGTAAGATATTGATTGAACTTTGAACTCACCCCATTCAGCGGCCCTGCTAAGAGACGTCACTTTAAGTCTAATATGGGCGCATGTGTGTTTGTTAATTTTGTTTTATTCTGGCTAAAAAAATAAATTTACTGCACGGATTCTCAAAAGAATTATCTCTCTGGTAAGTTAGTTGTAACCGAGATATTATAATCGGCTATATACATAACACAAGTTTTCTCTCTAGGCATGACATAGAAATATCTCAATTACAACATAATAATATATAGATAAATGTACTAATGATACACATGAAATAAATAACAAAATTAAACTATCTCTCTGGTAAGTTAGTTTTAACTGAGATATCATAATTGGCTGTATACATAACCGTTGAGGGGAAAAAAACCTTTATCTACGGGCTACATCACAGAATCAATGGGCTACATCACCGATTCAATGGGCTACGTCACCGATTCAATGGGCTACGTCACAGATTCAATGAGCTACATCCCAAATTCAATGGGCTACATCACAGATTCAATGGGCTACATCCCAGATTCAATGGGCTACATCCCAGATTCAATGGGCTACATCCCAGATTCAATGCACAACGTCGGGTTATCAAATATCACTAAAGGGAAGGAACACCATAAGATGCATGGAGTGTTTATTACTTGGTATGAGCTGCTATGAATTTAATTTAGACGTCAAAGATATGTGGAGCTGGAGTCAATGAAATATAAATTTTATGGTCAAAGTGACACAAGTACTATTTTGGTCATTTCTATTTAGATCAAAGTGACACAAGTACTATTTTGGTCATTTCTATTTAGATCAATGTGACACAAGTACTTTTTTGGTCATTTCTATTTAGATCAAAGTGACACAAGTACTATTTTGGTCATTTCTATTTAGATCAAAGTGACACAAGTACTATTTTGGTCATTTCTATTTAGATCAAAGTGACACAAGTACTATTTTTTTCATTTCTATTTAGATCAATTTGACACAAGTACTATTTTGGTCATTTCTATTTAGATGAAAGTGACACAAGTACTATTTTGGTCATTTCTATTTAGATCAAAGTGACAAAAGTACTATTTTGGTCAAAGTGATACCTTGCCCAAAAGCGGTCTGGGCACTACGTGGGGGGGGGGGTCTTTCATATGTCTTATGAGGGGGCTTTTAAAAAACGTTTAGTTTTGTGGCCACTGCTCATACATATTGTTTTTTTTTTAATTGTATTTCTTGAAACACTTTGCATAACATTATTAAAAAAAAGGATTTAAAAATTAACAAAAAACCTACGCCCATGCTCGAATAAGGTTTAATAGATCCATTATATAAGTGGTGCGACATATTTTTTACTCTATCATTGATACAATGAGATGTGGACTCACCCCCCCCCCCCCCCTTTCAATACATTGTGATCCATGGATGACTGAAGTGTGATTGTGCTCTGTCATACTGAGATCCAAGACTTCCCCCTTTGCCAAAGTTACACTCCTTTTTTTCTACACTATTGGATTAAGATGACATGACACGGGTGGGGAAGGGGGGGGGGAAGTTGCCACATTTTCAGAGCAAAACTAAGTACGCTAATTATTTGAACACAAATATTATCTTGTCAATGTTTGAAAACAAGCGGAAGTGAAAACAGGTTTCGAAAAACAAGAAAAAAAAAAAACAACGACAAATTTTGAATTTTCCACAAGGCTTTCAAACAATGTGTCCTTGTACGTGTGTGTGTATGTGTGTAGATATGAACATGTCAAAGCCAGCTTCCAACAATAGCTTTCTATTGAATAAACCTCATTTTTTTTTTAAATATTGAAAGTGTTAGATTTGAGTAACCCTTACAACTTTAAACCAATCACTCAACACTGGAAAAACACTGGAAAGCCATTTCTAGACTGAAAGACATACAGACTCACAAAAGAAATGCTAAAAAAAAAAACAAGAATTTTAAAAATTAAGCCCCTCCACAGATAATAATGATCATACAGAAAGCTGTTTAAACAAAAATCCACTAATGATGACTTTAAAAAATGGCCGCCCATTCGTGTAATTTTTAGAGCATTTTCGAAAAAAAATGCTCTATTGTCCCCGTTTTGTCTGTCTGTCTGTCTGTCCGTCATCACCCTAGATCTCAACAACCATAAGTCCTAGACCCATGATGTATATATCATTTTGTAGGTCTTGGCCTGCCATGTGTGCAGCAAAAGTTCATTTTGCCATCTGACCTCTGAGGGCCGTAAAAGGGGGCTTATAAAGTACCGTTTTTTACTAAATAAGCTATATTAATAAAGGAGCACCCTATATCTCAGCAACCATAAGTCCTAGACCCATCATTTTGTAGGTCTTGGCCTGCCATGTGTACACCAAAAGTTCATTTTGCGATAGGACCTCTGAAGGCCGGGCTTCAGGGCTCCTAAGGGGCTTATATATTATATATATGGCCCCATTCTACACCTTGTACGTTCAATAACCCATTCATTTGGTGCGAAATACTGCAGCACGTAGTTTCACCAAGATTTATTAAGAAAATCATCAAATGAAATAGTAAGCTTGTGTTCAGAGTTTAATTGAAAGTACCAGAGCTATGCAACAATTGACGGAGTTTTCGGACGATTAAATTACTGCAATTTCGAATGTTTTCAATTATGAGTCCTTTTTCAGTAACCACAAACCACTTGTAGTTAGATTTAAGAGAAAATAATTTTTTTTTTCAAATATAAAGAAACGTCTTTATAATATTTTTTTTTACATATATATGCATTACACAATTGAATTTATAAACATTTCCGAAATTTACAAATATTTACTGAAAGCTAACAAACGTACTGATACATAACATGAAAATGCGCTAACACGTCCTGTGTCCAGAATGGAACAGGCTTAATTGCTTGTTTTTTTTTAATAGTGTAGCACCTAAGTATTGATGCAAAATAGAATAATACACAAATATGGCGTCTTTCAGAATTCTCGCCTTACATTGTAGATGTACATTCTGTATGATTTACATTTAGTCACTCGTGCATTGTGTCTTGACTGTGAGCACTCTTTGTTGTATGATAAGTGTGTGTTTACTTCAGTATGTGTTTATTTCCGTATGTGTACAGCCGTTTTGATGGATAGGCAAACCAGACGACATCCTTGGGCCCCCGCTACTGATAAAGGCCAACCACCCCTTCAACTACCAATTTCTATCAAAGCTGATGCTAACTTTGCTTCGATGGATACTGTTGGTTTTGTCCCGCAAATTTCCTAAAAGTCTCTACCGCGGAGCAGCAACGCATGAACAGTGACATCAGTAGACAAACAAATCGTGGTAGTTTTACTATCTATCTATCTATCTATCTATCTATCTATCTATCTATCTATCTATCTATCTATCTATCTATCTATCTATCTATCTATCTATCTATCTATCTATCTATCTATCTATCTATCTATCTATCTATCTATCTATCTATCTATCTATCTATCTATCTATCTATCTATCTATCTATCTATCTATCTAATGTGTGTTTGGTGTGAGTGTGATATCATCAACTCCCATTTCACTCTAAACAAAGTATTTGACACTTTCCCTCTCTCGAATTCTTTCTCTTATGCATCCCCCTCCCTCTCCCTCTCTCTGTCTTACAGCATATAGATACAATGACATGAGAAAGTTGATACACGTACTATTGTCTGCACTGACCTATATATATATATATATATATATATATATATATCATCCTATTAAGACAAGATCTTTTACAGTCCTTACTTTTAAGACCCAGTTAATGGTCATTAAATTCTGCGATTGGAAGAAAAAATAAATAGGATGATTTTTACTTTGTAAATATCGAATATTTGCGTAGCCATTTGAAGTCGTGGAATATTACATTTCACGGTCTAGCTACCATGGTACTTTGAGTTAGAGGAAATTCACAACAAAAACATCAGCAGAACATCAAACGTCTCTGCCATAGTCATAACTATGTTGTCTTTCACTGATGACTGGTCGACAACCTTTTAACATCAAAGACAACGACCTGTGCTACGCTACTCTCGGACATCAGGACAATGAAGTGAATGTCAAAGTGTGCGCGGATTGCGCGATGCTCAAATGTGCTGCCACTAAAATTGGGTTGCAAGTTCTGGGTATATACATTATACACACTGCTATTTAAAAACTGCTCTCCCATTGGCTAAAACAAATGAAGACCGAGGAATGACGTCACGTGGCCATGGACGTTCCCCTATTAAGACTACATTAAAAAAAAATATAATGTGAATGAAAACATTATCAATTGGCTTAAAAAGGTTTTAAAAGACTTAGAAGATGTAAAATTCACAAGTTCATCCATAACCGAAGACAGGGAGGTAACTTTCGCTAGACATAAAAATCCCCATCGGTTCTAGTCGGAGATTGAACACGGTACCCTCAGGTTTATCACACGACCATCCGCCCTCTTCTCAAAAATCGCCCCTCCCCTCTAAATGGGACAGCATTTAGGTTTTTGTAGTGCCCTTCTCTCATTCCTACTACCACCAGGAATGTAACGGCCATCGAACCACCATGACAGACTGAGGGGTAACTTTCACCATTACCTGAGAAATTCCCTTGGTTCTCAGCAGAGATCGAACCCGGGACCCGCTCGGCTAACAAAAATAATAATTTGACAGTACACCAAAATATAGATACATGTTTGAAATGTTGTACACAAACACCACTCCATTCATTACTTTCTACATGTTTTGAAATGTTGAACACAAACACCACAAACACCACTCCATTCATTACTTTCTACATGTTTGAAATGTTGTACACAAACACCACAAACACCACTCCATTCATTACTTTCTACATGTTTGAAATGTTGTACACAAACACCACAAACACCACTCCATTCATTACTTTCTACATGTTTGAAATGTTGTACACAAACACCACAAACACCACTCCATTCATTACTTTCTACATGTTTGAAATGCATAGATGGAAAACATATTACATTTCATCTTTCTGCAGACAATTAAACGTATATTTGTTTTCTAGTAAATAAAAAATATGATTGATAAATTGATACAAGTTTTGTGAATTATTGCAATGTCTGAAAAAAAAGAATATGTATGTAAACTTTCTTCCAATATCGAAATATTTTGATGATGTATTCAGAGAACACTGATGAAAGAAATCCTTTAAATGCCATTTTTTCTGGAAGGCTATTTAAATGTACTTAAATACTGATTTTACTATTGTAGATTTATCATTGTGATAATAACCTAAATGTCGGACAAGAGCAGCATAAAAACCTCGAGGAACGATTAGAAATTTCTCATCTCCCCGACATCCCCTTTTCCCCCAACCCCCTCCGCTGCATCTCCTTACAGCTGCAACCTCAAGAACGTTCCACTTACAATATATACGTACGAAAAAAAATGTTACATAAATATAAAAAGAATATTGGAACAGAAATAAATAGAAAAATTGCGCGTGAAAAGAAAAAAAAAACCAAACAATAACAACAACGTCACCAGCAGCAGCAGCTACGGAAATGACCTGTCCACAATCTACATTTCCTGTCTGGCCACCGGTGCTCTCGAGGACACGCCAAAAGTGACAGTTAAATGCCATGTTCCTCTGAGACTTTCTGGTGCGAGCAAGACCTTTTTCTTGTAGCATTTATGCCCTTGGTAATTGTCGCTCAACTAGTTAATAGTCGTAGAGGGGAAAAAAATACTTAACTCTCGTGTCCGCATTATTTCCCCTGAATTTATAGTTGTGGAAAGAGTTTAACATATTTTATAGATGAAAGAGAACAGCAATCATAACCTCATAGGTATCTGTGTCTTTCAAATTTATGTATAACCTAAGAGGTGGCCCTAGCAGTTCGCGGGACCTAGGGCGAGAGTGCGGGGCTTGTTAAGAAAGTTTTGTTTAGTTTCAAGTAAGTAACAAAAAAAAAAACTTTATGTGCGCCTACAACCCTCCTTATCAGTAACTCAGGACCGTTCTTACTACAGGCAAGCTAGGTGATTACCTGGGGCGCCCACTGACTCCTTACCCGTATTAGTTCGTATTAAAATTATGCTGAGAGGGCCACTATTGGTGATTTAGTTAAAGTCCCCAAACATCTCTGAACAATCTCTGTCTATTGTCCCTAAACATCTTTGAAAGTCTCAGTCTATTGTCCCTAAAGATCCCTGAAAGTCTTTGTCTATTGTCCCTAAACATCTTTGAAATTCCATGTCTATTGTCCCTAAACATCTTTGAAATTCTATGTCTATTGTCCCTAAACATCTTTGAAATTTTCTGTCTATTGCCCCTAAACATCTTTGAAATTTTCTGTCTATTGCCCCTAAACATCTTTGAAATTCTCTGTCTATTGTCCCTAAACATCTTTGAAATTCTATGTCTATTGTCCCTAAACATCTTTGAAATTCTATGTCTATTGTCCCTAAACATCTTTGAAATTCTCTGTCATTGTCCCTAAACATCTTTGAAATTCTATGTCTATTATCCTTAAACATCTTTGAAATTCTATGTCTATTGTCCCTAAACATCTTTGAAAGGCTCTACCTAATGTCGCCATATATCTCTGCCTATGCCTTAAAACGGCATGGCTGTAACTAATCCATGCCTTCGGTAACATTTGTATGAAACAAATTCTCATCATGTTATATTGCTACAAACATTATGCAACCGTTGACTTTAGTGGTTGGTTTCCTACTCGTCCATGAAACAATGATCTCGTTCAGTTACCAAGTACAAACAATGTTTACACAGCACATCAAAGATGTTTCTCATTGGTTACATTGCGAAAAGAAGCGGAAGTGATTACCACGCCAAGCCCCCCCCCCCCGCGACCGAACAAAACAGGGCGATGATATCGACTGTCACAATTATCACAAGAGATTGAAATCGTGACAGTGCACGTAAGTTGTGACATCTTTGCCCCCCCCCCCCCCACAACCGTGTCTCTCTGTCACATTTGTTTGACAAAACCTATCCCCTCCTATACTACATCGCCATCATTTTACATTCTAGCTCATATTTTATTTTATCTTTATCGATTGTTTTTAATTCTATTTCACAACTAGGTTATATATTTCTATCGGTTTGTCTGTCGTTTTTTCGAATACATTGTCCAGTCTTAAGACAACTTTATGAATGAAAAAAAATGATTAAAAAGTTCTAAGAAATTCTATTACTTATAATATATATATTATCTGTCCACATATACATTCATCTATGTATGGTATGTATGTAACCATGCGCTTTGTCCCATCTATTGTTCCGAAAGTGGTGGCTGTAAGACATTGGATGGAAATGGAATTAACATTTTTGTACAACTGTAAATATGAGCCTACAAAACAACGTATGTGTGCGCGCCCTGATGTACCATGTGAGTTTGTGCCCCCTGATGAACCATGTGAGTTTGTGCGCCCTGATGTACCATGTGAGTGTGCGCGCCCTGATGTACCATGTGAGTGTGTGCGCGCCCTGATGTACCATGTGAGTGTGTACGCGCCCTGATGTACCATGTGAGTGTGTGCGCCCTGATGTACCATGTGAGTGTGCGCCCTGATGTACCATGTGAGCGTGTGCGCCCTGATGTACCATGTGAGTGTGTGCACAGTGAGTTCTACTAGCGCGCACACACTCGCACATAGAATGTATCTTTCTTAAAATCTACGAGGTTGATAAAAAAAAAAGGAATGGTTCCACTCCACCCCCACCCCCAAGATATCGCCCCCTTTCCACCCCCCTCTCCCCGTACAACTTGTTTGTCACTTTGAATCTTGGAACTAATTACTTCCCCTTATTGCATTGAAGTCCATCAAGCCCGGTCTAGCGTTGAAACCAAAGTGACCTCAAGTCTTGACCTCCAGTCGTGACCTCCCCTTGTTCCAAAATGCCAGCCAAGTCGACGGTTTAAATAATAAATAGGTCCAACGCCTTTACCAACCATTGACTTGTATCCTGATTGTTTCCCCTACTTTTAACTTTATAACTACTGGCTTGTATTTCGATTGTTTTGACTTTTTTTTCATTCCGATTATTTCCCCTATTTTGACTTTATAATCATTGACTATTCCGATTGTTTTCCCCTCCTATGATTCTCCTATTTCCCCCATTTTAGTTTTGTTTATTCGTTTCTCTTCCATGATCATTCATCAATCATAAAAATCAATTAGAAAGTCTTTAAATCTTGAAAAAATTGAGCATTGAGGTGAATACTTCAGAACAAACCATAAACTTGTCGACATTGAGCTCATGGGAATTTTATTTTAAAGTGGGATTTTACAAAAAAGAAAATTACCAGGGCAACATATCCAGATGCAATTATTGTAATGTTCTTCCCTAGTAGTGCGGCCCGAAGTACATGATCACTAGAATGGTAAAACACACACAGTTATAGACACAGAGTGATCTCTTTGTGTCAACTGATGATGATAGATGGCGATAGAGTAAGCGTACACCTTCTATTAGATTAGACTCTAGTAGTTCATTCTATTCAATGCAGTAACAGATGTTTTTTTTTAAGACCATTAAGGGGATAAGCAGCCTAGAGTTCTACAGTTTCTGTGGCCCCGCAGCTAATTGAGTGATTGTGTGGCAAAACATCTTCAGCACAAGCGCTACACCCCATCATAATACTGGGCTGTTTTTAAAACATTGCAACTAAAAAAAATCCTTTGAATATTACAAACAGAGATACTTTTAGGTGTATATACAAACTAAGTGGCTGTTTAGGATGCCCCTCTTCTAGTACTAATCTTTATAATATTTAATGTTAACGGTGCCCCCAAAAGGTATCTGTTTTTTTTTGGGATTTCTCAAAACGAGCAATTTAATTCTTTTCCGTTTCGGACAAAGGACATTTTAGAGCATTTTCGTGTAAGCAGTGGCTTCGGTTACGCCGGACGAAATCCGTATTTTTTCCCCGGGTTACAGCCATAGATTTTTGCTCCACGTGTATGGGTTTTGATAAATAGAGAGGGAAGTAATCATGTTGAATAACTGTTACGAAAATAAATAATGATTACGCCCCTTTGATTAGCTTTTATTATTTATATTTAAAATATAAGCAAAAACGGTGCCTAAAAAAACTCAGATTGCGAAATGGACTTTTGACTTTACAGTAAAAAACGGCCCCCTTTTACGGCCCTCAGAGGTCAGATTGCAAAATGGACTTTTGCTGCACACGTGGCAGGCCAAGACCTACAAAATGATATATACATCATGGGTCTAGGACTTATGGTTATTGAGATCTAGGATGATGACGGACAGACAGACAGACAGACAAAACGGGGACAAATGCTCTAAAAATCATCACAGCCAAGACATTGGGAAAACGTAATTAAGAGATGGGGGTAGTTTATACCACAGCTATGGAATAAATTGGATATGACAATAACAGGCTGTGCATCCATTCAGAGCTGTTCTTACATTTATTTAGTGGCCCAATGCAAATCTATATTTTGATGGTCTTAGGCAAAAATATTTTGGTGGTCGATGTGAAGCTCAATGTAGAGCTAGTGTAGAAAACAAGCAATTTAAGTCTTTTCCGTTTCGGACAAAGGACATTTTAGAGCATTTTCGTGTATACAGTGGCTACGGTTACGCCGGACGAAATCAGTATTTTTTTTCCGGGTTACAGCCATAGATTTTGCTAAATAGAGAGGGAAGTAATCATGTTGAATAACTGTTACAAAAATAAATAATGATTACGCCACTTTGATTAGCTTTTATTATTTATATTTAAAATATAAGCAAAAACGGTACTTTAAAATCTCTTATATTCGGCCCTGAGAGGTCAGATCGCGAAATGGACTTTTGATGTACACTTGGCAGGCCAAGACCTACAAAATGATAAATACATCATGGGTCTAGGACTTATGGTTGCTGAGATATAGGGCGCTCCTTTATTAATATAGCTTATACAGTAAAAAACGGTACTTAAAACCCCCTTTTTTTCGACCCTCAGAGATCAGATCGCAAAATGGACTTTTGATGTACACTTGGCAGGCCAAGACCTACAAAATGATATATACATCATGGGTCTAGGACTTATGGTGGCTTAGATATAGGGCACTCCTTTGTTAATATAGCTTATACAGTAAAAACGGCCCCCTTTTACGGCCCTCAGAGGTCAGATCGCAAAATGGACTTTTGCTGCACACGTGGCAGGCCAAGACCTACAAAATGATATATACATCATGGGTCTAGGACTTATGGTTGATGAGATCTAGGGTGATGACGGACAGACAGACAGACAAAACGGGGACAATAGAGCATTTTTTTCGAAAATGCTCTAAAAATACTCAGTATTAATAGCGCTGTTTCCGTTTGTTTATGTTAGTGTTTGTGTGTGTGTGCGTGTTTAGTGTTTGATTGTGTGTGTGTCTGTGCCAATATTTCTCACCGACAGACTAATTGGTTGATTTATTCACCATTTTCACTTCAAAGACACCAGCCTGTTGGGGGTACATTTAATACGATGTTGTGTAATTGTTTATTTAGTTAACAACGGGAACTAAACAGGTAAGCGTCATTGAAATAAAAGTTCAATGAACATTTAGTTTGAGATAAAACAAAAAAAAAATCACCAAATTAAAAATATAAAAAAAATCAACTATTAACCACCTCATACTAAAAAAAAAAAGAAAAGTTTCCTTAGCAGATCATGTGTAGAATTCATCTGTTTCTGTAACCACAGAATATGGAGGTTTGGGTGGTTAGCACAATGCCCAGCCGCCTTTATTCCTTCAACCAATACTAAGCTGACAAATAATATTTATACTAGACATGTTATCTCTGAACTGGATTTGTTATCTTTGTTCTTGTCAAGCTATCTTTGTTCTTGCCATGTTAACTTTGTCCTTGTCATGTTATCTTTGTTCTTGACATGTTATCTTAGCCAACCCAAGACCAATGATATACTTAATTTATATTTCATTTGGAGTTAAAATAAAGAAGTCAGATTTTTGTGCCCCAATGCCTCTCCCCCCCCCCCCCACTCCCCGGTCTAATTTGACTCCGCGTGTATTCTTGGTTTGCAGCCTTATTCGTTCATCTGATTCTATGTGTGATTCAGTGTATTCTTGGTTTGCAGCCTTATTCGTTCATCTGATTCTATGTGTGATTCAGTGTATTCTTGGTTTGCAGCCTTATTCGTTCATCTGATTCTATGTGTGATTCAGTGTATTCTTGGTTTGCAGCCTTATTCGTTCATCTGATTCTATGTGTGATTCAGTGTATTCTTGGTTTGCAGCCTTATTCGTTCATCTGATTCTATGTGTGATTCAGTGATTCTTCCAAAATTGTCCTGGTCGTGACACTGCTTGGGATTTCCTTCAATTTCCAGTTTCTGAGGTGACAGCAAGTCCACTGCTGAATCGGTTTTGACCGGCTTTAGCCGTTCTTAGGTGGGGGGGGGGGGGAGGGGGGCTTATGCAGATTCTTTCTGATATTTGAGGACCATATGCAAAAACTCTAGCATCAGATTGGATAGGAATTAAAAATGGAACCGGGGCATTTTTGGCAAAGGATGATCGTAAGCGATCGTCTTGTTTACCAATTCACATGAACGTTTCTTTGTGGCGAATATACAGAATAGGCAAAAAAAGAAAGCACTACGGGGTTTTGGTTCAATGCTAACACCAACAGATAGCATACCGTCCTTACTGTGACATAGCCACCTGGTGTTACTATGGTTGAGCGCTTGACTGCCAACCGGAATGTCGCAGACTCGTTCCCTGGGCTTTTATTGGGTCCGATCGATTCTCCATTGCCCTTCCTTCCCTCGGTCTGTCCAGCATACTCAATACATAAGTTGGGGGGGGGGGGAATGCAGACCCCGTAGACTAGAAACTTTTCATTGACAGGGAATTTTTTTTCTACCTGATCGAGCCTCAAAATCCCTTACTACAGTGGTGGCTGTTGAAACAAGGAGAATACATTTCATCTGTCCAGTGTTCTGTAAGCTGAACTATTCTTATGGACAGACAAAATAAGCCAGTGTCAACACATTCCTATTAAACATCTGTACGTGACAGAGATTATTTCGATAACAGTTAACATGTGAAAAGAAAACGTACCCTGTCAACATTTAAAATTTTTTTAACATGTTCGTTTACTTTTACCTCCTCAGATTGGTGATTACGTCATGCCCTATAAGATATCCCATCATCCCGTATGTAGCTACACCGGACGTGACAGGAAAAGGGTCACGTTGTCAGAGTGCGAAGGATACCCTGACCCAACCATAGAAGTGTTCGATGCCTCAGGGTGTGAATGCAAATCGTGCGACTCCGACTACACAAGCTGCGAGAACCTCAATGGCTAAGTTTGGTTCAGCTCAAGTAGTTTCCCTTTGATGACACCTTCATTGAAATTATGGTTCTTGATTTGACCTATATTTTGTGTTTTCTGTTTGTTTATTAATAATCTGTGATGAATGATACGTTTTGATCAAGTGTCAAGGCCAACAGAAAACATTTCAATTAACCACAACTTTAGTTTAAAACATATTTACAGCAACAACGAAAAATATGAAATCGGAAACATAAAGAAAACTAATTGCTGTAATACTAAAATGCCCACTGCAATTATATATATATATATATATATATATATATATATATATATATATATATATATATATATATTTTAGGAAATGTTGTTGATAATTGTCGATTGTGTAGTGTTTCTCGTATTGGGCAAACAATATCTGCTTCAATATATAGACAAGCTATAAATATTTGAAAAGTAGTTCTATGTATAATGGTAATCACATTCTTTGTTTTAAAATTAGCATCATCATCAACTGGTGAAGCCAATAGAACGTAATCAGAAGTTTCAAATGGAGTCACAGATTTAATTATGGCAATTGTGGAGTTAATTCACCCTCTTGCTAAAACAAATTGTGTTACGCCAGTGACGTTTATAGATCTAAGTTTGTTCTGAATGTTTTCTCACACAGTCTCAGTTTTACTCACACACACACACACACACACTCACACACATACACACATAAACAGAGAGTAACACAAAGTGCTGAAGCAGTTGGCCAGGATTCACATAATGGTCAAGCTTTTAACCGTTCTTATATACAATCCAATTAGGCAACAACATAGACCCCCTCCCCACTACACTTTTTTTTATTTATTTCATCTTCGTTACTGAGTTGAATGTTTAACAAATGTTAAATTATCCTTCTCTGTAACCATTCGTTGCAAACAAAATGAAATTTTGTGACATATAGAAAAAACATTAAAGCATAATACATTAGTTGAAACAGACTGACCACTGGGCGTGACCGATTGTCTTTATTAAATATAATTTGTTGGAATGTTTGTGTGGTCAGTGTGGTTGTGAAATTTACTATTTTGAAGCTATTTTAATCACAGACAGTGTCGATGTGAACAATACTGGGTTAAAGCTGTGATATGTTAACGAAATTGGTAGGTGCAAAAAGTTGATCAGAATGACGCCGAAAAGCTTGGATCTATTTGCACAATATGTAGAAGGGTAAAAGGTAAAAAATGTAGCAAAGGTGACCACTGTTGTCTTAATGGGTGTTTTCGTTTACTGTCGACATGTCAGACCACTGGGATCGGCCTTCTGACCCAATTTAAATAGTTTGTTTATGTTGTCAGTGTGGATTGAAATTTCAAGTGGAGGCGATTATCATTATGTCAATGATTCTATTATTACTTGTGTAGATTTTTCTGTGTTGAATTTGCTAACATAGAAATAATAAACAAAGAAAAGCTCAATATCATAGGGATAACAATGAAAAATAATTAGCTTTAAAATTATGTCTATTATTTAAATTAAATGACTTAAAGAGCTGCATGAGGCTGTAAGGACACAATTTTGAAAAAAAAATGTGCAGTAACCATGGTTTCCTAACATCTGTATAAAAAATCGCGTTTTAAGTCAAGTCTGAAACTTTTCAATTAACTCCACTGTGCATTATATTGACCAAAAAAATCTTTTCTTAGATTTCATCTACTCAGCGCTTTTTGAGTAATTAAGAGAAAGTAACCATGTTTAGATCTGGTCTGTTTAGCCTATTGTTATTAGATCGGGGAATTTCTAAAAAAAAAAAAGTTTGACAATGTCACTTGCCATTGGTGGAGTTTCCCATTAAATAAGTGCTATTGCGCGTGCAGCAGGCTCATAAAAAATTATGGTTAATGTCCAGAGACGTTGTCCAGCGTTCGATTTTTTTCCTTTAAATTTTACTTTTAAAATAGATCAAGCCAAAAATTAAAAAAAAATAAAATTCCAAAAAAAAAAAAATGCAATTTAAAAGCCATTATCCTATTACTTATTCATTCCCGGGGACGGAGGTGTGAAATTTGTTGCTACTTAACGTTTGCATTGTCTAAATATTTCTTACATTTACGACGATGGACATATTTTTTTTTAATCTTGCAGTCCGGTGCGAATGAACCCATCCGTGACTCTCTTGGTTCGATTGAGGTGTCCACATAAATGTCTTCAATCACACAATCTTAAACTAGTTTTGAATATAGGTTAATCTTTTTTTATACTTCATTCAGATTTATATCCTGAGAAAAGTTAATTTAGACGTAAATGACCATGAATGAGATTTGCTGGACATATTCGCTTTGATTTTTTGATTTACCTGTTAATCCGTTGTCTCTAAACGATTTTTTTTATATAGCTATTAGTCAGCGAGATCGATTCCATCAACGTTTATTTAATTTAACGATATTCGTTCACCCGGCGCCCGCTCCCCCCTCTCCTATTTACTTTAATACGCCCCCCTCCCCGTACCTTTGATTGGTTTCATTGATGTGAAGAATTCAATGGGATGAGCTCATTGATCTCTTTATCTGTTGACAGATATTGACATAGACCTGATTTAAACACAAAACAAAAACAACAAACATTGACTTTTGTCTGAGTACAAACATTGATACCCAAACTGACAATTATCTCACCGATTACTTTCACCCAGTCAATAAATGAACCTATTATGAAGACATTTGTGTTGGAAAAAATACTTGATTTAAGAGTACATTTTTTCATGTTATTATAATAAAGATAATAATGATAAACTTTCCGAATAATGTATAACGTAAAAGATTTATTTTTAAAATACAATTAAATAGTGTTACAGTTTACTGCAGTTGTTTTTGCAATCAATTAAAATATTTTAACAGTCTCTTTGATTGGTTCATGGTGTTCTTCCGCGCTGATATTTTTGAATGGACTATTTACATTGCTCTTTCTGTTGTCTGGTAGGGAAAGTTTCAAAGTAGTTATCGGTCTTGTGTATGAACTGGCTACGACTGTTGTTGACGGTCAGATGAACAAAAAGTGGTGATGTGGTTAAAAATTGAATGTTCAGTGGTCAACAATGTGGTCATCTTAGTCATTGATACGTTGAAAAACAGAATCCACACTCATTGAGATAAAGTCCTTGAAATATTCTTTAGCTTTTCTAAATTTTATCACAGACATACATGATTGGTTCAATCAACACCTGGTTTTTTTCTTCTTTAGTCTTATTATTTCAGTGAGTTTGTACAGTAGGTAAGTGTATGTGTGTGTGTATGTGTGACTGTGTGTGTGTGTGTTGGTATGGGGAGGGGCATAATGGTAGCTGTAGACGCCCAATTAGGTAATTTGTTTATTATGTCTGCACCAATGTAAAAACATTTCCAGTCAAATGAGATCCCAGGTGTGCTCATATTTTTTTTGGCCAGTTGTCTTAAGAGACGTCTTAACAGTATTATGGGCCCGTATACCGACCAGTGTGTTGGGCCCCCCACCATACTGCAGACACTATATAGGATTAAACATAGCACTTATATCAATTGACTCTAACCTTTCACCCACCCTCCACCCTTACATGTATACATCTCCCCTGTCGGACACATCACGTAAAACGTTTATTTCAAAAGTATTGAGTTCATTTTATATTAGGCAGGGATGAATCCAGAAATTAATTCTAGCCTATTTTATCAATGTTACTTTTCTTCTAATATATTTCCCACTTTTTACTAATATATATATATATATATATCGTCTTAAACAAAGCGTAAAAATCTACCCGGATGTGGGGGGGGGCAAGCCCACCGACAGAAATTTCGGGCCCCTGGGCAGGGCTGTCACGGGCCCCCCGTGCCGATAATATATTTTCAATAGTTGATAGGCCAGCTCAGGCTGGGCTCCTAAAACTCGCTCTAAAACTCGCCGGGCACCTGGGCATTTGCCCCCTGCCCCTCTCTGCGGCACTGGTGGGGAGGGGGTAAGGATGGGGGCGCACAGGGCGAATGTTTCTTCGAAATTCGAACTAGGTAATAACATTTTGATAAAAAAATCTGCTATTTTATTTAGATTTCAAAATTTTCTTCTAAATTCGGTGTATATTGTTTTTTACCATTTCTGAATCCAACCTTTGCACTTGGATTTTCATCAACCCAGTTAAATTACAGACAATAAAAAATATCTTCCGTACATAATTTAACACAAACGTACAAACGTCTTCGGCGTATTTAAATTTTTGTTTTCAGCTAAAAGCCAAGTTAATCAAATATATTTGTTTACAATTTTAATTTTCTATTTTGTTTATTATAGCTTGTAACTATCGTGATAGCTGTATTTTACAATAACTACAAGCTAGATTTAATCAGAAATTTTCATCCTTTGAAAGAGAAACTTTAAGCAGTTAACAAATATAGCCGGTGCTAGAATCCCAACTAAACAAAGTGGATTGCCTCGTAATGAGCCAGCCAATCAAACTGAATGTTAGAAGAGCCAGCCAATCAAACTGTCATGATGTAGTTTCTGTTCGGTACTTTAACACAATTCTCAAATAAATTTAAAAAAAGTTCAACTCACACCTGGCGATATGTGTGTTACTCACGGTTGTTTTCGTGAACTACACCTTAGGGTCCAAATATTATTGTTATGTAAGAATAGTTTGCCATCATGAAGTTACAGCACAGATAAACTTTACCAGCAGATGTGTAACAGATTGTATCCCATGTCGCCATGTTTATGACTTTAGCAGTGTGTATTATGAGTTTAAAACGAGGCCATGATAGATTCGATTATGTCATTGAAAACAGTTGTGTTACTTCAATGAGGCCATGATACATTCGATCATATCATTGATAACAGTTGTGTTACTTCAATATGTTACACTTTCTCGAATATTTGAAAACTGTTTTATTAGAAAAAAAATATTCGCTTAGTTTGTGAATTTTTTTAAGAAACATTCGGTAAATATTTAATTGCTAGAAAAAAATATATTAAAAAAGGCCTTTTTAACAAAAATGCCACTTGTTAAAATGATAAATATTAAAATGTTCATGTTATTATGTCAAATGTTTAAATATAAAATGTTCAAACAAATGTTGAGATGTCCATCCGAATTTGTTCAATGTTAAAATGTCCAACGTTCTAATGTTCAGCGTTTAACATTTCAGTTCTAAAATGTTCAGTGTTAAAATGTCCAGTGTTAAAATGTTCAGTGTTAAAATATTCAGTTACAAAATGTTCAGCTATAAAATGTCCAGTTATAAAAAGGTCAGTGCCAAATTGTTCAGTTATCAAATGTCCAGTGTTAAAATGTTCAGTGTAAAATGTTCAATTATAAAAAAAATGTTCAGTGATGAAGGTTCAGTCATAAAATTTTCAGTGCTAAAAAAACGTTTATTCTCAAAACACTAAGTAAACACGGGTTTAAATAGATGGCCAGTCTGTGTTTAATGACCTAGTTGAATTGAACGCATTCACTCAAAAACGATCGTGGATCCCCGGGATCATTTCAGCAAGACTCCATGATTTAATTTTTTTAATATGTTTTTTTCATTAATTAGGGCATTCAGTTCTTTTTTTTTTTAAACATTCAGTTCCATACTGGATTAGTCTCAGGGTTATATTGACCTCACACCCACCCACTTCTGCTCCAGGGGATGTTATAATCGTGCGTGCATTCATTGTATTGTTAGGAATTAAGAAATGTTAAATATTACCGGACCACAACATTTGTATGTTTTTTTTTATTTATCGCCATTGTTATAGAACCACCGATGACGTCATCATAGGGAATTTCTTGAGCTGACAATATTCTTGTTTTCGAAAACGAAAAACCCGCCCATCAAGTGACTTTTGTTTAGTTTCGTATTTAAATAACCGAGTTTCATTATTAGATAAAGTACATAATCTCATACGTTTTTGGAGGTGGGTGGGGAGGCATTTTGATTGACTTAAGGTCCGTTAAAATATATATATATATATATATATATATATATATATATATATATATATATATATATATATAAATATATATATATATATATATATATATAAAGCCACAACGAGAATATTCGGTTTTCCTCACACAGGTCATCATACATGACGCACTTTGACCTAACATGATACTTCTATCCTTACTACATCTCAGAACCAACCTTTTCTATAAAACAATTTTTCTTCGAAAATAAAAAAAAATATATAGAACATTTAGGCTATATGCTAGCTATATACTAACAATATACTAGCTATTCACTAGCTATTAGCTAGCTATACATTAGCTTTGTACTACCTCCATAAATATAATACACGCAGCAATAATAAGGAAACAATTATAAATTTATTTTTTTTGAACAACTGAAACAGTTACGATGTTTCTATTAAAAGTCCCCACCCGCCTAATTTGCAGCCCCCATTAAAAAGACTTAACGAGTGTCACAGGTTGGCTTTCTCAGGTCATTTTTCGGTGTTGGAACGACACAAGATGTCGCCCTGAGCACACAGAAAAACAAAACAAAAACAAAAAAAAAACATGGACAGTCCCACACACTCCCTGTATTGTATAAGTAAAAAAAGAAGAAGTTACACCTCCTCTCTCTCTGTCTCTCTCCCTTTTGGAGTCGTTTAAAAGGACAATTAAGATAATTCACCGGGTAGGGGGGTGGGGCTGGGGTAGGGTGTATGTGTGTGTGTGGGGGGGGGGGTGGTCTTGATTTGAAAGAGAAACTGAAACATTTCCATCATCACATACCCTCCTCACCCCACCCCCCACCATCCCACCCCTAGCCTCCGATTAAAAATATCGATAGATGGATTTCCTTAAATATCCACAACATAGTAAGAAATGTTTGCATTATTATTGATACCATTGGGAGGAAAATAAATTCCGTGCAAAAAACGGAAAGGGCGAGTGTATCAAAGTTATATATCTTTATGAAGGAGGGATGTTTAGAGTATCTATATTTAACATTGTTATAAATTTTGATGAAGGAGAGATGTTTAGAGTATCCATATTTAACGTCACGTAAATAAAATTTAGAAAAAAAAAATCAGGAAAACACGTCCTTTGATTTAAAATTAACTTACTAATGACTAAATTGGTAATGTGCGCATGCATTGAGCCTACATACACCATGTGACGCACATGATTATTATATGACGTCAATGTTGATATTCATTGTGACGAAAATTTCAAAAATAAATTTAAACAATCTGTTTCCTTAAATCAACAAAAGTTCATGACCTTTCATGACCTTTTTTTTATTATTATTTATTGATTTGTTTACATCATTATTATGTTTATTATTTCTTATCACTAATGTCATTATTATTTGATTTCTCGCTAAATGGCGTTTGTTTTCATAAATTGATCACCAGAAATCATCGATACATCCAGCATAATCACAAAACTGTCATATCCATGAAGAGAATTTCGTTTTTATTTTTTTTGTTCTGTCAAAAGTTGAAACTGAAAATTAAAATGTTTCACTGTTACGCATCGACATACTGGGTTATTGCCCTTGTGTTTGAGTTTTTTTTTTTTCTCTCCTTTCTTGTGTGTTTTTAAATGTCCACTGTTGTTGTGATTGGAATTGATGGTGATCGCACGAGTTTCTATCGGGAAACGATCAGTTAATTTGAATGAACTGAAAAGAATGGGATGAAAAAGAGAAAAAAAAAATTAGTGTGTGTTTGTTATAGTATACACAGTGTGTAAACGTGGCACACATCCATTTTGAAAGTTACTTTTTCACTTTACTAGAAAGCTTAATTGTGCATCACGGTCTAGAGACAAAGGGAAAATATATGAATACATTTACAAAATGTAATTTTAAGAGAAAAAAAAACAACAATAAGTGGAAAATACACAGAGGTCCTTGAAAGGATAAGATGAAATCTCATCGATCCTATAAAACACTAATGGGACTATTTAAAGTGGAGCCCTTCTTTCACCCCCCCCCCCCAGAACCGATAGTGCAATGACCATGGAGGCGCCGCGGGAACTTTCTCCATGACCTAAATTACCCATTGGTCCACACCAACGATCGAACCCCGGATGCTGAAATCCACAGTCGAGCGCTTTACCCTACGACCACCCGTCCACTACTGAGTGGTGTAGATCGCTCTACTGCCGGCCGGAGAGTCACGGGTTCGATTCCCAGTGAAAACCAAAGGAATTTTTCAGTTCCTGGTGAGAGTTGGTTAATGTCCATCAAGTCCACCCGGCTTCAAATACGCCCCTGACTTAAAGGAGCGGGGTGGTGTGCTATCCTGGTATAAGCCGTGGCTACAGAAACATACGGCTCCTACACTTCATCTATCAGATGACGCTCTAGTGCTAAGGGAACTTTTTTAAAAAGTCTAAACCAGTGGCGTTACTATCGGGGTGCATGCGGGCCCCACCGGCTGAGACCATTATGTGGGTGACATCCAAATGAACAGTTGTAAATTTCATAGCAGAAAAAAAAACTCGGAATAGTCGGTTTTGTAACCGATCATAGTATCATCATGGTAAAAAAACATGAGCAGTAGCCTAGGGTACCACTATGCAGAGCAGTATAGCACAAGGTGTCGCCATACAGAGCAGTAGCACAAGGTGTCACCATATAGAGCAGTAGCACAGGTGCCACCATATAGACCATTTGCACAGGGTGTCACCATATAGAGCAGTTGCACAGTGTGTCACCATATAGAGCAGTAGCACAGGGTGTCACTATAAAGAGCAGTTGCACAGGGTGTCACCATATAGAGCAGTAGCACAGGGTGTCACAATATAGAGCAGTTGCACAGGGTGTCACCAAATAGAGCAGTAACACAGGGTGTCACCATATAGAGCAGTTGCACAGGGTGTCACCATATAGAGCAGTTGCACAGTGTGTCACCATATAGAGCAGTAGCACAGGGTGTCACTATATAGAGCAGTTGCACAGGGTGTCACCATATAGAGCAGTAGCACAGGGTGTCACAATATAGAGCAGTTGCACAGGGTGTCACCAAATAGAGCAGTAACACAGGGTGTCACCATATAGAGCAGTAGCACAGGGTGTCACTATATAGAGCAGTAGCACAGGGTGTCACCATATAGAGCAGCAGCACAGGGTGTCACCATATAGAGCAGTAGCACAGGGTGCCACCATAAAGAACACTTGTACAGGGTGTCACCATATAGAGCAGTAGCACAAGGTATCACCATACAGAGCAGTAGCACAGGGTGTCACCATATAGAGCAGCAGCACAAGGTGTCACCATATAGAGCAGTTGCACAGGGAGCCACCATGCATAGCCTCTGGAGATTAGGTAAATGAATACAATTCAAATGTGCTCAGATCATTCTAGAGTTTTTTCGCAAACGTGTAGTCATGGTTTCATGAAATTGGAGACGTAGTTTACAAACACAGTTTAATGAAAGTAATATACGTCTTTCTGAAATACAGTCAGTAATAATATTATTTTATTCATTTTTATCGCTAAAGTATTTTTAAGTAAATTCTCTTAGGTCTAGTGCAGGAAAATTCGAAATATGTACCATTGGTCATGGTGGAAGTCTTGGGAGGGAAGGAGGGGGGGTGACACCCTGAATTTTCCTCACTGCGTGACACCAACCATGGTGACACCACTGGTCTAAAGTAACACAAGCGTTAGTATCCTAGTGAAAACATTATAGTAAAAAAAAATGTAGAGAGACTGTAGGTTAAATGAATGCTTTATTAATAATGTAAAATAAAAACTATAAAAATTCTTTGGACTATTGTCCATTTGGAAATAAATTTCTGTGCTTTTTAAAACATATTTTTAGAGCAACGTATTAATGAAAGGAATTTTTTTCGAAGGTATGAGATGAAGTAAATCTATCAACAATGTTGATGATGGAGGTAAATGAGTACATCTATCAACAATGTTGATGATGGAGGTAAATGAGTACATTTATCAATAATGTTGATGATGGAGGTAAATGAGTACATTTATCAACAATGTTGATGATGGAGGTAAAATGAGTACATTTATCAACAATGTTGATGATGGAGGTAAATGAGTACATTTATCAATAATGTTGATGATGGAGGTAAATGAGTACATTTATCAACAATGTTGATGATGGAGGTAAATGAGTACATTTATCAACAATGTTGATGATGGAGGTAAAATGAGTACATTTATCAACAATGTTGATGATGGAGGTAAAATGAGTACATTTATCAATAATGTTGATGATGGAGGTAAATGAGTACATTTATCAACAATGTTGATGATGGAGGTAAAATGAGTACATTTATCAATAATGCTGATGATGGAGGTAAATGAGTACATTTATCAATAATGTTGATGATGGAGGTAAATGAGTACATTTATCAACAATGTTGATGATGGAGGTAAAATGAGTACATTTATCAACAAACTGTTAGTGGGAGTTGATTGGGGGAATAAATCTCTAGTCTTGATTTGTTATATACCTCAATACAACTATCCAGTACACATAATGTTCTTACAAATGGGCCAGTGTGGTATGGTTTATGCCTGACGTCAACAGGAAAAAGGTTCACACGAAAAAAAACAACTCTGAAACAAAAAACTCTGAAACAAACTACTATGAAACAAACAACTCTGACTTGGAGAGGAACAAGTAAGTAGATTAAAGAAAAAATGTTCACTTGGAGTGAGGCAACAGAGATGACAATGTTCCAGTATATATACTTGGAGTGAGGCAAACAGAGCTGACAATGTTCCAGTCTATACACTTGGAGTGAGGCAAACAGAGCTGACAATGTTCCAGTATGTTCACTTGGAGTGAGGCAAACAGAGCTGACAATGTTCCAGTCTATACACTTGGAGTGAGGCAAACAGAGCTGACAATGTTCCAGTATGTTCACTTGGAGTGAGGCAAACAGAGCTGACAATGTTCCAGTCTGTACACTTGGAGTGAGGCAAACAGAGCTGACAATGTTCCAGTATATACACTTGGAGTGAGGCAAACAGAGCTGACAATGTTCCAGTATATACACTTGGAGTGAGGCAAACAGAGCTGACAATGTTCCAGTATGTTCACTTGGAGTGAGGCAAACAGAGCTGACAATGTTCCAGTCTGTACACTTGGAGTGAGGCAAACAGAGCTGACAATGTTCCAGTATATACACTTGGAGTGAGGCAAACAGAGCTGACAATGTTCCAGTATATACACTTGGAGTGAGGCAAACAGAGCTGACAATGTTCCAGTATATACACTTTGAGTGAGGCAAACAGAGCTGACAATGTTCCAGTATATACACTTGGAGTGAGGCAAACAAAGCTGACAATGTTCCAGTATATACACTTGGAGTGAGGCAAACAGAGCTGACAATGTTCCAGTATATACACTTGGAGTGAGGCAAACAGAGCAGACAATGTTCCAGTATATACACTTGGAGTGAGGCAAACAGAGCAGACAATGTTCCAGTTAAATTTTTTTAAGCCACTCACTAAATTAAAACTTATTTGGCTTTTTTTTTTTAATTTTAGTTTTTGATTGTTGAAATAACAATATTAAATTCCAGTTTCTCGGATCTAGTAAATTTCACTCTTGGGTGTTTTCATTGTCTACCAAAACATTTTGTCATCACATGAAAGTGTCAGAGAATACACAGATCTGAGTCTCAAACAGAGATTAATCTCATTGATTTCATAAATAGGTTATAATAATATTTTAAAAACGAAACTTGCTATCTTGGAAATAGTTGATGTTAGTGTGTCTGTGCAGGCCCACCTACAGAAATTTCGGGCCCCTGAGAAGGGCTCTCACGGGCCCCCGTGCTGATAATAATATTTTCAAAAGTCGATTGGCCAGCTCAGTCCGGTCCCCTAAAACTCGCCGGGCCCCTGGGCATTTGCCCCCTGCCCCCCTCTCGGCGGCACTGTGTCTGTGTGTGTGTGGAAAGGGGAGGCTCAAAGCACACACAAGTCCTGCTCAGAAATATGTATGTTCTGTAAGCACTATATAAATAATTCTTTTCTTTTTTAATACATTGCATTTGAAATAAAACATTTTATATGCTAATAGATTTAGAAAAAAGAAATAGAATTGTCTGTTTAACGAGTTCGCTGTGAGGATGAAAATAATTACTCAACATAAAACAGGAACTCTTTGTTAAATACAATGACCTACATCTACGTGGAGATAATAATAGCCCGATCTGCTCAAGTGCACAATAATAATATTTTTTGACAGCCAAGCCTCGTTCTGAACCGCCCTCCATGCAATGTGTTGCTATGGAAATGTTTGTTATTAATTCTCGTAAGGTTTATTCTTATCTAATTGGTCTCTCTTATTTTGTTTACATTCTGGCTGCCACACATCAACTAGATATAGGCTGCAGATTAACTAATAATTGGCTGCAGATTAAAGTAAAAGAAAGATGAAGGCTTAAAAGTAATAATTATTGTATACTTCGTCTGATTAGCTCATTAAGTCAGGCATTTAGATTATCTTGGTGATTGTAAATTACAAAATAAATAAATAAATATAAACAATCAACAGTAAATGATTTATTTTGTCCATAATTTTGAAGTTTTAAAAAAAAATAAACATTAAAAAATAAATGTTCTCAAAATACACGACATCAGTACAATTCAAATATATCACATTGCACTTTCAAAAAATACAAAAGATGGAATAAGATCTAAAAATTTAATAAAAAAAAAATAAAGCGAATTAAAAAAAATATACATAAAAACTTGTGAATAATGTGTACCGCATTTGTTGCAATAAGTAGACAAACAAGATACATAAAAACTTATGAATAATATTACCGTATTTGTTGCAATAAGTAGACAAACAAGATACATAAAACTTGTGAATAATGTGTACCGTATTTGTTGCAATAAGTAGACAAACAAGATACGTTTTTTTTCAAGTAAAAACAATACAATGCCTGCAGTATACAAATCTCTGTTACACACTGTACCATCCAACTTCATATTTACTTGCTAATTTTTTTTTTTATTTCTTGTAATTTGATAAACTCTATAATGAGATTGTTACCGCCTACATTTCTTCATTTCTATTTAAGTTCTTTGTATAATTGTAATTTGGATCAGATTTAACGCGTATGGAATTACAACTGGTTTTTCATTATGTCTACTTTGTTGTCAAGTTTGGATGTGAAGAAAGAAAAAGTTAAAAAAGATTAAAAGAAGTTTGTTTCAAACTGGGAAAATATAAAAACAAAAAGGTCTGAAAAAGGGGGGGGGGGGAAAGAATTTAATTCTGGGATTCATCAGATCGTCTCTCTTCTATTATTGTTTTCAAACAAACATTCAGAACATTTGTTAGCTACCATCGCGATGAAAGAAATTATTGTTAATTAAGTTCATACCAACATTCAGAACATTTGTTAGCTGTTGTTTTATGACGTCTGTAAGTGCTTCATTAGTTAGTGTCGGGGTCAAATGGTCAGTGACAACTAATTTAATATCTACATGTTTATTATCAGTGTCACAAATGGTCAGTGATAAGTATCTAAAAAGAAAAAAAACTAGACGCTATGTAGCTATTCGTAGCCATGTTGCATTTTTAGTTATTGACTGTGTCATATTGTTAGAAATTGCTATCTAGTACAGACAAACACATGACACATCCACACACAGACACATCAAAGTTTGTAACAATGTGTTCAAACAATTTGTTCGAATAATGTGTTCAAACGTCCAGCTTGACTAAACAGGACTCACACTTTCTGGTCCAATTCCAGGTCAGAGTATTTAATTTGATCTAGCTGTAGAATTTTTAGAGCATTTTCGAAAAAAAATCCTCTATTGTCCCCGTTTTGTCTGTCTGTCTGTCTGTCTGTCCGTCATCACCCTAGATCTCAACAACCATAAGTCCTAGACCCATGATGTATATATCATTTTGTAGGTCTTGGCCTGCCATGTGTGCAGCAAAAGTTTATTTCGCGATCTGACCTCTGAGGGCCGTACAAGTGGGCTTATAAAGTACCGTTTTTTACTATATAAGCTATATTAATAAAGGAGCGCCTATATCTCAGCAACCATAAGTCCTAGACCCATGATGTATATATCATTTTGTAGGTCTTGGCCTGCCATGTGTACATCAAAAGTTCATTTTGCGATAGGCCCTCTCAGGGCCGGGCTTCAGGGCTCCTAAGGGGCTTATATATTATATATATGGCCCCATTCTACACATTGTACGTTCAATAAACCATTCATTTGGTGCGAAATACTGCAGCACGTAGTTTCACCAAGATTTATTAACAAACTCATCAAATGAAATAGTAAGCTTGTGTTCTGAGTTTAATTGAAAGTTTCAGAGCTATGCAACAATTGACGGAGTTTTCGGACGATTAAATGACTACAATTTCAAATGTTTTCAATTATGAGTCCTATTTCAGTAACCACAAACCACTTGTAGTTAGATTTATGAGAAAATAATTTTTTATTTAAAAAAAAAGAAACGTCTTTATAATATTTTTTTACAGATATATGCATTACACAATCGAATTTATAAACATTTCCGAAATTTACAAATATTTACTGAAAGCTAACAAACGTACTGATACATAACATGAAAATGCGCTAACACGTCCTGTGTCCAGAATGGAACAGGCTTAATTTTTTTTCTCTTTCTCTCCAGAGCATTAGATGATTCCGTTTTTACCTCTAGATTCTTCCAGGTGCGCAGTCAGGAATTGTAAGGCCCCGACCAGCTATTGCAATGGAGGCCCTTCTCTAACCCAATTTCCTCCCAATCAGACAGCAAAATAATGTGACGAACTCCCCCCACTCCTCAGAGTAGTAGCTCCTGACAAATGCTCTGGTAGCTCCCCCCTCCCCCAGTGGCGGTCCTGATTGTAATGGCCTCTTACATCATGACTCAATATCTTCATTGAAATGGCCTCTTACATCATGACTCAATATCTTCATAGAAATGGCCTCTTACATCATGACTCAATATCTTCATAGAAATGGCCTCTTACATCATGACTCAATATCTTCATAGAAATGGCCTCTTACATCATGACTCAATATCTTCATAGAAATGGCCTCTTACATCATGACTCAATATCTTCATAGAAATGGCCTCTTACATCATGACTCAATATCTTCATAGAAATGGCCTCTTACATCATGACTCAATATCTTCATAGAAATGGCCTCTTACATCATGACTCAATATCTTCATAGAAATGGCCTCTTACATCATGACTCAATATCTTCATAGAAATGGCCTCTTACATCATGACTCAATATCTTCATAGAAATGGCCTCTTACATCATGACTCAATATCTTCATAGAAATGGCCTCTTACATCATGACTCAATATCTTCATAGAAATGGCCTCTTACATCATGACTCAATATCTTCATAGAAATGGCCTCTTACATCATGACTCAATATCTTCATAGAAATGGCCTCTTACATCATGACTCAATATCTTCATAGAAATGGCCTCTTACATCATGACTCAATATCTTCATTGAAATGGCCTCTAACATCATGACTCAATATCTTCACTGAAATGGCCTCTTACATCATGACTCAATATCTTCATAGAAACGGCCTCTTACATCATGACTCAATATCTTCATAGAAATGGCCTCTTACATACTCAGCAATACTTTATAATATGTCTACAACAGTATGCATTATTTTTACAATATCTCTTATGACATGTGTAACAATATCAAACCTGCGCTTCTCACTACGTTAACCCATAAACAAATACTTTCAAAAATCAAGTTTTCTGACATTCTCATTTCAAAATGTCAAACATCAAGCATGGGCTACGTATCATTATGATTAAAATGTAGCGTCCATCACAATAATAGTGTCGTATCATCACAGATGCCACACATCAAGCCTGGACTGCATAACACAAGGATGTGTAGCGTCCATCATAATCGTAGTGTCTTGTCATCACAGATGTCACACATCATGTCTGGACTGCATAACACAAGGATGTGTAGCGTCCTTCACAATCGTAGTGTCTTGTCATCACAGATGTCACACATCATGTATTGATAAGTTTCACCCCGAGACCCATACACAGTATGCAGCGCCCGTCCCTCATATTATCATCACAGATGTCACACTCTATCTGCTACTCATCGCAGATGTCACACTCTATCTGCTACTCATCGCGGATGTCACACTCTATCTGCTACTCATCACAGATGTCACACTCTACCTGCTACTCATCGCAGATGTCACACTTTATCTGCTACTCATTGCAGATGTCACACTCTATCTGCTACTCATCGCGGATGTCACACTCTATCTGCTACTCATCACAGATGTCACACTCTATCTGCTACTCATCGCAGATGTCACACTCTATCTGCTACTCATCGCAGATGTCACACTCTATCTGCTACTCATCGCGGATGTCACACTCTATCTGCTACTCATCACAGATGTCACACTCTACCTGCTACTCATCGCAGATGTCACACTTTATCTGCTACTCATCGCAGATGTCACACTCTATCTGCTACTCATCGCGGATGTCACACTCTATCTGCTACTCATCACAGATGTCACACTCTATCTGCTACTCATCGCAGATGTCACACTCTATCTGCTACTCATCGCGGATGTCACACTCTATCTGCTACTCATCGCAGATGTCACACTCTATCTGCTACTCATCACAGATGTCACACTCTATCTGCTACTCATCACAGATATCACACTATCTGCTACTCATACCCTCCCATCCATCATCCGCCCTCTCTCCCTCTCCCCACACTGGTTTTGTCTAAGGTTTTCGGACGCCTACTTGCTTTTGTGGTTGTCACATCCAATATTAATACGCGAGATGGTAAGGAGAAAGTATCAAGGGACTTCACACCTAACCAAATTGAAGGGGGAGATAATCAGAGCTGTGTCTGTAAAAAGGGAAGATAACCCAACGTAGAAAGTGGGTGTGGAAAAAAAAGTACCTAAGTTTTTAACACTGCCAGAATCCAGAGATAAGTCCAAAGTTTCCTAGTGGACAGAGTTTGGTTTGAGATAATGGACCTGTAAAACCCCAGTCCTGATACCTCTGATGGTTTATTATACTAGTCGGTCACTTCCGTGATTCTTGCTAGTATTCATATCATAAGATAACATTTTTCTTCGCAGTAATCAGCTTGGAGTAATAACCATCAAATTCGGTTAGTTTTTGACTGACAAAATTTCAGAATTAGTCGTAAAATGCAGACAAATAACATAAAACTGTTGGACAAAGTCTAAAATTTGATCTTTCACAGAAGAGCATGTTTTTTTAAAGAAGCATTTGTTAACTTTCTCTGCTGTATTTCTTTGTGTCCTGATTAAACCTTGTAATTTCAATTTCATACCTTTTTTAGTTTAGTCTGAACACTAAAAATTTCAAAAACGTGTGTAAAGAAAATTTCGAGTCCATAAATAAAGATCTCACGGAATTAGAATCTAATTACTTTTTAGTAATTATCTTAACAATAAAATGTACAAAATAAATTTTTTAAAAATTTAAAAATAAAACTATTTAAAAATAAACTTTTATTAAAATACACAAACAAGTTAAAAATAAAATTCCATTCATTAATTAAATATTTATATACGTTATCTTAACTAAAATTAAAAGCGTGGGTGACTACAAAATATTGGATTAAATTTGTCGTCACATTAGATATCAATAAATAATGTATCTAACTCTAGATTGGCGCCCACGCTTTCAGTATACATTGACTCTATCGGGATACGTCCAATATAACCAAGTCACGTTGTCCATCGTCAGCCATTGTTTCATCAAACACGTCGCAATTATTTTTTTCTGACATGCGATGGGACGTCATTGAAGCGCATCGCATGTCCCAGAATCCAACTCTGCACACAACTTACAAGACTGAAATCTGCACGCAACTTATAAGATTGAATTCTGCAAAGAACTCACAAAACTGAATTCTAAAAAAAAAAGTGCTGGTCATATCCTCCCCCTCCCCCCCTTACCCCTCCACAGGTTTAGGTCAAAGGTAGACCAACCTGTTCTGTTATCAATATCACTGTGAGTATTATAACTGAATCCATAACACCGTTTACTCTCTTTTTTTTTGCTTCTGAACATTTTCAGAATGTCACGTTCAAATAGATTTAGTTTCGAATCTAAAACATTTCCATGTCCCATGGCGATTGATAAATATAGTTACAATAGCTCACATAGTTTCAACTGTTCAACTACAAATTGTTTTTTTTTTTTTTAAATTATCAACATTGAACGCAATGTCGTGTACGTTAAAATCAAATTTATTTTAACATTCTTGCAATGTTCAGATCACTATTTGTCAGCGATCGGTGTGTCACAAATCAAGCCGAATGAACTTACTCTCAAGCGGTTGTAAAGTTTATCACTTTTCACATAGTGACGTATTAGCGCTAACAGCGTTTCTAAAAATGTTTCAAATCCCACGCAAATTTAAGTTCATTTTTCTTAATTGGCCTCTGAACAGTTAATTGCACTGATAGTTCACTAAATGTGTGACACAACGCAAAAAGTAGCTGAGCATATAAGTACACTGTTCCCACAAATAGCTGGGGATTAATGTATTACTGTTCCCAC